>BOPP01000021.1:825610-840924 GCA_017312745.1 Gryllus bimaculatus
AAGAGCGATCCCTTCAGTTGTTGCATGATGAATCGCATGCCTAAGTTGTGGTGTGGGTGGTGCAGTGGTATGACGGATGGGGGTAGTGGTTTTGGACTGATTTGGTCTGTTGACATATGCATGAGAGCACTCACCTAGTACTTTCAGTTTAGAGGAAACCATTCTTGATTATCTTGGCATTGGGGTGTGTTCAGAAGACAAGAGCTTGTGGGTCGTGTAAATGTCTTTTTGGCTTGTTTTGAACGTTGAGTATATATGCATAAGTGTGATGTCGTGGTTTGCACGATAGTCCTAGGATATCGAGTATACTGACGGCTCACGGCGAGTCGGGGTTGGGTGAGCAGAGAGAGGCAGTACGTAGGTGGTTCTGAGAGGTGTTCTTTGTGGTCTGATGTGGGCATGGGGGCTTGGATGGGTGGTGGCAGTTGTAGAGGGGAGGACTGTAGGGGGTAAATGTCAGACCATGTGTGGGTAGTGTGGGTTTTGCGTGGTGAGTGTTGCAGGTATAGAGGGCGGGTGGTTTGCTGGTGGCATTGGGTGTAACTTAGAGCCATGGTGTCTGCGTTACGGGTGTGAGTAGTAGATTGCTTTGGGGTTGCGCTGCAGTATAGCGGGGGGGTGTTGGCATTGTCAGCGTTAGAGCGATGGTGCGTTGTGTTGAATGTAAGAGCGTTTATCGCGGGGAGGGCCGTTTGGGATAGCGTCTCAGACCGTTGCGTGCGAGTGGCTTTGGGTGGGTGGTTGGGTTGCGGCTTCAATGTAGAGGGGCGTTGTGCCCCAAAGCCCTCGCTCTCCTGCTATCGCCCACTAGCACTCAGCACTCACCACAAGCGCTCTCATGCATCCGTCCAAATGAAGCACCTCTAGGACCACCCCGTTTGTGTGTTACATCCCGACTGGTGGTTGGCGGTGCAGTGGAAGTGAGACGTGGCTGTTGGTGCGCAGCGGCGAGGCGGAGGCGGAGCGGCGGTGGCGGCTGGGCGGACGCGGCGCTGCCTCGCGGCGCAGCGGGTTACGCGGCGGCGGTGGCGCAGCTCGGCGCGCGGCTCGCTGGAGCGGAGGCGCACTGTGAGCGAGCGGCTGCGGTCCTCGGAGCGGCGCCTGGGCGCGGAGGGCCGCGGCGGCGGACGGCGGCGCGCGGCGCGCCACAGCGCGCCAGGGCGCCAGGCTGCATCCACAGAGTCCTGGGCCTGTCAGGCTCAGCAACGGACCACCTGGCGGCGGGACGCTCTCGACGCCAGCCGTCTCGCTCCTCGGCCAGGCCAGCGGCCGTGCCCGGTCGCGCCCGCGACGCTGCCCGCCGCCGGCGGGCCGCGCTCGCCTCTCGTCGATCCACGCTTCATCGTGAGGGACACGTTCTCGATTCTTCTTCTCCTCTCACGCCTTCTCCCATCCTTTCTCCTCCCCCTCTCTTCCCCTCCGTTCTCCTGTCCTGCCTCCTCCCCCTCTCCCTGCCCCTCTCTCTCTCGGCTCCTGCCGATCCTCTTCCTTCTCCTCTCTCCCCCCTCTTTCGCTCCCCCCTCTCTCCTCGCTCCCCTCCTCGCTCTCGCCCCCTCTCCTCCCCCGTCTCTCCTCGCCTCTCTCGGCCTCCCGTTCTCCTTCTCCCTCCCCCTCTCTCTTGCCTCCTCTCCTCTCTCACTCCTCCTCTGCTCCCTTCCACTCTGCCTCTCCCCTGCTCTCTCCCTGCCCTGTCTCCCGCCTTTTCTATTCTCTCTCTTGCGCACAACACGCACGTCTCACTCCACTGCACCGCCAACCACCATTGGGTGTAACACACAAACGTGGGTGGTCCTGAGAGGTGTTCATTTGGATCGTGTGGGCATTGGGGGCTTGGGTGGTGGTGCAGTGTAGAGGGGAGGGCTTTGGGGCAACGCCCTCTACATTGCAGCGCAACCCAACCACCCACCCAAGCACTCACGCACGGTCTGACGCTTATCCCAACGCCCTCCCCCTAACGCTTACATCAAACAACGACCCATGCTCTAACGCTGACATCCAACACCCTCCCCGCTATACTGCAGCGCAACCCAAGCAATCTACTACTCACACCCTAACTGCAGCACCCATGCTCTAAGGCTTACACCAATGCCCCAAGCAACCACGCCCTCTATACTGCAACATCACCACGCACCCAACTACCCACACATGGTCTGACATTTACCCCTAAGTCCTCCCCTCTACACTGCACCACCATCCAAGCCCCCAATGCCCACATCAGCCCAAAGAACACCTCTCAGAACCACCTACGCTCGTACTCTTACACCCAATGCCTATATTAGACCTATGACTATTCTGCAACACTACCCACACACTTAAGCATATACTCAACGTTCAAACAAGCCAAAAAGACATTACACGACCCACACTCTTGTCTTCTGAACACCCAATGCCAAGATAATCAAATGGTTTTCCTTCTAAACTGAAGTACTGGTGATGCTCTCATGCATATGTCCAACAACCAAATCAGTCCAAAACACTCCCATCTATACCACTGCACCACTCACACACTTATGCATGCATTCATCATGCAACAATGAATGGCGAATGAAAGGGGAGTGGTAATGGAAAATTAATTTCAAAACTATTTAGGGAGGAGGATTCTGAACTAAAATTGGACACCCTCTTAGATTGTTTTTTAATAAGTTAACACTATTATTACAAAACATCTCTGTAAATATTCATAAACATCCCTTGTGCATACAAATTTACAAGAAATATGGTGCATTTGTCTCAAACATGTGACAATTCCCACCCTATTACAACAAAGTTGAAGTAAATTGTTTTTACACCCTTCACTACTGTCCTAATGCAAATCATAACTAGGGGGTGGATATTAATGAAATTCTTTTTTTTCTTTTCAGTTAAGAACAATGCTGTTTAGTATAGAAATTCATATTGTGTTATCCCGAAACGAAAAGACCCATTTTTATGTCATTTTTTTGTTGCATTTTTTGTCGATTACAGCAAATAAGTCATTTTTTACCTTTTTTCATAATTTTTACTGCATTTTCCCCTGCTTTAATAGATTTTAGTATCATTTTAATGGTACTTGCTTCAAACAATATTTACGAGGTGCAACAAATGTTCGTCACAGAATTCCGGATTCCTGCCTTTTCGATTTCTTCCCTCATATATTGTATTGTCAGTCATTGTGAGTACTATGTAATCTAAGGTTCCTGAGATGTTTATCGGTGTCAGTTCAGCCTATTACACGATAAACAAAGGCAGAGTTTTATTTTAAGGAACAGTCCAAACTTTGCAGGCTATGTTCACTTGAACGAAGAGAAGCAGCGTCAATTACATCGGTCACCATATCCAACAGCTTGAGTTGCTCATCTGAAGTGGCTTTGGTCAAGTTCTTTGTTTTTAGCGCATTTTAAATTAATTAAGAACATTTTAGTAATCATTTTTGGCAATATTTTAGGTCATCAACAGTAGCCCCCTAGTCATAACAATACATGGAACATTACCAGGAAAGTTTCTTTGACCACCTCTCACACATTTCTCACTTTCAAAGGCATGTCAATTACGATAATTCTGTTAATGTTTGAAACATTCATACAAGCATTCTGTCTATTTTGATAACACACTCTTGCACAAAAGTACTGTCAACATAGTCTCTTGTTCCTCCATAAATATCTCTGATAATGATATGCAATTAACTAATTCCTTTCTCTCATCAAAAGCTTTGTTTTGACTGTCACAATATCTCCAAACAAAGATATAATATGCATAACAGTTCAGCAAAATTTAGACATTGTAGTTCTTCAACCATGTTAACTCTTCCTTTATTTTCTCAGACACACTTTCATTTTCTCTAATACAAACTTTCCACACATACTTCATACTAAATAACTTCAGATTTCACTCTACATCTACAAGTAAACATGAAGGTATAAAGAAATAGTAATCTCAAATGTCCAGTATCAAGAAATTTTGAAAGGAGTCAAGATAGGATGAAGTGGAATTTGGCAAGTAATTTTTCCAGAAATAATGTAGTAATTACTTAATATAACCACTGCATTGCATAATTTTTTATAATATCTGCATATATTATAAATCAATTTTTTTCTTTGGAGACATATAGAATACATTTCCAATTGCAATATGGTGGTAAAAAGATTCTACAAAATTTTTGTACATCTCTTTGTTTTTTTTGTCCAATGTGTTCGCAAGAGTTCAGCTAGTTCAAATTTATTTTCAACTGTGTCCTATTAAAAAAAAAGATTTCTTTCTCAATGCAATTTATTCCTCAATAGCATGGTGTTATGCAGCTTGGGGACTAAACCACAAAACTGAAAAAATTAAGCAACCAAGTGATGTTTGGCATTATGTTGATCTTTGGAGGCAGAAAAGCTAATCCAGAAATTAAAATTCTTATGTTCACAATTCACAGAAAACGACCAATGATAGATATTATTGATTAAATTTTGAGAAACTAATTTCAATTGGGTGTAAATATACGCACTTACAGCTCATTTTCAGTGTGCGTCCTTACTGCTCTTAATTTTAAGATATGTCCCAACTTTTCATGCTATTTCTCAACCACAGTGACTCCCGTGACTTGGATGATTTTTGCATTCACGTTTTTTACGCATCTGAGAAATTGTTGATCAATAACGCTAAAAGGAGGAAAAGTTTTCATATGCCACGTATAGTTTCTAGTTAAAAGTTGAGTTTGAGTTTACCCCAGTATGATCCACTTTTTTTCATTAAAAGATCCAAGAGCCTAACACAAACTTTTGAAATAATAATTGACTTTACTAAAAATAATAATTCTAAAACATTTAATAGCACAGTCTAGAAATAAAGAACACTGAACAACATATTTAAATAAGGTAGATCTAATAATATGAAAATTAGTTACATAAATCAGTTCAAGAACAACACATATAGGAGACACACAATGTTCTTTACATAACATGCTCTCTTTTATCTTAATTCTGGATTCCTTAGCTATTTGATAAAATAAAGTAAGAGCGTTCAAACCATATTCATCATACTACAGATATCTACAGAAAAAACATGAATTGATGACTAAACCAGCGGTGTTACCTGGCACTTGTTGCAAAATCTTGTTTCCAATTATAGTAAATATAAAGGACCTTCACCAAAACAACAAACCCAGCTTTTATCAACAACTACCACAGCCACCGCCACCGCCACCACCACTACTACTTCAGCCAATTCAATTATACTGCAATGGTTTTGTATGTTACGTGAGGCTTCTGACCTGCTGTTTGCCTTGTGCACTTTGCATTTCAGTTGTGATTTCCAGCTCATCTTCCTTATCTTCTTCCTCAACAGTCTCCATATGTTGCTGACCACCATCTGAACTTTCAATCTCTACGCTTTCAACAGTTTTCCGAGTTGAAATAGTTTCTGCTTGTAAACCATCAAGCTCTACATTGTTAATGCTTTGCTTGTTTGTGGTACCTTCTGAGAGTATTCTGTTTTCTTGAGAATATACATCCAATGGGACTTGCAATGCACATACCTGACGCAGTACCAAATAATTGAATAAATATTGAATTTTGTTATGGTATTTTACCACCATCACAAACACAATTACGATCAATTTATCACCAGCTTCAAACATTTTCAAAGATCTTTTATGAAAATATGAAAAGAAAACCAATTCCTCCTCACACTTCACAGCAAACTTACTAATGTTAGATGAAAAGAATTCTCCTCAACAAAATGAAAAAAAAAAGCAGAAATAAAGATAAAATTTAATAAATGCAATACAAACACAATTATTATTTATAAGTAGTTTCTAAAAAGTATTTATATTAATTTTCAAGATGCTAATTCTCAACGAATAAAAGAAAAGTACAAGAAGATCCTTACTTGATTACGTGCACTTTGCCTTTCTTCTTCAGCATCAGCCTGAACTTGTCGTACATGTGCAAGCAGTTCTGATAGTTGGTTCTCTGCTTCCATGCACCGAGCTGTATAGGTATTGCGCATTTCCAAGAGTGTACATTGCTGTTCTAATAATTCATTGTCCTTCTCACACACTCGTGTCTCAAGGTCAGCCACTCTTGAACGCAGTCTGTGCAGCTCACCCTATAAAAGAAACATTCCATTTGAATATGATTCTGAATAATACATTTCTTGAATATATACAGTTGACTCTGGTTAAAGAGAACTTCTGGGGGCTACTATTTTTGGTTCACTTTATCCCATGATGTCCTTTAACTGCTACGGGCCAGCCAACTGTGAGTCATGCCACTTGCTTCAAGCTTCTCACTGCAAGCCCCATAGTGAGCTGAGCTCGCTCGCACATTGATACCATGCAAGACATCTCAGTTGTCAGGAAGTCCTAGTGATAGCCGAAAGCACGTCTGCACAAACGAACTTGCCCAGAGGCTCCTGAGACATTGTGGTTTCATGTACAATCTCAATCACAGGCTCCCAGCGACAAACTGACTGAGCATAATAACTTGTCCAGAGGCTACCACACATGGAAATATTTTGTGTATCAACTCGTCTAGAGCAGTCAAAGGATGAAATAAAATTTCTCCACAATGATTGATTTGATTAATATACAGATAAAGCAAAATACATTAAGAGGGCAAATTGAAATTTTCCATATCTATATTTGACATTACAAATCAATTATTTTCAATTGTTTGATGGGTACTTTTCTTATTATTAATTAGCACGTTAGTAGTTGTGCATGGCCAGTTCTAGCCCTCGCAGAACATGACCTTCATTTTCACAGTGAAATTGAGTGGCAGAAGGTCATCAGTAAGGACGCCATTTGGTGTCTGCCACCTCCACTTCAGGGGAGACATCTTCAAAGAAATTTGGCCAACAATATTTCCCCAAGCTGCTGAGTGTTGGAATTTGTGTCACTGATGCCATATATTTTTTTCCAGATAGGAATTAACTTCCAACATGTTACATTTATGTTCACTATAGCTAAGGATCAGAATTCACTACAACCAAATCTTCTTGTGCTTATTTGTAATGTAAGTGAAATGGGATTAGTGACTTAAGTTCACTATATCTGAGTTAACTTTAACCGGAGTCTCCTGTATCTACATAATTACAAGTTCAATTTCAATTTAAAGAATATGTGACAGTAGACATAACTCAAGAAACAGACAAAATACACTATTACTGTTTAGAATTAAGTAGGTACCTCAGATTCCACTAATTTGTCAGCACATGAGTCAATAGTATCATCACTTGTATAGGGATCTACAATGCCTGCAACAAGAACAAAACAGTTGATCAGTATAAATGAAATACAATAATAAATTCAATAAATAAAGATAATTAGGGTCTTGTCATTATAATAAATATTAATATGTTTCATTTGGCAGAACTAATTTCTTCCGAAAAAAATCAATATTACAATTTATTTATTTATTTATTTATTTTTCGTTTTTATTTTTGAAAATGGATTTTCACTAACAGCAAATATTTGATCCCATCGCGATCTGAACATGGGACCATCTGTTATCTAGACATGAAGCTATATTGAAAGCACCCCCCCCCCCCATATATTGACCAAGGTTAAATATAAGCTGGTCAGTCATGAATGCTATAATTTCACACATGGGAAAAAAACATAACAAACCCGCAATAACAACTTTCAGCTGATGCTGTAAATCAGGGATTAAAGATTTCAAACGAAACCTACACACGAATAGTTTAGTTTGAATATCATTAATCCCCAATTTACTTCAATGGATAGATGTTTTCTGCTCTCCTGTAAAATTTAGGCATTCATGACGTATAAGCTTATTCAGCGGGGTCAAAGATACAAGACTGACCTGCGCGTCCGGCGGCGCTGACGTCGTCCAGCTCGTCGTCGGACGAGGCGCTGACGGCGGCGGCGGCCGCGGCGGCGGCGCGCCGGTCGCTCAGCGGGCTCAGCCCCACGCGCGCCATGGAGACGGCGCGGTCGGGCTCCGACCACGCGTCCACCTCCGACTCGGACACGCGCTTCGGGGGCGCCTCCGCGCCCGCGCCCTCCGCCACGGCGACGGCGACGCTGCTGGGGGCGACGGCGACGGCGCTGGCGCTGCGGCGAAGCGGTGACGCCGCCTCCGCGTCCCCTGGACGCCCCGGCGACGCCCGCAGCCGCCCCACGCTCAGCTCCGCGCTGTGCTCCGCCGCGCCCTCCGCTCCCAACTATGGCACACAAACATAGCCATCGCTCACTTTGATGGTTCTAGGGGAAAACCAATATTGATTTATTAACGTTAAAATACAAGATTAGAATCTTTAATTTTTTCAAAACAGAGTGCCAAAAGGTTTCCATTACCACCAATCCAACTAACAATAATCATGTAAGATTCGTCGAATTATGAGATTAAAAAAAAATCAATTAACACCTACATCTTTAAATATTTGAATAAATTGTTGAATGTTCTGCTACATTGATAAAACAAGTGTTAAAATCCTGATTGCTTAGAGTATGAGGAAAGATATTTCAGAAATATAGGGTATAGAATATCGAATGATGAGAAACATCAATGATTTGAATTTTTGAAACTAGAACTTTAGCCCAGAGGGCTAAGACACCCACACTACTATTAAAAAATGTGGAGCCTGCCACAGGTAAATATTCATTCAGCAGGCCGAAACTGGTGCCGGACATGTTAAAATGTGAATGCACTGAGTGAATTGGAAAGTATGCATCATTTTACAGCAACATGCTGTTCTGAACATACTTGGTTCAAATTATTTTTGGAAGAATCTACTTAACATTTATCTCTAAATAGTGTTAAGAATTCAAGTAGGTCATAAGGATGACCGAATTAACATACATTATTCAGAGTTTAGTTGTTCATCCTAGGAATATAATAAAAATTTTAATTTAAGAATTTGTTAAGAATCATTGGAATCACTTCAACAAGATGATTTCAAATATTGGTCGTAAAATCTGTGTTCTTTTTACAGCTCTAACTTCCCACATCCGCCAGGATGATGGTCTACTAGTTGTTCAAAAGATGGTTAAGGTGGAGAGGAGATACATACAATTTTGTATCCGAAAATCAATTTGTATGTATGTATGTACGGGTATATCACACATAATTCTTTCAGATTACAAGCTTACATACACGTATAATTACAGTAACACTAAGAGAGAGTAAAATTTCACTATGCTGCGCAATCCCACTAGTTTTTTTTTTTTTTTAATAGTTTAATAATTGAAAAGTGTATTTATTTCAATGCATTTTTTATTATTGAATCAATGAGAAGGCAATCCTCAGAGGAATCCCAAACATTTGCTCCTTGTGGGAATAGAGAGGATGTGAGACCATTATCACTTAACATATTTCTAGGATCGCAGGATGTAAGTTCTTTACACCTACCTACATAAGTTCTTTTAACCTGCGACCACAGATTTAGGAAATCATCCGACAAATACAGTAAACCCTCATTACCACAATATCAAACAGACCAAAGTAATCTATTAATATGCAATCCCTTATAAGTAAGTTTCCTCGCCGGCCCCCAAATTTTGTTTGTGTTAAGCGAGTTGGCAAGTGGTGGCCCATTCCCTTGTCATGACAACCACAGTGTCGTAGGTAGACATCAATAACAAAACATCAAATAAAAATCAACGATGTTTTCACGTTGGTTAAGTTACATTACATTTGTGTGTAACAAAATTAAATGTGACAGTGTTTGTGTTTATCAGTTAACTGAATAAGGGTACGAGAAGAAGGGGCAGACCCTACAGCTCACAGCAAATTTGTTGACCACATCTCAATTTTCGAAACGAATATGAGGGCATGGAGGTCATCTCGGGCGAGAGAGTTTAGTCAATGAACGTAGTACAATACAAAGTTCCTTTGCCTCCAATACAAGTACTAACATTACATCAGTGATGTTTCATATAACTTTTACAGTATTATGATCAAGGGAATTTTTCATTCAGAAACGAAACATTGGAAAAGAAAAAAAACAAAAAAAACCTCATAGTTAAAAAATCGTCGGTGTTAGTACATCGATGGTTTTACAAAAACATTGATGTTTTGAAAACATTGATGTTTTGAAAACATCGACATCGATGTCGCATTCCTAGTCGTATAGTGTGCGTGTGCGTGTGCGAGCGAGCGAGCGAGCGCGAGAGAGAGATAGAGATAGATAGAGAGAGAGATAGAGAGAGAGAGATAGAGAGAGATAGAGATAGAGAGAGATAGAGATAGAGATAGAGATAGAGATAGAGAGGAGAGAGAAGAGAGAGGGAGAGAGGAGAGAGGAGAGAGAGTGTGTGTGCGCGTGCGGTGGTGTGTGTGTGTCAACCTCGGCGTCGGGCCGGCGCGAGGCGGGGCGGCGGCTTCGACGTTGGCGAGGGCGCGCGCGCGCGTGCGCGGCGGACCAGGGGCCCGCTCTACAGCGCGCGCAAACGCCTCCCGCCGCCGCCGCGCCGCCTGCCTCCTCCGCCTGCCTGCCGCCTGCCCCTGCCTGCCTCCGCTCCGCCGAGGAGCGCGGTCGTGCGGGCGGTGGCGGCGCGCAGCGCGGCAGCGCGCGCGCCAGGGTTCTCCAGGCGGCGCGCCAGCGCGGCGCACGCGGCCAGCGCGTCGCGGCGCCCGGCCTCCGCGCGGGCCAGCGCCTGCACCCAAGAGTTAAATGTCACGTCCGAGTGAATAACACTTCGACCACACACCATCCACGGTTTAAGGCTGGTTTAGTAACCCCTAAGATTAAATTCGTGCGCAATACATAGTTTATTTTGCGTCGAGGGCGTTATAAGGTTTGAATTGAATTGAAATAATGCCTTATTTTACGTGCGTGGGTTTCTCATGATCAAGCGGCGACTAAAAGCCCGAGAGCTTTTGGCCCGAGGACGTTTTGTCGCTCGAGATCATTAGAACCAGATAACGCTCGTGGTACATAGATTTTTTTTACCTCATTTTAACGATTCAGATTTACTTATTAACTAACTAATGTTAACTTGACTTCATTAGTCTTTTTATATTTTTCCCAAATAATTCCCTCCAGAACATGTAGCATCATTCAACTGTTTTCATATTTCCCTTGTAACAACGATCCTCTCGATCGCGGGGAGTTATGCAGTGTACACCGAACTCCGCATCGAAGGCAACAACAAGCAATGACGTGACGCGAAAATCTGTGCTCATCATTAAGTTCTTATATCTCTAAAGAGAAACAACTTATTGACGCCATATTGGCACAAAGTTTACCGGCTTCCTCAGGGAAATATGCAGCATTTTCATTATTTATGGAGCCCCATTTGTTCATGATTAGGACCCCCTTAAGATATCAATCCTGCTCCGACAGCCACCTCCAGAACATTCTCTCGCAGCCGCCTGCGCGCCTCACCTCGCGCGTGGCCGCCACCTCGGCGTCCGCGCCCCCGCCGCCGTCGGAAGCGGAGGCGGAAGCGGAGGCCGTGGCGTCGTGCACGCGGCGCCGCAGCTCCTCCAACTGCGCGGCCAGGCACGCGCGCTCGCGCACGCTCTCCGCCAGCTGCCGCCGCAGCGCCGCCTCCTCGGCCTCCAGCGCCCCGTCCTCCTCCGATGCGGGGGCGGGCGCCGCCGCGTCGCCCTCGCCCACGGTCACGTCGCACGCCTGCGCGGGCGGCGACGCCGGCGGGGGCGTCGTTGGCGCCTGCGCACACGAGGGCCGCATTCCTTGTACCGGAGGTGCAACAGCCTTGAGGGCCAGGAATAGTCTTGCGATACGTCGGGGAAGCGACTCAACCAAACCGTCTACTCTCCGGCCAACAGCTCGTCATCGAGTTGTTGGTGACAGGGGTGGGTAGGAGCGTGAGAGGGGAGAACGACTTGGGAGGGGGTTTAGTCAGTGAATTGATCCAACGTGAATAGCCCCCAATACACGTGGAACATTTGGGCTTGAGGGTCAATTGCAGTTGAAGAGCATCAACTGTCACTGATACCGTACGAGGGAAAGATTGAACTGTTTGCCTGGCTTACGGTGGTGGACGGAGATCAGCTGTCAATCAGAATTTTAGCGCATGCGCAGCGGAAATTTTGATTCTGCGAGATTCAGTTCGTAGGATAACACGAGTTTGGCGTTTTCCGCCAAGAATGTTCATGTACCCATAAATACTCATTTAAGACCGATCTACAAAATGTTTGAAGAATCTTTCATCAATGTGAATTCATTGTTTATTGGAATGAAAAGATACGTCTAATTAAAATATTGCGTTTTCCAACTAAGTGTCCTCGTGGGAATATTGATTTTATCATCAGAAAGTACTTCCTCATCAGAAAGTACTAAATCATCAGAAAATACATTTTCCTGACTTACAATTCCTTATAATGGACGTCAAATTAAGTTTCCCTGAAAACTAGACAATAATGCGGATATACATATCAAAAGAATTAAAAAACGGTTTATCTATGGTAACTGAAAATATTACAAAATAAACACTCAAACACTGGTCAAAGGTTTCACTATTATTGGATTGCGTAGTTTTATCATTGAGCTTACGGCATACAAAATTCATCATGACGTTCCTAATTCCAAGGTAAATGTTACTCTATCAAAGTCAGAAATGTCATTAACTCTAATGCAAAATAATGTATTGCACGGGAAACTGAATGTAACCATGTCATTAAATTTATTGCATAACTCAAATCAGTTTACATTTTACGAATAGATTCTCCCGTTTCCCAAACCTCACATCATTTTTATCGTATATTCATAATCAACAGACCATTAAGATCATTTATTCCTTCTAGATACGTCTGTAAAGTTTTGACTCTTGCATCGTAATGTGCATGTGTGCACATTAAATTTCATGTGCGTTTAACTTAATGGAATTCACATTAAATTAATGCGGAAATTTCTGACAGCGTAGCTTTCTCCCTCTTGATGCCCCCAGGGGGTGGTAGTGGCGAAGACGTACCTTGTCCGCGGACGCGGCGGGCGGCGCCGGCCGCGGCGCGGGCAGGTGGCGGGCGAGCCGGAGGCGCGCCAGCCGCGCCTGCAGGCGTCGATCTGCCGGTTTCTTCTTGTCCAGAGCTCCTTGTTGACGAGCTCCTGGAGTTGGCGGTGCGGCCGGCGCAGCTCGGCGCGTGGGAGGCGCGCGAATCACCCGGTCCCTTCTCGTCGTCGGCGGCCGGCGCGGGGGCCAGTCGGGGGGCGTGGGGGTCGGGGTGTGCGCGGTCGGACGTGGGGCGTGGCGGTTCGCGCGCCCACGTCAGGGGGTCGGGGTGGACATGGCGGGACGTCCGGGGTCGGCGTGGGCGTGGCCGGCGTCCGGTGTCAGCCAATGTCTCCGGTGCCGCTCTTGCAGGGTGGTGGCAGTTCTTCGTCCAGCCGTCGCGCGCGCTCTTCAGCCGCGCGTAGTTGCTCGTACGCGTGCGCCAGCGCTGCCTGCTTGGCTCGCGCGCATGCGCCTGCAGCATCTGCGCATTGCGTCATCGTATTATGTAGGGATGAAGACAGACGCATTAGACATTCCAGGAGCATATTTGTGTTCAAAAGTGGAATCTCTCGTGGGATATTTTGTTATTTCTTATTGAAAATATCTCTCTTTGGGTGTTGAAAACTGAAATGCTCGTGGAATTTTTTTTTTCAGTTCAATCATTCTTTGTCTGACTGTTTTGTTAATAAATATCCTCTCGGTTTCGGGGGATTCAAGTGTTTTTAAACCTGCAACCAACTTACTATTTTTTTCTATAAGCATATTTAAGATCATTGGATTTACGGCTAAAGGTAAATAAAAATTATCGCCGGGAATCGAGCGATTTCTGGTACCATTACTCCATTTCATCGAGCTGGCCTGCTTATTTTATGTTATTGGTGAATATCACAAGATTAAAAGAGATTTCTCGATTTTTTCAAATTATGCTCATCAAAAGCAATCCATTTTCTTACTGAAGGTTTTTTTTATCATAGCTTAATTCATTTTGTGTTAGAGAACAACACATATCATATTAGAATCTTTTCTGTGATGAACTCCTTTACTACTGTTGATGTCAGATAAATCATAAAGCTAAGAACTTTCAGATTTTTTTCTGTGAAAAAAAAAGACTCCTAATTAAATATATATTCACAAAAAGCTACGGAAAAGACGGAATAATTAACAAGCAAGTGGGGAGCAGAAATGTCGGCCTGTCCTTGATCTGTATGCCGGATGCAACCCGCTGCCCTGGATGTTTCAACGGGCTACGTACCTAAGGGCGTAGTTTTGCAGCAAATTCTAGCAGCGTCACTCAAGTATTTCTTTCTTCTAGGCCATATATTCCCCGAGTACAACTACAGTCTCATCCGAATCTTACAAGTTAGAAGGGGTGCGCATCTCAGCAGACAATTTCGCTATAATGGAATCATAATGAAAATATTTGAGAGCAAATGGTTCGGAGACTTCCATTATACTGGAATTATGTTGAGCGTGGTAATGCTCTACAGACTGGGAATCCCACACATTTATTGTTACTAACCTAGTCATGCAAACCCGGATGAATAATTGGCCCGTGCAAAGCAAAGCCATAGTTAAAAAGTTTATATAATGATAAGCCTAGAATTTTTGTTATTAATTTTTTGTAATATTCAATATTTTGGACGCGACCTAACATTTTCTGAAACATATCGTAAAGTGAAGATTTTAATAAAGCGTGGTAAAAAAACAGAGGTAAATTTTCAGTTATGAACGGATAATCCTTTCTCCGTATGTCCGCAAACTGCGGTTCATTTTCTAATTGCTCAAGAGAAGGTTCAACAAGCATCAACTTCTGTTGTTCCTGGAGCATCTTTGTCACTGCAGTCTATTGGGCAATTTATGCGGTAACCTTTCGTGACCTCCAGGATTTCTTTTTGCCAGATAGTTTTTGATTTAATATGGAAAAGCACAGGCAATATTGATGCATTTGATGGCTTCCACACTGCTATATTGAGTGAGCCGCCCAATAATTGGAACTTATAAATCAGTCAAAAGTAAAAATCAGAAAATTTATGAGTATTCGTATGACGAAAAAAGTTTTCGCACCAGGAGGTGTTTAACTATTCTTGTTTAGTGATTAATTTATATTGTTAAATATGTCAATTCCCAGTATAATCCATCATTTAAGTCACTGTAAATGCGTGGCATTTCGACTTCATCATTCCAAATGAGTTCCTACACTTGTAATATAGCTATTTAGGAACAAAGATGTAATATGAAAGTTTTAATACTAATGTACGCGCTTATAAGAAGACTTCGATACGGGTTCCTCGAATCTTCTTCCTTTTAATTTATTTTAAATATGATATTGGTTTCTCCGTTCTACCACAGCAGAGATCCCGGGGCCCCGAGTATCCGCCACGGTCTAGCCGCATGCCAGGCGCGGCAGGCCGTCGGGCGAGAAGGGTAA
>BOPP01000021.1:844669-866303 GCA_017312745.1 Gryllus bimaculatus
GGCGCGGCCCTCGGCCAGCCCGCGCTCCGCCGCCGCGCGCGCCTCCGTCTGCCGGCGCAGCTCCGCGCGCACCGCGCCCAGCTCGCCCTCCAGCGCCGACAGCTGCGCCTGGGCGCGCTCCACGGCGCCGCGCAGACGCGCGTTCTCGGGCGAGCCGCTGCCGCCGCCAGCCGACGAGGTCGGAGACGAAGGGGACGCCCGCACCGCCCGCGCCGCGCGCGCCGCCTCCGCCGCTTCCAGCGCCGCCTCGCGCGCCTGCAACAAGCCACAACACCACACGCTTTGCTTATCTCACTCTCTGATCATTCAATGTTGATTAATGTACATGGAATTTAATGTATCTTGTACATTAAAAATAACTTAATATATGGACGACAAATTTAATACTTAAAAGCAGTGTAGATTTAAACAGGTTTTCCCGTTTCCCCTACCTCCTTTCATTCATACACGTATCGCACATTCAAAATCATCAGTCCATCAAGATCATTCATTCGTTCAAGATAAGACCATAAAGCTTTCACTCTTGCATCCTAATGTACATATATGCATTACATTTAATGTGCGTCCATGATAATTACTTTAATGTAGTACATTTACATTAAACTAATGCCAAAACGTATGTCAGTGTAGCTACGACACAAACGTGTTTACACTTGAGACGGTCTCGAGTTAAGCTGTGCGTTGTTTTCTTTCCTTATGTTGTGAAGCCTCTGAATCAAGACTGAAGTGGAAAGAGGAAATTCGAGTTGACGTTTCGTCTTATACAAGAATAAATCGAACACATCAATTTCTAAAAGTGATCTAGTTCACCCACGTGCAAATAATCACATTTTAATTTCGCCATCTCTATCTCTTCACATCCCTTCAATGAAACTAAGATCATCACCACGAAAAAATGTGACGAACACTTAATATACAACTTGACACACATTCACGGTATTCCATCCAATATTTTCAGCACCTTCAAAACATTGTTTCCGCAATGGCGAAAATTAGGATTACAATACCAAGACCCTATTTCTCAATGCCGCGCAATTCTTGGACAATGTCAAATGTTGGCCTTTTATCTTATCAAGCTCCTGAGAAACGACTTCCTGGCATTGCCAATTTATATCTTATTTATGACATGTGGTAATCTACACAAACACAACTAGACTTTAATAAGATATAGAAGTCAAGAAACAAAAACTGTTAGCGAGAAATGCTGCAGCTATCAACAGTCCAACCGAAATTAAAAGTCGAATGAAAAACTACAGAAGCTCCCAAAATGAACCGACAATGTTCAAGGAAAAGATAGTACACTAATTTTGAGTAAAACACAACAAACAGTCGTAGCAGGAAAACTTATATTTTCCCATATTTTATGATCAATATGTTCTCACCGATGACGATGAGATCCGATAAATGGGAAATCTTTGGTATCCTACGTTTTGGTAGTATCAGAATAAAGCAGAACAGATCTTGATGTTTATATTTATCACAAAACAAGACTTCGATTTATAAGATTATCTACTTAATTTTATTAACATAATATATAATTAAGCTAATTTCCCTCCTCTCTTCTTCCACCTAGACTTCCATTTAGGGCAAAACCGAGAATTAGAACTCCGAATAATTAAAAATGTCCTAAAGACTGGTTTCATCATCCATTATTATGTATATAAATAGCTAAAAAATAAATTTTTCGTATTAAAAAAATCTTCGAAATTACTTACTGCTATGGTGTATTATTAAAAATTGAATTTCTAGTTTTCCGATGGGATCTCGCAGTTCGGTTACAGACGAAAAGTTAAAGAACTGACAATTCACGACTCTGATGAATTGTTTCCAGGCGCGTCAATGGCTATGGTTATGCCCCGTTAAGTGCTGTGCATGTTTTTATCGCGGAAGGTGGAGATCATTAGCTGGATGGCGAGATCAGGTGGGCCGACCTATACGTAGGTTTGTGGGGTTTTCCCTCAACCAGGTATCTCCCACCAGCGGGGCGCCGCCCCAACAGAGACAAGCTCCAAGTTTCCTACTGGTCTCCCGACTTTTGTGGAAGTGAATTTTGAGGAAGTGTGTGTGTGTGTAAGTGAGGGGCGAGGAGAGGAAGAGGAAGGAAAGATCGCGCGTGTTCCATGGTTAGGGTCGTTTGTTAGGGAACTGCTCTCGTATTCGCCTGTTGATAGGAGAAATCACGGCAGCCGGCTGCCAGAATTCTTCTCCAGACAGCGGGCTCTCTCGCGGGCCAGAACTCGACCTAGCTATGTTGCAAATTTCGAAAACCCTACCACCGTCGGGCCTCTAACCTAGGGATCGGCCGTTTGTAGCCACTGCAGTGACATTAATTAATGCCCTGAGCCATTTAAGTCGGTTCACGACACTGAAAAATACTGTTCTGAAGAACAGAAACTAAAGAAATTAAAAAAAGGATAATACTATATTTGGCAACAAGAGAAACAATGACCATTAGATACATGAAACCAAAATGTGCACAAAGCGCTGTTTTGTCACATTTAACATAGTCGAAAGCGCTACAGACTATTTTGGATGCAATATATTTTTGGTACGATGAATGTAAAATGATAGCTTTCTTGTCATTAGAAGGCAAGTAACTAATTAAAATTTACTACGACGTTTATGTTATTTTCAGCAACTTAACTAGAAACTACGTTCAATTCGAAGTGCTGTTTTAGGTAGAAAGAGTATATTTTTCGGCATTTGCAATATTTTCTAAAATTTACAGAATGTTCACTCACAGTAGTAAGATTTATGTCTACACACGAGTACTTTAGCAGGGGATAGTAAAGTATTCCTTTTAGCAATAACGTCTTCTTGAGGACTTTGGTTTAGGCATATATAAGGTTTTTAAACTACAGTAGTACTAAAAAAACAGCATCGCCTCTCTTACAGTTGTAATCTGCAATATAATAATGCAAATACGCCACTTAATTTGCAAACACCGAGCAAGTTATGAAGAAACATCATATAATCCATATAATATATGGTTACCACCACATTATGGTTATACTAATATTTGTTTAAAATTTTGAGAGCAGATTGCATTAGCAAAATACAGAATGCCCAATTTTCTTTCGATGATGCGGGTTTTTTAGCACTACTGTACATGAATGATATACAAATTCTCGCAACGTAACCAGTGCTCACGTTAGTCTAAGAGCGAATGATACGATGCCAAACAAACTTGCCGCAGGAAAAGAAAGATTGCGTGAAAAAGAAAGAAGTTTGCGAAACGAGGTACTATAATGAAAATAAACTGTTGCATTTAGAAACGTATTGCCACGCAAAACTACCAGACTAGAAGAGCACGTCTGTAGGACTAGAAGGAAAAAAGAATAGAATGGTAATTAATTAGCAAGACCTTTAACAATCCTAATAGTTTTGCTATCAAGAAAACAACCATACGGAACATTCAGAAGTACTTAATCCCGTTAAAAAATGATATCACAAAATAATTTCAGAAACATTTGTATATTTTGTTTCAAGTTCACGCGAGGGTACAATAACTGTTGACAATGATTCTATCACCAAGTGCCTTTTTCATGTCAAATAAAAATGTCAAGAGAAAAATGCTGTGTGTTATTTTTGTTGTGTGAAACACTAAAATTTAAACCATGCGAACGTTTAAAAATTCAACAAGTTACAAACTGACGCAGCGAAGTGAATCTTTGAAGGGACAGCTATTAAAGCTACATTTTACTTAACATTCTGGGCTCAAAACAGAAAGATATTGCAAAATTGGAGTGACTCAATCATTGAGAAGCGCGAGCGTCCTTGTCTGAGTTTTGTAAAGATAAACATCCATAAGGAAACTTTGCCCATCAATGAGAAGAATATCTGTTGCGAAGATATGCCCACACCTTTGTTCAAACTTTGACATGGTGACTAAAGACAGACAACGCCCATTCTCACATCGACACGAAATACACAAAGTTGTCGCGAAACTTCCAATCTACTTGTTGCTACTATACGTAGAACAACCTTCACAGCGTAAATTTAAAATGAGGGTTCCGTAAGTGGCCAATTATTATTATAAATATTTATTATTATTATTAACAACAAATAGCCCTTATTTTCAAATGAGAGGACAATGAGTGACCCCTCACTCACTCGTATCTGAAGGCCGTCCTCGCCCGCAAGTGTCCTCAATTGGCATCCTCTTCACCCGTTTGGGTTGTTTGTTACGCGGGACTCACATATACTATGGAAAACAATTACAGATTCTGCACAGTATTTTAATTCTGAACGCAACGCATAACTCGTACTATAAAAAGGTACATCAAACAAGGATACAATCAATTTGAAGCGTTTTACGAACGAGCTCGAAATCACATGAAAGCATTGGATGCATTTCGTACGAAAAATATTGTGTGTGGAGTGGATAGCACATGGCGCTATTCCGACGACGCACGATGGGTTATTACAGACTGGTGTATCAGCGCAAACATTCCTACGCTGTGGATTTCAAAGGGTGAAGTAACGCTCTGCACCTACGAACACGAGGGGGAGGGGGTTACGTCGAAAAATCAAGTATTCATATCGGCTTCATTAAATTGTAATTTTGTTACAGCCACTTGAAACTTTCTTTCTGACAATTGTAATTTGACTGCTGTACTGTTCGAACTACCTCTCATACTCTCCACATGCCCGTTAACCGTCATTCCGCCCTCTACGTCGGGCTGCTCCGAAAACGCACTGTCGCGCGCCTGAGTCACGCTGCATGGCCCAAACGGTCCAGCATTTTCAAAGGCGGCTATTTCTGCGCGCGCACGCGCGAAGACCCTCCCCTCGAAACCAAGCGCGACAACTGGCTGGCGGGCGGGCGGGCGTTGGCACCGCGCAGGCAGGCGACCTGGACAAGCGCCGCGGCAGCTGGACGCGGTCCGGGCCACCGGCGACGAGACCGGCCGGCACCCCACCTCAAGCACCCCACACTGCGCTGCGCGCTGCGGTAGGTCGCGGAGCATAGAAATGACTCGAACGCGTCTGTAATTAGTGTGCAAATTTATTCTACATTTAGCATTACGATTAGGAAATACTTGACGCCTACTTACAATCCGCCAGGAAAAACTTTCGCCGACAGAATGAGATTTAATTATCTTACGATTAGCAACATTGCCAATATTATCACCAAAGTATTTTTTGTGTGTACTCCGCAAGTGGGAAACACGTAAAAAAGACTATCACATCACTGTTTGAATGGCAAACTAGGTGCCCTGAACAAAGTCTTCAACATAGCACCAAACTTCCTAACAAATACAACTCTGTCCAGATAAGTTCTGTAAGGAAATGTCTTGCGGAAAACAATGCATTTAACTCCTAACGTAAATAAGTAATAACCGTTACATCCTTGCACACCTCATATTGGGCAGTGAGTATCTAATACACAAGAACTACGAAAACTCTGAGGAGTTGTGGGTAAAGTAAATATAAAGAAACTGGCACCTTGCTGGGTTTGTTTGATCACCCCGATTTCAGATCGTAACACAAGGTGACCTCAACGAATCCTCGCGTGAACCTCGTGAACGCTCTCTTATCGCGCGACGTCACGATATAACGACCAGAGCAGAAGCTTCGAGAAGACGTCGTTGCCCCGTGATGGACGAGGTGCAGCCACCGACTTCCCACCCCCGCCCCTCGCAGATCGACCGCTCCACGCCGGCAGCGCCGGGCGTCGCCATGGCGACCGCGCCAGCCTCCCCATTGTGCAGGCCACTGCCGCCAGCCGTAATTACCCCCTCCCTCGCTCTTTTCCTCGGCCTCGTTTGCCCTCTTTCGCAAACTGGCGCGGAAGTTTGCGTGTTGGATTCATGGCCCTTCTAACCAATGACGTCGCTTGGTACTGAAAAAAGTAGGCCTTCTCGGACCAAAAGAACTATCGCCTCAAAAAATGGTATTCAAAGCAAATATCTAATCTATTTTAATACAGATTAATAAGCTACAATATACTTTAAGAGTAACAAGTTTCAAGAAAATATAAAAACAAAAGTTCTGTACCTGGAGTAAATCAAAGACGTTGTCCAGTATCTAAAGTATATTTTAACTTTAGATCTTTTCGATAGCGTAGCTATCATCAGAGCTATCTTGCAGTCTCTGGGCGGAAAACAAAGTTCTGCAGAACTTGTTTTCCGTCCAGAGACTGCAAAATAGCTCTGATAATCATAGTTACGCTATCAAAAAGATCTTAAGTTAAAATATACTTTTGATGCTGGACAACACCTTTTATTTATTTTACTATTAGAAGGTATCTATCTCACCAGCGATTTTATTAATATTAATTTTGTAACTGCATTCAAAAAGTGCACTTGCAAGTGAAATGCAAATTTCCAAAGAGCGCAAGAAATACGAAGAAAACTGCTTAGCCGTCGGCCAAGCGAGAAGTGCATGTAATCTCATTAGATACCCCAGAAACCGGAAAAAATCAGAATAATTCATTTCCAATTACCTCAGAAATAGAAAGAAATCTATTCTTCCTCCGGCCATGTGAAAGAAGTTCACAATTTCTTTAGACATCCAGAAACACGAAAAAACGTAAAATTCAATTTGGACTGCAAAATGCGAATGTTACACGGTGTTATTGCGTCTATTTAACGCTCAAAATCTTATGTCAATCACTTTCATCCATGGCCACTGCTACGTCACAATTGACTACATGCGCCAGCAAGACTAAGTAAAAAACCGCCCGCCATTAAATATTTCTATTCATGTTGTGTTTTGAAATATCAACTTTTTTGAGTCTTCGATAGTCTTTGTATGTAAAGAACTGTTGAGTTGTGTATATACTACTTTATGTCATTGCAGAAATCAGAGTATTATTAATATAATTCATTTCTTTTCCATATAATTGATAGTATTTAATTGTTCTTAAGTAACGAACGTGCTACTTTTTGAAAACTTTTTTGGGTTTCAGCAGCATTTTTGCTGATGAAGGCCAATAGTTATGTGACAATTAGAAAAAATAGGAACAGTCCGAGAAATGGAGCGTGATGATACCAAAGTTAGCACCTGAATGATACCAATTCAAGCGACACCAGTCGTGTAGTATTCTTCCAAATAAAATACAGCAACTTGACAGCTCGTCTGTAGATTGATCACACCTAACTGAAACGAGATCAGATTTGAAGTCGAATTCAATAATGCGATTCGTGATATAGATGGAACTACAATAAATATAGAAAATAGTTGGGCCTCGACAAGGTGCCTGTATGTAATGCTTGATAGAAGAAAGCATAGACTATTTCGTCACACAGCTCTACGAGTACAATTGCGAATATTTTTGTATAATCGGCTGAGAAGGAATGGATTCTGACAAGACTTTCAGACATTATTATGCGATTAACACGTTTAAATTTTCCTCCAGATATATCTAAGTCTAAATTTATTCCGATTTAAATTCTCCCGTTGCTCTTCTGCAGACTGTTTACTGCCACCTGGCTTGAAGCGAAACAGAAAAAGCAATTGGCTCAGGCTCAATGCTCAACACCCTGGAATTCCCAAAACTTGATATAATTTTTTTGTGGACTATCTACTGAACTAACAGTAACATTTTCAGAGATTTCACTCACATTTTCATGGTATTTCCGGATAAATTGTAAGATATTTCACGTAATCCTTACAATGGTGATTTTCACTGATCACATACTACGAGTGTATGTTTTTAAATGAGATTGGAACTTAAAATTGTTGGCAGAAGAATAATTTAGACTTTCGCTCGTAGCTTTTCTGAAATTACAAGATATACTGCAAAAGCAGTACAACCATCTCTAATTAACTATTAAAATTTCCCCCGAGATGGTTCGAGAGATGTTTTATATCATTTCCTTCGAAGCTGGATACTGTTCAAATAAATCAACGATTGTCCCTGCGTTGTTGT
Source organism: Gryllus bimaculatus (assembly GCA_017312745.1). Classification (NCBI taxonomy): domain Eukaryota; kingdom Metazoa; phylum Arthropoda; class Insecta; order Orthoptera; family Gryllidae; genus Gryllus; species Gryllus bimaculatus. The sequence continues at coordinate 852,546 of BOPP01000021.1, forward strand.
TGGACCTGGCATCGGCATACGTAAACACCAAATAGACAGCATTTGTACGTCTCCTTTGAAGGTTTCAGTGTCCAGATGTTTGCGTCGAACTCTGTTTTCTACAGACTAATAAACATGAGATTTGCAATGGTTCAGGCGTAATGAGGATACACTAATTTGATTTCAGCAACTACGCGTACAAAATTATACAAATTGAACAAACGTGTATAATACTTAATAAATTACACTTCCTATGCTTAATTATGTATTATTGATTCACAAATATGAATTGAAAGTTCTGAAACTTGGTACTTTAATATTTCGAGAAAAGAAGGGTTTTGCGAAATTGGCAATTCCAAAAGAACGCATCATTCTTTGCATTTGAAATAACGATTACACTGCTGCAAACAAAAGTGTCATCGTTTATCGCATAACTGAACTTTATATAAAGTGGAAGCAATTGTAGAAGCATTAAATGACAATTATTTTCACTTTCTCTACAACAAATGTGACTCGTTTTAACACATCAGTTTGTTTCGTGTTGACCATTGATCAGCCTGTTAAAGAGCTCTCCCTAAACAGAAATCACCCTGACTGAAGACTGAAAACTTCACTGGTTCAGTACTACTTATTCATCTCCATGAACGGAATAGATTGCTTAGATGGTTTTCTTAATGTCTTGTGGTAAATTTAAGTTAATGTACGCGATTTTGTGTTGCACATTTTAATTACCCACTATTGCGATGAGTCTTCTGATGAAGTCATGAAATTGAATTCGAAAGTATTTATAGCGTAACATAGCAGAATCACGACATTACAGCGATAAGCTAAAATGAATTTTTGTTTTAAATTGGGTAAAAAGTCTACAAAACTTACAAGGCACTGACGTCATGAGTTACAAAACTGTTTTCCTGTGTTTTAGACGATCACGCGAAGGCAGGAAGGTGCTAAAAACCTAAATAGGATGCGTAAAATTCAACAGGGCACAAACCATCTTAATTGTGTAAACCTTCGAAAACCACTGCTGCGTGAAGATTTCCAGAGTACATTTTATGGAAATATTCTCAGAATGATCTGACAGTAATAGTAGAAGGTAAAAATATGATAATTTGCTATTGAGTATCGTGTAAGGGCTTTAAGGAAATAATAGAGAGATTAGGCGACAGTGGGAGAGAGTAAAGTACACCATCGGATCTGCAGAACTCCGAATAGATTCGGCAAGCAGTCGGAGAATAAATAATCACAGACCGCAGAGATTTTAGGCCAACTGGAGAGCGTCCAATGCGGAAGGGCAGATGTTATGGTGTTCCATATTCAACAATAGGGAGCCACACTGCGACAAAGAATCATTGTTAGAGGGATGTCTGGCGCAAATAAGTATATTCAATTCAAGAATTTAACAATAAATTGGGTTTTCTGTCGGAATATAAGAGTCGCCATATCTAAATAAATTTTACTGGAACTTACAACGCCACTCACGTTCTTTCAAAACCCAGACAACATCGTGCGCTGAAATTTAAATCAGACATTCAATCACTAATTACTACAACTAAGAGTTAAAACAAATGTATAAAAAATTGTGCCACAGTTAATGAACTGTCGAAACTGGCAATGTATTGAATATATATACAAGCAAATCTTAAGTTACATCGGTCCACAAAGTAAACAATACCGACTGGGACATCAGTCAATTCAGTTTTTAAAAAAATGTTTCAATTTACAATGTCGCAATCTAAAATGCTTATTTTGAGGCCAAAATGATAAGCCAACGAAATTATATTTCATTACATTTCAGCAACCACGAAGATTCGGCTTTCTTCAACTTTGAAGGTACACATGATCTACATGACATACATGATCGTAGGAAATAAAAGATCCTGGCCAACTTTCAAACATTTCACACTACAGTAATGCTGAAAAAATATTTCGGTTTTCCATACTCTCACACCTGGAGTTACATTCAGTAAGAAAAAGATCGACAAACATTTTTCATTTACGGGATTTATGGACAAAAAGACGCCGCTTCGCATGAACAGCCCGACAGAACACAAACAATTTCATTCCATTGCTCCCGGAAGTTTTGTTGACGACCCGCAGCGTGAGGTGCAAGCAATAGACGTCATATCAGATACGAACGGCAAATACTAATCCACGATAATTCGCGCGTCGTTTCCTATTAATAGCACGAATAATAGGCGATCTATTTGTAGACGAAATAGTAAAATAATAAAAAGCAAACAAGTGAAAATAGTGATATGATAACTTTTCAAACAGTATTGCAATAGAATAAAAACCGAGTCGTAAACCCAAGATGAAAGCAAGTATCTCGTATATCGCATACTCAGTTAATAAAAAACAGAGCACAGTAAGGAAAAGCGAAAACTGAATTCATTCTAAAGTAGCGAAAGGCAGTCCTGACAATCGTCGAGTGTTGTGAAGGATTTGGACCAGTCCGTGCTGAGTTCAGCAAATCTGGGTCTACAGAGCTTAAACGTCAAGCAAACGCGAGTCAGGTACTTGCCTGAAATCTGTCAAGACATCCATAACCACTGATGAACTATCATTTGCACAGCATGCAAACTTCAGCTTTAAGTTAAAAGGAGGCATACAATCACCTACAAACGGGACTTGCAAACCTGGCTGACACCTACTGCAAATCCTTCTAGGTTACGTTGTTTACACAAATTTGCAAGCCCCACTTGAAAGTGTATACCCACCCCAACGCGCTGCACACAAGGTGGAACGCGAGCGAGGAATCTCGCGCAACGCACACAGCCCGCGGCGGAGGGGGGGGGGGACTCACCTGTCGCAGTTCCAGCCGCATCTGCTCCGCCTCGGCCGCCGCCTCCGCAGCGGCCTTCGCTGCCGCTTCCCTCGCCGCCGCCGCCTCAGCGTCCGCCTCCTGCGAAGAAAGGAGCCGTCGCGCTGGGTCGGGGGTCTTCAGCTCCATCCTCTGGATAGCTCGCATAAGCGAGATTAACGTTTACGCAAAGCACTTCAATACGCGAGTAGTCCAGTTTTCACGTTTTTTTAAAACTTTAATAAAAGTAACATAGCAATATCTACTTCAGAATAATGCTATTGATATCTCAAACATCTATTTACACACAAATGTTACCCACGAATGGCAAAATAAACTACAAGGAAATCCTATTAGCGACTACTGTTTGTGCCGTAAAAAAGCGGTCTTTTAGAGAGGGGGGTCCCTTAATAAGAGGAAATTTATTATTTTACAAAGATTACTCTCTTATTACTAGTCATCGATGTTTTGGTAAATGCCTACTATATCGTTAGTTTATGAAAGGTTTTTGGTATACGTGTATGAAACATGAACCATTTTGGCTGTTTTATTTCGACTTTTATAAATACCTCTTTAGAGTTATTGACTGCCTTTAACAATACATTTAAAAATATTTATATATCCTTCGATTGGCTACAAATCAAGGTTTTTAATAATTTTCAGTTTCAGAACCCCCAACAATTATCTATGAACCTAATTTTTCTTATGTAAACTCAATATGCAATTGGGTGTGCGTTCATACCAAAACTGCAAGTTCAGAGCTCAAAACCTCGCTTTCCTCGCACATTATATAATATCAGTGATGGGGTTTGGGTGAGCGCCGGGCGCAGCTCACGGGGCAACACTCCGTGTTACGGGACTTGTCGATAATCCTGATATTGACATTCTACCGCGCTAGTGTTCTTCCGAGAAGGTAAGGTAAGGTCAGGTAAGGTAAGGTAAGGAATGTCGTCCCATTAAATGAAACTGAAATGGAGCGAACAGCCGTGGTACCAGTGGCCACAGATTATTTTTATTTCTTTCTCGTAATCCTCTTCCCTCCGGTTTCCTCGAGAATGAAGCAAAGGCCCAGGACATAGTTCAATTTTATGTAATTATTGTCTAAGTTGCATTGCTTGATGCGCATTAACGCCAGAATTTTCCATTATACAGTTATTGCAGAAACGAAAAAGTCTTCTCTTTCGTATTCTATTTTAACGTATCTTTTACCCGCATCAGGGTAGTGTATATAAAAAATATTCCACTGCGTAATCGAGCATCTTCAATACAAAACATTTTCTCGGCAATGGCCATTGGCTACATGAATCATAGCGTATACTTGTCCCCTACACTGAATCACCCGCAGCTGTTTTGATGAGCCACCAGTGTTTGAGAACGAGTAAATAAACGTCACTTCAACTTGTGATAATTGCGCTAGCATTGGTGTCTCTTAGTGACTACTATTTGATCCACAATACGAGAACAAACTATCACAGGCCAAGGTTGTAATCCTAGAATAACTCATGAGCCATTAGCATGTCGATAAGATTCAACAATAGTCATTCAAATTTCTATCGAATTACCAATAACTAAATGACGCATTCACACGGTCCATTAGGCGCCTAGTCAACTACTCGCTGCCTATCCATCGATCGCTTGTAATGAACGGCACCGCACGTCCTCACCTCAATTCGCAACATCAGAGCTGCTGACGAGGAGGAGTCGCTTTGGAAGCCTACGTCGTCCTCTGTCCTCGCCGGGGACGCGCTCTGGGCCGAACAGAGGATGCGGATTTTTTTAAGCAACTGCACGCACAATGTGTTGCTTCGATAAGTACGATATAATACAATTCAAAATACATAAGTAAAGTACTTAAATATTTTGAAATGTGTAAATAAACACTGCACACTACTAATGAAACTTTTCTGGTTACCTTTTCAAATTTTCCATTTTATAACTAACATTTATAAACAATCAAATCTCACTCGTAAAAAAAAAATACGCTTTAAACAATATTCGATACAATCTATCATACAAAATTCTCAAGCTTTCTAAACTATTATTACAGATTGCTCGATTTTTAAGTACAGATACTTTGAATGTTTGGATTTTCAGCGAAATTCAGATTATCGTTTCTAAAATACATACATCGTTTACTTAAGTCATTGTATTATTCTATTAAATATGTTACCAGACATCGATCTATATGTTATTTCTTAAGGATTTAATCTAACAGTTTTCTAGTGAAATTCAAATGATCACTATTTTTTCCTTTAATTTGTAGTTCAGGTATCTTTTCAACTAATTTTCTAACGTTACAATTTAAAATACTACTTCCATATTCTGCATCTTATACAATGACGAACCGGGGAAAAGCCTCTGTGAATGCCGTTACTTCGAATTTGAAGTGCCAATGCCATTAAAAAGCGAGAACGTCCGCTCCGCAGCGGCCAAACGCCAGCGCTGCTGCAGCAGCTGCCTTTGGGAGAGAAGCGGGCGACGCCGCGAGGGGGCGTGGCGGCTCCCAACATGTGCGGCGCAGACGGCGCGGAACACGCGGGCCTCGGCCGGGGAGGGGGACACGGAACACGGATTCTTCTCAGCGGCGCCCGGGACCAGGAACAGACTCCCCTCCCGTCAGAACAATGATGTCATGGATCTACTGCAGCCCAAGGGGCGTTTAGACTTCACGTGCAGGCCACTTTTATTCGAAGCCCAGCAAAATCACGCAAACAGGAGGAAATGTTCACAGCCGATACTGCTGAAGCGAGTCAAGTGATATAGCAAAATTTCGAAACAATATTCTTCTTTTGCAAGTTCTGAATGTCCTTGCAAGTGGAGTAACACACACATTGCAAAACTTCCTTAACACAACTTCCGTTGGAGACCGGATATGATTGTGATATCTTTCCGTCAGACGTGACGTGCTTTGGAAAAAGTGAAGTAGCCTATCTGAATGAAGAATATTTGCGTCTAGTAACTTTTCCTGGCCTTCATATAGAATATTTCCATGAAAGCGGCAATAATAAAATACAAACACCTGGAGAGAGGAAGAGAAGGGGAGAGAGACAGAGAAGGAGAGAGAGAAGGGGGAGAGAGAAAGGAAAAACGAGAGGGGGAGAAAAAGAGAGACGACAAGAGTCAGATGGAGACAGGCAGACAGAGATTAAGAACAAGTTTAACTGTTTCCTAGATTTTCAGTTCATTATGCTGAAAGAAGCAAACTCTAAAAAAATCTAATAAATACAATAGTTATAAAATGCTAAAAATATTTATTGAACAAAACATTTACATTTTTTAAACAAAATAAATTATCTCATGTTCAAATAAACTTTTTGACTTGAAATATGTGCAACATATATTTAATACAAATATGAGTAAGTTTACGTGTCTCATAATATCTACCTTCCATTGAATTAACAGAAAAACAAACATTAATATAAGTACCATCGTTGCCTCTTAAAATCATTTAATGATTTCCTCAAAGCAAGGTGATTAATTATTATGATTAGCATCATAAAATAAAACAAAAGGAATTACAAACATAATTTCTTTTAAAATATAATTATTCATAAATATGCCATTTACACGCTTGTTGATTGTAACCAGTTGGTCCATGCTCAAAAGGATTAATACTGTAAATAACTTTGTACAATATGAATTTCAACCACTCTGTCCTGCCATTCTCAATCTATTTCAGGCCAAGAAGGATAGCGCGGATGTCGATCTGCAGTGGAACGAGCCAGAAACGTATTAACACGCCCAAACAGATTCCCAGCTTTCCTCCACACAACGTTGCCGACCAAATTATCAACAATGCCCCCAACCACCCGCCCGACGAAGGTTGCTGACAACCGCCGCCGCCGCCCGACGACCATCGCGGCAAACCGCCCGCCGCGCGCGCCCGGCCGCGCACCCAGGACCTCCTGCCCACCCGGCGCACGCGCTTGGGACGCGTTCCGGCGGCGGGCCGCCATGCCCTCCACGCGCCACGCGCCGGGACGCCCCGCCGCGCCGGCGCCAAGCCCAGGGCAACCACTCGCGGCCGCGACCGACGCCCTCCGCCCACGTCAGCCGGCCGCGCTCCCGCGCGCCGCCACGCCACGTCGCGGCAGGCGCGCACGAGACGAGACTCACCTGGCGGGCGCGCTGCGCGTTCCGCGGCGGCCGCCCGCGCGTGCTGCGCCTCCGCCTGCGCCTGGTGCGCGGCCGCCCGCGCCGCGCGCAGCTGCTCGTGGTGCTGCTCCTCCAGCAGCTCGACGGCGCGCGCCGCCTCGCACAGCAGTTGCTGCTTCTCGGCTGCCTCGCGCCGCAGCTGCTCCAGCTCCGCGCGCACCGCCGCGCCGGCCTCCCCGCCGCTCCCGTCGCCCTGCAGCACGACACACCATGCCGATAGGGGGCCAGCACAACTATTGCGCTTACGGGATGCTTGATAATAGGAAAGCAAGATTTGTAAGGCGAAATTAAGATTAAACAAATGATTTTTTTTTTAAACACAGAAATCCACTCAAAGTAGCACGTCGCTAGCACGCATCCATGTAGGTTGGTCTCCATTTGAATATTCCCTAAAGTCCAACGAATTCTGAATTCTTTGAATTTACCACGATCCTTTAATTCACGTAAATTATCTTTTTCCCCTGTGCCATCAGTGGTTAATATGCGAAAAACGTATCGTCAGAAGTTTACCTATACTACAATTTTTGATTGTGAACACGGAGATTTCAGAAGGAACAATGGATGTTAAAGGTACACATAAACCAAATACTCTGCAACAAGGCCTATAGTAGTTCAAAATAATGTGAGAAAAGTTGAATTTTAAATTCTGCGTGATTCCCTGTACCTGAAAGTAATTAATTCGGCATTCTAAACAAAGTATTTGAATATTTGGGTATATTTCTTTCAATGCGATTTGCTAAATCCTTTTGTTTACTATCAATAAAAAAACTTCTGACTACTACTAAGGGTTACAGACCTGTCGTCTTCAGTAATAATCAACATCTGAGTTTTGTCATTATTAACCAAATAATACAAATTTATTTTACAGTTTTGTACAGAAAGACCATTTAACTCTGACCAATGGGTTTTGAAGAAAAATAAGGCAAATATTTATTATCAGGCTTCGGATTGTGATAACTTGAAAAATTTTCGAAAATTACCTATAAAATGACTTTAAAACACGAGGAAAATATTCTAAAAGACTTAAAAAAGGGGAAATACCCTATTTTTCAACAAATATTCAAAAATTTGTATACAAATTTTTATTTATTCAATGAATTTCTCAATTTTAAATAAAATGTATTCATATAAAATTATATTTAATATGACGTCTTTTAGGAGGCAATGTAATCCTTAGCTCCGTCTCTTTAACAACCGTCGGTTTGAAAGGTCGAGGAAGTTACCAAAGATCTGTGTAATTTTGCAAGTTGGAAAAACAGAGTCCACTGCAGCAGTGAATTTCGTCATGAACTGATAGTAATAATAATAATAATAAAAAAAAGTTTCAGTGTGTCATTGTAGATTCATAAAAGATTTACAAACAAAAAACACGAAAAGGAAATATAATGACACAATAACTACATTTCTATCACCTATATGTTGTGATAAACATTCATTTAGAAGACAGCTACATCTAGAGTGCATCAATAAAAAGATGACATGTCATCAGAATTTCAGCCCTATTTAATTATTAATTTATCTTTTTTTATTTAAAGTAACAACACGTATCAGAATGGGATCATTCGAGTTTAAAAACCACAAACAGCAGTAATGAATTGCTGTATCAAAGAAAATGAATTTGGCACCTTTAATGCCTACAAAATTGTGGAAAAAATAAGCAAAAACTCCACTTTGCATTCGCAATAACTTGGGGAAATGTCATTCTCTAGCTTGCGTTAACAAATATGCACAGGAAGTGACGCGAACATCAAGTAAACTACTCATCTTGCCTCCTAACCGCGCTGACGGAAAAGTGACTCAATGGCGTTTCAAGATCCGCCTGTGAGCACCAATTGTTCAAAGAACTCACTGAAGACGAAATATCTAATATATTAAGAAAAAAGTTTCCAACTCTAATTAAGTGTCGTGTAAATATGAAACATGTATAAATGCAAGTACGAAGCATAAAAAACAAGAAGAAAATGGACTTTAGTACAAAAACACTATCGGACTGTATCAAGCAAAATAAAACAAGAGTTTAATGGTATTAAGAGCATGTTAACTATAGTGCCAGCGGAAACGAGGGTGTGCGACAATTTTGTTAATTGAATGTCGGAATACTCTTACGAAAACGTATTTTAAAAATCACTCACATTCAATTTTTGTAAATTAAAAAACTACAAAAAGGCGAAAAATGCTATAATTTATACACACAAGAAATGTAAATTATTCCGGAACACGAATACCACTGCCATAAATATTGAGAATCTGATAATAGTTTGATACGGGATAGTATTACACGTCAGAAGGAATATAATAATAATAATAATACATTGAAAAAGTAAAAGAGTTCTGCAGTTTCGGCTGGCACCTTTCAGTTAAAAAACCGAAATCATACATGACGCACACATCAGTCACAGCCTCTTGGGCAATACACAACAAAGAGAGGTACTCACCACCGCGCCGCCGCGCTCCTCCAGGAAGTACAAGCGCAGCTTGAGGTTGAAGTTCTCCTTGCGCAGCTGCGCCAGCATCTCCTCGTACTCCTTCATGGTGCGCCCTCGGAAGGGCGGGCTGCGGCCGCCCGCACCTACGCACACGTAAGCACGCATGTCACCCGCCAGCACGCATGCCACACCCGCGCGTCCACACGCCAAGTCGCACCGCTCCGATCTGCGACGCGGGCGGCGCGGCGCGGCGCGGACCAGAGCAGAGCAGAGCCGAGCCACTTCCCGCCGCCCCCGCTCGCGTCATCGCCCCGCCCGCCCCGCGCACGCCCGGATCCGACCCGGCCCCTCCGCCCACTGCTTCCTCGGCGCCTGTAAACGCCTCGCACGATCCCTCGGAAGTGGCAGAGCCTTCGGCCCCGCAGGGAGACAAGCTTTGTACGGCAGCATCCCGTGGCCGCTGAGGGAGCTCCACAGGCCGGCGAACGTCACGTATACACGTGGGAGGGAATCGAACTCTTTAACACACTGCGCGAATTACTATTTCCCCTGCTCGTTTTCCGTGGGCAAAAAGTTTTATTTTTTCTTCTAATTAATTGCCAGCGAAACATCGTGAACTGAGGGCGAAACATCAGTAACTTTCGCAAATGTTTTTCGTCTTGATGTCTTTGCTTATTACTTACACACCATACTGATACGATAATGACTCCAATACATTTTCTACAGTAAAATAAATGTTACCAACAAGTTCTGAAAGCGTCTCGTTCACAGCGTGTAAATATATTCTCTTCTATGATTTTTTTTCTCGTCAAAAACTGTGGGTGACGTAACGAGGAGAAGTGTATTCATTGCACGTTTTCTTAATTTCGAGATCCCTAGCCAAAACCAAATACAAGTTGAATGCAGAATGCAGATAGAAATGAGCGTTTTTGGCAAGATTTGTTGACAAAATATTCGCTCCGATGTAATAAAATCTATTTTCAAAGACAAATCAGCTGTAGGTTTGAGTTCGTATCCCGTATGTCCTTAGTGGAGGAATCTACTTCTGCCACGACAACATGGAGAACGATAATTTGAATAACTATATTTCCCACTGAACTCTAAGACTAACACTGCACAGATAATGATGTTATATTTATGTGCAGCCACAAAATAAGGGGCCATCTCAGCAATTGCTCAAGGGATCAGGGAAACTGCACAAAAACCTGATCGACATGGGGATAATTGATCCAGTACCAATTTACTTTTACAGTTATTTAGAATAACAGTCCAAATAGTAATGAATACATCAAATCTATTTAGTATAAATGTTAAAATTAATACGTATATATTTTATATATTAATATGACTAAATACAGAGCGAAGTTGCCTCAGTGCGTTAGCGCGCGACTTCGTAATCTGAGAGGTCCGGTGTTCGATTCTCCGGCCGCCCATCCTGACGCGGGTTTTCGTTCGTTTCTCGCAGTATAAGGCGAATGCGGATGTTCAACCACGATCAACCTTTCACCAATATTCCTATCACTCCTAATCCATTAATAATATAATAAATAAAAATTAATAATAATAAAATAATAATAATAATATAATAATAGTCCCTTCACCATATTATCCAACCTATCATCTGTCATAATCCACACTTCAAAGCGCCTAGACAACCTTGTTGTAATCCAAGGATTACAGCGAAAAGTTGATCCTGGAAGAATTACACACGTTAATCGTGTAGCGTGGTCAGTAATGGCCTCTACGCCAATAATAATAATTATAATAATAATAAACTAATGAATATCACTGCCAAAACTAAAATTAAACTATTATTTCACGTCTGAGTTCCAACAGTATTTGGGAATTTTTACAAAATTTGCCAAGTTTATATCTGTAATGATAATAATTTGGAGGAAAGACATTCGCATATAATTGAATCAGTTGTAACACATTGTATTGCAGAATGTATACATTTTTACAGATATGCTCTTCCAAAACAGCAAATACATAAATCAATGAAACCTGAAATAATGAAGATTGAATTTTATGAAGCAAATGTACTTTTATCATATCTAACATTCTTGCTAACACTGTGTAATGCTATCTCAATGTCGGAATCTACGCGTTTGTTATACGAATCTGAGGGATTCGTGACGCGAGGCAAGTAAGGTACTTCCCCTTACATCAACCCCAGCCGTCCCTCACGAAACCCTTGCATGCAAGGAAGGCTCCCTTCCCAGTTGATGATTCGTCCGGCGAATGGACTTGTGACTCACTGATTCCACCTCTGTAGAATCTGAGTAATGTAGAAGTACAGTTATCATGATGACACATACTGATCTCTACAAAAAATTCATGACTAGAGATCTTTCACACCTAATATATATATGATGTTACGATGTGATGGAAATACGTTTCATTTAAAACGTGGTTCAATATTCTAAATGATTTAAGCGTTTAAATCATTACGCGTATTTATATTTGAAACGTGACAAAGTTTGCAATTATTTTAAAGATTTCACATATATACATTAATAGTGGTAATTTGGCAGCAGCAAAAATGCTGCTGTTGAGCGAGTGAAAAATGGGGCAAAACTGTTTTCCATTCCAAGCTGCAAGACCCTCGAATCCTAGCAAGCTTGCAAGCCAGCGTGAAAACAATAAAAACTTACATGAAAAAGATTCAAAAGAGAGAAAGGTACCGAAGACACTGAACTCATCACACATTACAGACTTAAGACCTTTTACAGGATGGATTAAAGTAAATATCTTCTGAACGTTTTGATGTATCGAGATGCGGATTGTGAATAGTTTTTGTAGATTATGGGGGAAATAACACATTTCCTTTTTGTCTGAAATGTTTTTAATTTTAGAGACATTGACATAATTTTAAAATTTTATTATTTTGCCCTAGCCGGGATTCGAACCCGGGGTTGCGCCATGGAAAGCGAGCAAGCTAGCCACCGAGGGCGGTAAATCTTGTCCCTATACACAGTAAATTACTTCCTCTATCACGCTGTGAAATCAGAATCCATGTTTTATGGTCCCTTAATACCGAAAAATCGATTGACGGCAAAACGTCTGTTCCTCGGTAAAGAAAGCGGCTAAACTGTAAGCAGATTTGTCACCAAAATCAATAATCCCCAATCGATCTGTCTGATCGTTCCTTGAATTTGAAACCGATATTTCATGTGAGGGGAACTTTACATCAAACCGTGGGATAAAAAAGAAAAGACGAAAAAAAAGGCAATTTTTTTAAAAATTCAATGTTGTCGTCAGATAGCGTAATGGACTCTGAACAGAATGGTGCAACTCTAATTTTCGTTCAAATATATTTTCGACGTCTTCCTACAATTAAAATATACATATAACATTTTATGACAGATTAATCCTTAATGTATCTGGGTTAAATGATAGATTTTGAAATAAGATCATGCACAGTTTTTCGAAAATTTGAAGTACTATTCGTGTATAAAAATTTGAGTAACTTCGCAGTATAGTCAATTTTTAATTGTGTTTAACGATTTTTTTTCACACACAGCCACCAAATCTGATTAAATTTAACCTGATAGAAGTAAAGGACGCTTTAAAAGGGTGCAGGTCTCAAGTTAGTTGAAATCCCTAATTTTCCGAAAAGTACAAACATTCAAAAAATGTTCGGCGTCTTCTTAAAACTACCATAATGAAGATTTTCCCCCCCAATGAAATGGATTTATCAAAAATATAAATTCAAATAAGGTCGTGTTATTTCGTGCAAATATGAGTATTTTTTAAAAAATTTAAACAATTTTTTCTGACAAAACGGCTTCAATATTTTTCTTCCTTTTTTTCAACGTATCTAGCAACGAACAGTCAAGAAAGAAGTGCTGGTTTGTCGCACTTTCAGTTATTTTCGAAAATCTGTAAAAATCCAAATGGTAAATTCGAATTTCCCGCGCTTCGTTTGAGGCAGTGACGATATATAAAGCCGTCGCGTCTTATCGCATCAATATATAATAACCTTAATTGAAATTTGGCTATTTAAGTTTTATCTCTCAAAATACGATATTAATGTAAGAAATGTAGAAAAAAGAAAAAAAATGCATGCCATAGTATTGTAGGAACTTAGGCAATATTGAAACTTCTTTTCAACAATTATATTCTGAAAAAGTCTTCCTCTTTTTCCTGTAAAAACGTAAGTACAATTTTTCCTTTAAAAAATTACGCAAATGTATTTCGTTTGAAATATCTCCCAAGCCATTAATATGTACATTTCCAGATATTTGAACGTTAATGCATTTGTGAGTAAACTGCTTCAAATGACTTCTAACGACGTTTTCGAAAACTCAAAATATTTCTGTAAGAGAGGAGAGAGAGGAGATAGAGAGAGGAGATAGAGAGAGGAGATAGAGAGAGGAGATAGAGAGAGGAGATAGA
>BOPP01000021.1:867166-890316 GCA_017312745.1 Gryllus bimaculatus
CAAAGAGAGAGCTAATGGGGTATTGAAACTAGTGTGCTTCCATCATACTTACTTGAAATTATGGGGAGCGATACATAATATTTATATTGATTTATGCTTATTGAAAAAGTCAAAAGATCAATGGAATGGCTTCGGTGGATACCGGCGAATTTATTTCGCTAGTCGGAAGTGGCCTTTCCCTTCCTACATCAAGAACAAGCGTGAATAAACCGTAGCTGCTTCAATATTTTGACGGCACTTCTATTAAAAGCTAGAAAATACGTAAATTAAACGTATAAAGTGAATGATATTAATATATTATCTTTGGATGTATCTATAGTACGAACTCGCTGCCGTTAAGAAATCTACAACTCATGCAAAACTAATGGTGCTTAGAAAAGACAGATTTCTCAGAGTAGGCCTGTTTTCTAATTTCTTTGGTCGACGTACCTTTTTTGGCTTCATTCAGTACTCTTGAAAGCTCTATCTAATCGCGCCAAATGCCATTTTTTCGCATTTTCTCATTTTTTGTTTTCTTAATGGTAAGAAACCGACAAACTACTTAAGAATAATTGAAGAACAGTAAACCTCGTTTATTATAGAAATTTTATTTGAAAGTTAAGAGACGTTTTTTAAGAAAATGTCGTCTGGCGTTAGTGTAAATGCGAATTGAAATTTCTATATTTTCTCTCTTCTCTCTCTCCTCTTCTTCATTATCTTCTCTATTCCTCTTCTATAAATAAAAGGAATGTTTCTAGTTCGTATTGATGCATTAATTTTTCCGATCTGACGATTTAAATGGCCGCTACGGACATTTAAATATCCTCGCGCGTCATGTGCCACGCCCCCTTGAACTACTTTCGTCGGCTCTTTTCTCTCTGTCTTATTACACTTTCGCGAGTGGTATACATTTATTTGAATTTCGCAGGATACTTGAACGGCCTGAATATAGAATATCTTTGAAAGATCGAAATGCGCGAGAATGCTGCTTATCAGCTGCTGGCAGTCGTATGACTTGTAGCACTATTCGTGTTTGTGGTGTCCGTATTATTGGCATGATTCTTGCAATTTAAAGCAGTTTATTTGTAGAAATATCTATTTCCTACAGAGTGAACATTGAGATAACAGCAATAAATCTTGTCTGGTGACAATAATAATATTTTCAGTATTACATCATTTTTTTTTTCAGAAGAAGAAAATGTGTGGATTTTGTACATACAGAACAAAGAAGAAGAGTCCCAGCAAAACTAAACAAACTGAAGAAAGCATTGCATAATATATTACTATATCAGCAACGAACAGGGGTACAAGGAGATACATGTAATTCAGTGTCTAATAATTGCCAACTTTCAACATCACATCAATCCACTTCAGAGAAAAAAATGGCTTATTTCAAGCACAGCAATCATAATACGTATACTAGTTCACAGCAGTGTGTAGCAAAATATTTTGAAAGGATGTGTGTATGTGTGTGTGTGTGTGTGTGTGTGTGTGTGTGTGTGTGAACAGTGTAATTCCAAAAGCCTATACATTAGCATAAAAGAAACTATGGGGTTTGCATAAAATATCATTATTGTGTGTTCTAACGATGAAACAAAAATCAATGAATGTTACAGTAGCCCAAGTGTAAAATCTAATAATTCATCTATGCCACCTTTTGATGTAAATCGTAAAGTGGTGGAAGGATTCCTGCAAATAGAAAAGGGTCGTGCTGCAATAGAACAATTTTCACACATCACATTAAATATTTGTGCTTCAAGTGAAAAGTTGAAAGAAGAGGTGTTAGCTGTATCTCGTGGTGCAGTTCGATAAGCATAGATGGAAATAGATTCTGAAATTGGGGAAGATGACATTACTATTCCATTCGATGAAAGAGAACTATAGCTATAAGTAAATTTAGATACACCACAATGTTTTCTGATATGCTTGGCAAAACATGTTTCCATTCGCAAAAATGTGTACGGAGACACAAACATCTGTAAGAATGGATTGATTATGTGGCCAAGAGGCTGAAGTCTGGACACATGAAAGCGGTTCAAGAAGGAAGGAAAGGGAAAGTATTAACAATGGGAGGGGGAAAATGGAAGCCTGAAAGAGGACACGATTACAAAATTAGGAAACTACTATCGCAGCGGTTTTATAAAAAATGTACTCAATGTGCAGAAAACGAAAAGTGCAATATACGCCACCATTTACCATTGCATGTTCACTTATGATGCTCCTAAACATTTCAAAATGTCCTGGTGGAGCAGAATCATGGTGTTTTAGTAATAGAGCACTTGCTTCTGGTGTGAAGCCACCAAATCATAAAACTCGTCCAATGAAAACCATTTTGACTACAGATATTATAAAAATCATGCCTGTCTATCAAAGACTGGTTTCAAATGAATTGTTAAAAAGGTTCACCACTGCCAAAACCCAAAATGCCATCACACAGCATTATTTGGGCGAAGTGCCTCAAAGCAGATTTTGTATTAAAAATGAAATTGGAAGTTGCAGTAATAAATGCAATAGGAGAATTCAATATGGGATGTGAAATAGGCCAGAAGTTAAAAAAAATATATGTAACTGGAGAGAAACTGTTACCATTAAGGCTGAAAATCTATTTGAATAGAGACCGTCGACGAATACATCAGAGTGAGTTTACTGCACAAGGTGTCGATAAAACAGCCAGAAAAAATACTAAAAATAATAAAATCAGCACAGGAAGCCCATAAAAAAGAAGCAGAAGGTCCAACTTATGGGACAGGAGAATTTTAAATATTTTCAGAATGTAAAAATTGTTAATAAATATTTGAAACTCATTATGGGACAGGAGAATTTTAAATATTTTCAGAATGTAAAAATTGTTAATAAATATTTGAAACTCACTTTTCATCATTTCTATTTATTGCCAATGTTCCATGTGGTGTAATTTTCAATAAATCCTTATACCTTTTGAACTTAATTAGTAAGAATTTGTATAAGATAAATAATTGTGGTATGTGATCCAAATATTCTTGTCAAATGCAAATGTTGCAGCACTAATCTACCTCGTTAAATAACCGCCCTAAATGAAGCGTTCTAGGGCTCAAATTGAAACGTCATCACAGGCACCAATCTACAGGATGAGACATTCTTCGACACCTATTAAATTTGCTGGTCGGCGCTATCCGATTACAAACCAATACCACATATATTTTCAACCCTTGCTGATGATGGCTATCTTTGTAACATCACGCTTAGAAGTCTTACAGTCCACTATCTTATACTATTTACGCTTTACTGCCGTGGCTTGCACAGACTGATTGCCGCGTTCTTTGCATAATCATTAATTCAAGAATACGCTTTGGCAGCCAACAACTAGAAGTACTATTAATAGTTGCTGATTCCGATGATTCTTTCTAACGCGAGTGGTGAAAACATTTATTTAACGTTTTGCCGAGCGTCTACAAGAGTACAGTCTGTACCCTAATTGTGGAGGGATGAGAGTGTCAGATGAAGGGTGAAGAAGGTGTTATATTATGTTTGCGTTTGTATTTTACCTGTTCCAGTATGTTCGTTATCAGAAGTGATTTTACGGTCATTATTAAGAGTGCAATAACACTCTTCGAAAAGTTTGAAGAAAAAAATTTGAACAGTTTTTTCAAAAATGACGTTAGAGCGTTTCTGAAATGCAAATTTTGAGGCTAGTTGTAAAGAGGAAGGTTGGGTTTTATATGAATTAAATACATGTACTCATAATGTAATTGATAAAAATTGTCGCTATGTGAAATATTAACCGTTATAATAAAACAAAAATAGAGCAATATTGGCGTTTATGTATCTTTATAGAGTGCATTTGGCCACCAATTCCTACCAAAAGTTTAAAGAAAAAAAAAATTGGAGCCGGTTTTTTGAGGAAAAGCTCGTTTATTGTAATTTAAAAAAATGCAATTTAAGCCAACGCAAGGGATTGCGCACCGAGCTACTTTGTCAAAAAAATGTAAATGACATAAAGAAATTATGGACAACAATTTTTTTGTAGGAAAAATCTCTATCTTTAATTTTGCAGTTGTAGGAAGTCACCAAAAAAATGCATACTTTTGAAATGTTCGAAATTTCTGAGTTCACCGTGAAAACGGACCTATGCCACCTTTATAAGTGTATTTTACTCTATTCTTACAAGACATTTAAAGAAAAAAAATGGAGCCATTTTTCAGAAAATTTTGAAAATGTCCCAGGGGCTTCGTGTAAAGTACCCTCAAAACGTAATGAATGGTTTTCAAAACCGCAAAATCTTCGACTCAGGCCAAATGGACAGGGGTTTCTTCAATTTGGAAAAAAATCCCAAGCATGGTTTAGACACTAGTGTTCACATACACCAGACGGACACACGTTCAGAAAAGAAAAAAAATAAATTTTTTTGGTATCAGGGGACCCCAAAACGTGTATTTCCGCTGAAATTTTGTAATCGATTTCCCGCAGCAGTACATAACGTTCGCCACACTCCGTATATTACCTATGTACGTGGGAAAGTAAAAATCCGTTTCAAATTCAAGGGGCCGCGACAACAGCCAGATCGAGTAGGGAACACCAATTTTGCGGAAAATTGTGCCTACGGTTTACCAGCTAGCGTTCTCTCTGATGGAGAGGCAGGCCAAAATGGATAGGCAGAGGCTGGGGGTCAGGCAAGGAAGAAAGCAGCCGTACAGGTCTCTAGGCAGAGGGGCATTTTTGGCGTTTTGGCGTAAACCAATTTTTCAGTATCAGGACCCATAAAACGGGGATTCTAACTAAAAACGTGTTAGAGGAAGTTAATTACTACATACATGAACAATAATATTCCAGTTTGTCAGCATCAAACAATTTTTCTGTCGAAATATCGCTTACTTTTTGTTCATCATTTCAATATTTTTCCTATACTACATAAGTAGTACGTGAGATGGTAAGGAAATGCATACATTTGATCTCTAACAAAGCGTTTCACACATTTCTAGTCAAGTTTCCAGCTCACTCCTGCATTTCTAAGAAAATTAACTGTAATTTAAAATTTAATTGATTTCCGAATACTACGTACAAGTTATAGTGAAACGAAAGAAATTTGAATCTGCATATTAAGTACCCCCAAAATCACTTAATGTTTCTTAATGCTATACAAGAGAAATGTTCAAAATTGATTATGTTCTGAAGAAACATAAAATGTCTGACAAGTTTTATTTCGTAAGCTCATTTTGTTTCTCAATGGGATTCATTACTCGTTTTTGGAACTCGAAAATTCGAGAAATCCCAAAAATGCTTTAGTACTTTAATGTTACCACACATTAAATAAATAAATAAATAAATAAGTACAAAATTCGGGTCCTCGAGAATCCTGTGGCGCTTGGAATGTAAAACACCAGCAACAACATTCTGGACACAGGCAGTTCAAGAGAAGGACGAGAGGACAAAGCCATCGGGCAGAATGTAAACGTAACATTAGATGAGGCAATTCAAGACATTCTGGGCTGTAAATACTGCCAATTAAACTCCCACTCAGTTCTTTATCTCACTCATCATGTCTTTGGTTCAATGTTAGTAACAGTTGCAAACTTCTGAAACACGATTTGTTTCTACACTAACTACATATTTTCACCAGACAAAGGAAACGGAATATTTGAAGCGGTCCATGCAAAACACTGCTAACTCACTTTTTTGACATGTTTTTATCTGCCAATATAAAACCATTTTTTTTAGTAAATCCTGACATGTCTCGGTACATACAAACCACAGTAAAGACCGAACACGGCTAATATTCCTGAGAGCCCGGGTAAATCGCACACCAGCCAAACGGCTTATATTGTGAGTGACGATTAACAGAACAATTTGGACATCTGGATAATATTGGTATCTGCCAGAAGGCACTGGCTAAAGGCGACTGTCAATGTATGAGGCGTCTAGTCCATTCGCAAGACATTTTCTGGCTTCAAAATGCATTTGAAATACGTGTTGCACAGACTCGTGGTTGTCTTAGTCAAATCAAGTCCCAAAAGCATGACCCTTGACGTCAACTAAGATATATGTAGCGAAGCGTCCACTACGTTTTAACGAGGTTAAGTTTGGTGGTATCATGCAAATACCAATTCACGACGGAACTACGTCCCTTTTCTCTCATTCGCCTTAGAAACTTCCCCACGAGCAGTTTGATTTCTGTGTTATCACGACTGCTATCCTTATCACCGAAACGTACTTCACCTACCCTAGCCACCTTGTTGGCTACTATTCAACTTCATCCGGACGTGGGAAGGATGCTTCGAAGCTGTTCATACTTCCACCTTCATCCGCCTATTTCGTATAATAAAATCACTAACAGGATAATTTGCAAATTAATAAGATTCGCAATTTATCTATTACCCATGCAGTTGTTACTGATTTCTAAACACCTTCCATAGCCGCAAATTCATTAGAAGCGTACTATTTGTTGTTGTTTTTGAGAAATTCTAAGATCTTTCCGTTGGATACGCAAAATGACAGTCATCATTTTGTTGCTCCCGACTTCATTTCGCGTTCTGCAGGAAATGCTATACTATCGGACGTGTTACCAGCTCCTCAAACATTCTGGACAATAACGCAGTGTAGAATGTCTGTACTTTTTTGAATAAAAAACTGCACACTAATGCTAAAAATAGTGAACGGTATATCTGTCAGACGGAAGTTCTTAAGTTCAGTTACCCAAAGCGTCAGTGCAACTTCTCTGTCTGACAGAAATCGCTTCTGCGAAATCCTGAAGAAGTCATTTCATAAAATCGAATCATGTAATACTGACACGTCAACAGGAAGCTAGGCAATGATTTTGGTTGAGAAATGTACAGTTTACGCCAAACTGAATAATTGTGCAACTATTATGCACATAAAAAATGTATTTAAAAAGGCGCTATTTTTACACACACTGTACATTTTTTCTCGAAGCAATATATTTTTGGAATAATTTTTTTAATATAAATATTTGCGTAGTTCAAAAGGTTAATTAGAACACCTTGTAACGTTCATGTCAATGAAATACGAGCAACAGTTTTAGCAACCAATGAGGCTAGTGAATACGCACAAATAACTTCTCATTCAATACCATCAAGACAAAACACGAGGTCTCCCGGTTTTCTTTCTAAAATAATTAGAACAAATTCTTAGACTCCGGTAGAGCGGTTTAAATCCTGGAGTTCGACGACGATGCGTCTTCTGCGCCAGGCGCTCAACCGCATTGCGTCATCGCTTTTATTTATTTTCCCCGCCGTCGAGGAGCTACATATCAAGTGCTTAGGCCTTTTCCAGTGCCGAGGTCCCGGTGGGCGGCAGGGGTGAGTAAAACTAACTTCCAACAACTACTCCATTCACACACACTGCACAGCCTATAACATGGCAGGACGCCTCCTCAATTTAGGTACAAAACGAAAAATAATTACATTTACGCGTATCATTCGCTTGTCTATATAATTGTGTATTGTATCAAGTAAATTGTGTTTCCATTAATAGACTTATTATTTAGCAAATTCAATAATAGTTTAACATCATTAATGTAATAAACCAATGGTTAAAAGTAAAAGGAAATTACGAGCGCCTCCAGAGAACCAACCAAAGGCCTAATCCTTGGAAGTCGTTGCTTTTGCGAAGCGCGGTCAACTGTGACTTTAAATATTGACTCCCTTGTTGCCCTGTCCCAGAACGCTTATCGTGATTGAACGAAAAATGCCAGACTACACTCCCTATGTTTCATAAGATGAGCTTTTTTCCGTCCATCATAGATGTCGCCCGAGAGCACTGGGCACTAAAACATTGCATTTGCTTCTTAAGCTGTACCAGTTCAAGAGTTACAATTCCGATAGCACTAACAATCTAGAGCAGCAGTACTCACAAAACAATAAAAAGCTATCAACATAAGACATCTCTACGTCCGTCCAACGCATATCCTTTTTCGCTGAACAGATTGTTATGAAACTAGTGGTTCTACAACAGCACGCACTTTCTCGTATCACTTCTTAATATGCAATTTTCGAAAATTCATGGAATTCAACGAAAATGTGACCCGCGCATTTCTTTCAAGAATACCTTCTATCCGTGAAAGTAAAAAAAGGTTGAACGAAAAAAATGAAGCGGTTTTTGAGAAACTATTCTTTTAATTCCATAAATTGCAAGCACAAATCACGCGAAAACTAATATTTTTTTCAAAAATTGTACATGATACGTTTCAAAGAGTTGATTTTTTACAACAGACTTTTCTTATCTTTCTTTAAAGTCGCATTAACAGCAAAGTCATTAGCGATCACATGATTGATATTTAACATTGGCGTAACTGTAAGGGTAGTCAGTTGTGAAGAGGACAGCTCGGTACCATCTCTGCGTACGAAACATAATTGAAAATGTTGACTTTCCTATCATTGGTCCCATAGTAAGATACTATGCATCGAGAACGAGATATTAACGAATGCATTTTTTGACACATTTAAAAAAACTCGCACGGGGAGCAAAAGAACGCACACATTCACAACACAAACTTTTGCATGCGTTCTCCACTTTCTAACGAGTTACTGTATTCGCATGTAACATTTTTGTACCTGGTAACCGAAAGCCGCCTCGACAGAAAATATTAGCTATCTTTAACTTGAAATACTAGATGTCGAGCAATAACAGTCAAACAAAATCAAGGTTGAATGCAGAACATTTGACAGGTTAGCACGTAACAAAGAATTAGTGTTTTAAGATAAAGTTAAAGAACGAATTTACTTTCTGTAAATCAATTCCGGAAACTAACGCACCTTTCAAGGTAACGCACCACGTAATATGAAGTTCTGAGAATTCTACAAAACAATATTATGAGGATCTATTTATTTATTTACGTCAAAAACAGTTAAAACTGTGTGATGTGATGTGCTATGGAGAGAAGTTGATTTGAAGTTACATTTATGTCCAGAGGCAAAACAAGGGGCCATCTCAGCATTTACTCGAGGATCAGGGAAACTGGAGGAAAACCTGATCGAGATGGGGGATCACGCGTTGAATTGTTCTAAGCACATATATAAGGCCCACATTTGAGGATATCATGCTCATAGCAACAGAACCAGTTTGTCGCACTACAAATTAGGTGCGGTGAATACAATATGAATTCTGAAGCTCACATGATTAGGCTAGTGTTTTCGGCACAAAGCCAAGTGACTCATGACTCGGCTTTCAAGGAGCAAAGTGAAAAAGACAGGAATGTCAAGGAACAGGTTTTAGTTCACACGAAGGTGATACACAGACATGCCTTTTTATGTTGACAGACATCAAATGATAAATTTGTATGTGATACTGCCAACAAATTTTAAATTAATCCATTTGAGGTCGTCATGGACCACTCAAATACGATGAGCATTTCAGTGTTAAATACAAACAAAAAATATAGTTGAATTTATTTCATTAATTCTTTCGAAAATTTGTTCCAATTTAAATGAAAGCCTATAATCCTTTCATGCCCCTCCACAAAACAAAACCTCAGGCTGTTTTCAGTGCTTGTATCACTTGAATTAATCTATTTCAAATACAATCAATTTCCTTACACTTCAATTTCCTTACACTCAAAATCCTCTATCAAGCAACAGACTACTAGGGGAAAGCAAACAGAAGGGATGTCGGCAATAAACATTTACACTAGCAAACAAAATCCACTCTAACATCAGGTCACGTCCATTCTAAACCGGATACAAAAACCATTTGCAACACTTACGCTGTTCGTAAGCCAAGCAATAGGGGGTGTCGGAGCGAAGATTTCATATTCATATAGGCAAATCGTCGCTCCGACATACGATAGTTCATATTATTTCAATTCCATAAATAATATCATCGTTCCTTTTTTCATTTATGAAAAATGAAAATAAGTTAGCAATGCTATGTGTCATGCAATACTTATGATAAATACATAAAATATAAATAAACAAAACTAGTGCAAATATTAATAGAATGCCACAGACTTTAGCAGAAGTCAAGATTTCTAATCTCTGTAGTCTGAACAATGTTTTGGTTGTGCACTTTTCCACAGATACCTTCTCTGGTATCCCACAAGACTTTTTTCCTTCATATTTTCTAGATTTTTCGGATCTAGATTTTTTCGTAATGCTAGATCCGAAAGAAGCCCTTCGGAGGGGAAGTTCGCTGGTTCGAGTCTTGGCCAGTGAATATTATTTGTCACAATTCTCGGTTGCCGCGGAAAATTGAATTAAGATAGATTACATTAACTATGTGTATGCATGTGGTTTTCGAATTTTCATCTTTTAAACATTTTTCCACACCTCTTGTTCGATTTGTAAAACGTATGTACAAAATATCAAATCAATTGTTCATCTTAGTAAAATAATGAATATATCAGCATTAAATTGAAATAGAATGTAACCAGTACCCACGGGACCAACTTAGATATCGCTAATGATACCGAAATAATTACTTTCCCGCCTTACGAATTCTTCGCAAGAAGAGAAAAGTTACGTAGTCGTGTGCCAGAAAAGGTCGACTTTTCGCCAAAGAAAACCTTATGGCCTGGTTCTGGTAACGAAGAATTTGATAACTCCTATTGCGAAATTTAGAAGAAAAAAACCTTTAACTCGTGGTGGAGCCAAAATCCGTTTTGTTGGTAGTTGATACAGAGAAATCATTTGATGGCAAAACCGCCGTCTGAGGTAAACGCTAGCGCATAAATCGTTCAGCTGATTTTCTTCAAAATTGATATTTCCTGATTGATCTGAACGGACCGGAGTCTTTGGGTGTTTTATCGGATATTTTAATTGTTGAAGGTAATATTTACATTAGTCCGGCATTTAATTTTACATGCCTTTGCCCGAGTTTGAACCATGTAGCGCTTCTGTGGCCTACTGGTATGAACGTCGGTAAGTTAACTGCGAGAATCTACATTCGAGACTCGAAGCAGGAAAATAATTTGCTGCTTGAAAACAATTTTGCTGGTTTATATATAGTATAAATCTATGAAGCATTTATAAACAATACGAGAAAGTATCTGCTTTGGCAGCACCACTAGTTTCCTTTCTCGGTAGTACAAAGAAATAATGGCATTTTTTAAATTTAATGTGGAAGAGATAATCAATCGTTCTCATTATGAACGAAATAATAGTATCAAATTAATGAAGAAACAAATACGCTACCGACTTCACTGAGTTTTAGGACACGTAAGAATGTCTAAAAGCTTTCAATTTCCCGGGGAGCAAGGCGGAGGTGTCAATTTCTACGCGCATTTACGCGCCTAAATGGAAATATAGAAATACAAATTGTAAGTTCTATGGCATAAGAGCCATGGTTAAACCTTGAATTCTTCATTGTTTTCAAAATTCCAACACAATATATGTTTTCTCTGAAGCGACAAGACCATTGAAATGTCTAATTATAATAGGATAATGGAGAAGTGCGATGGTCGCGAAACCACTGGAGTTCAAACCTCAGTTTAGGCAAATATTTTTTGGGGGCGGACACACTCGCACAGGCTTGTTTATTACACGAGGCAAACCTTAAGTTGAGTAATCCATCTTTGAACGCGGTAACACAGCAGACGATTTCAAACATGCTATTTTTTCACGAGTTCAGCTGGTAATATATTAAGTAACCGTTACAAATAATACGAAATATAGTTTTCTAAGTGATCGGTAGAATAAACTTCCGCTAAGAAAGTCCAGCGAGGCCAAAAAGGCCACGTTGTGTTGCCTCCACGTGTTTCCTCGGCGGGCGTCAGTCGGATCGTGACAGCCGGCGCCTTCACTTCACTCTCGCCGAGGGCTCGCGCCGGCGCCCGGGCGAGCGCCCGGCCTTGCCCATATGCGGTCGCCTCGTGTGGGGCGGTGGCGGTGGCAATGGCGGCCGCTGCGGCGCCGACCGCAAGGCGGCCCCTGCCGTTCTATTTCGCAGCGACTCCGCCGCCTCGCCAGTATAGAAGCAGCAGACGCGATTTAGCGGCGTTGCCGCGTTGAACCGCCAGCAGAAACAGCTGACTGCTCGCGCCATCTGCCAAATTTCAGCATGTGACGGGATTAATAAACGTAGGTGTCGGAGCGACGTTGCCATCAAGTTGCGTTCGCGCATCAGCTGATTTGGAGAGATGTCGGTGGCAGAGCACCATCGACTGTGGTAACAGGCACACTAGGCGCAATTCGCACTGGGGCAGAGAAAGAAATTTGCGTGTCTTTATCCAATTTAATGTAAATACATTATTAGCTGAATAAAAGAATAATTACCTCTAACAACGCGACATGACGATACACAGCGAAGACGCTTAGCAATTTAAATCACTCTGAAGAACAATTTTTTTTGTTCATTGAAAATAAAACGATATGTTCACTCACCAAAACTGTTTACACTTGCACACAGACAAACGTTGCTTTAAAGTTCGACAGTCACTCTCCCGTGTATTTTACATTTTCACTGTTGGTAACAATGAAAACCAAATGTCACGTGACTGGAAAAAGAATATCTTTAAACAAATTCTCTCTCAACTCATTGTGTACAATTAGAGTAAGCTGTGCATCCACTTGTTTAATCCTCTAATGAATGTAATACAATCCGCGTGGTTGAATATCAATATGCGAAGAATACACGAGTCAATCTTGAAATTTTCTGCAACCACTCACCATATACGCACACACTATTTACCAATCCGTGCGATCCGCTTGCACACACTAACTAACAGCACGTGTGCCCTTCTCTATATCTCACACAAAGGACGCGGTTGTGCCGAGCACGGTATAACCTTTAGAGGGCGTGTTCCCAGAAGTCCTCCCCCCTCCTCGTTCCGTGACGCACGCGCGGTTCACTTACGTGATAACTGCGACCGCAGAGCGGCGCCCCGAAGACGCACATGAAGCACGGACGGCGGAGAAAAGTCTACTAGCGAAAGAGGAAGCCTGCTGCTGGACCAGAGGCGGCAGCGGCGGCCAGTGGGAGACGCGAGGCGGGACGCCACGCAGTGGGTGCAAACGATACCGAAAGACGCCTACTCTCTCAAACTTCTAAAGCGTTACGTCTATTCAACAACTGAACTATTACGTTTCTCATGTTTCCCTTTAAGCACAGTGAAGTATATTACAAATGGTGTATAATAACTTAGCAATATATGTTGAATGGATATTTGTCTTAAGAATTCTGTATAGATTTATTCTGAAGTTTACAAACGTCGCACAACTAAGATGTACAATAAGATTGTATAACTAATAGTTCTGTGAACAGTAATTATTTTTTTTGTAAAAGCTTTATACGTACATCAATTTTAACGACTTCAGGAACTATTCATGCCAAATACGAAGAAAATCGAATGGCGCTTTTGGTCTTATTTTCGTAATATACATATTTGGAGAGGAAATGCTGAACGGTTGAGTAAAAAGTGGACATCGCTTCGTTCGATCATTTAACGCGCCTTAGTAATACATCATTCATTTCCAAATGAATGACACAGCATCAGAAAGTTACCCATTTATAGTTTTCGTGTTTTGCAGTTGTTGAAACGTTTCTGAGGCGTTACTGTCAAACAAGCGCGGTCGCCGAAACAATGATGGTGTCGGCAGAACGGAAGAGTCGCACACTGTACATGGAGCTGGGAGAGTAAGGACCTATTAGGCAGTGGGAGTCTTGGCGTCAACTTTTCCTTCAGTGGTTTCCGAAATTCCGGAAATGAAAATCCGAAATGAAAAATGATCCCGACTTTCAGATCGCCAATGAAATCGACAGGCTGCATCTCGATCGGTACTGATTCTTCTAAGTGTTAGTTCCTACCACCAACAAAAACTTATTTCAAAGAGAAAAGAGAAGTGTCAATTTTTGAGTTAAAAGGATTTGGTCACCAAAGTGATACCGGTATTGTATTTTGTTCCATTTCATTCTCCCCCCCCCCCTCCTTAAAGTGGGACGAATGCACGCTGTCTTAAGACCGTTGCCGCTTGCGACCGTTTGGGCCCAGTGTGCTCTTCGGTGCGACCCCACGAGGTCGGCCGGGAGACGGGCAATGGGCGGCGGACGGCGGAGGCGAGGGCGGGGGCGGTGCGCAGTTTGCATCGCAAATCAAAGGAAGAACTATATCCGCGATTAGCGGGGGCATCTCGCGCGATTGCGTCACGCCTTCATTTGTTTTCACATCAGTGACGCGCGCCTGGCAGGCGATCTGCTCGGGCTTACTCTATAAGACGCACCGGGATGAAAAATACCTTTGGATCGAAGGTGTTCTACACGCGAGTGGCACTAACAAGTAATGCGGCCCACTTTAAGAACCAAAGGATACTTTTTACAGCCACCCAATGAAAGAACAAGACACGTATGTGTAAAAGAACATTAGGGAAAGAAGTACCACATTTTATCAGAAATAATTTTGTGTTGCTCAAGAGAGACACATCAAAACTGGAGAAATAATACCACCAAATAGTTTCGAGAAAAAATCGATTTCAAACTTGAGTGTTAATTATACCAATTCAAATGAATTGGCAGAATAAAACAATTGCAAAACTGTTCGGCAAGCACTTTGTGAAACAATTCTAATTCTTAATTTCTGAAATTCCTCAATCCGCCTTTCATGTTTGTTTCGAAAGTATACTAAGAAGTTTATAGAATATCGTCATTATACCGCTAAACTTTACCCGAGAAAGGATCTCTGGTATCCGATGCAACAACGAAATTCTAGGCTAGGTAGATACGCAAGGTACCTCCCACCAGCGGGGCATCCCCCAGCCAGGACAAGGTCTAAGCTCCCGACAAGTCTCCCGAAACGGTGTAGTACATGTTAGTGTGAGTGTGTAAGGAGTGAGGATAGAACAAGGAACAGGTAGGAAAGATCTCGCGCGGTCCGTGGCCCATTTGTTAGGGTACTGCTCCGGCATTAGCCTGGTGTTGATTGGAGAAACCATGAAAAACTATTGATCAGAGCAACCGGACGGTAGAATTCCCCTCCAGACAGCGATTGAATTCGACGTAGCTGACAAGCTAGTGTGGAAATATTGCCACTGTCGGGACTCGAACCTAGGACTTCCCGGTCAGATTTATTTAGAAAAATGGATTATAAATCAAATCAATTAAATATTCTTCGAAAAAAACAGCTATGTGCACCACAGCAAAATGGGAAGAAT
The DNA here is from genome assembly GCA_017312745.1 of Gryllus bimaculatus. NCBI lineage: Eukaryota > Metazoa > Arthropoda > Insecta > Orthoptera > Gryllidae > Gryllus > Gryllus bimaculatus. The sequence continues at coordinate 882,217 of BOPP01000021.1, forward strand.
AATAAAATGGCAAAAGAAGCGCAGGGATCGTCTAAAGCAAAAAAATCCACAAGGATTGCGGAGTAGATGGTTTGAGGAATGGCGAAAGCAAAGCATTCTTCCAGAATTAATTCCAGTGTATATATTAAATGCAGTACAAATCTAGAAAAAACAATATAAAAGAAAAAAACACACGAGTACTAGTAGAAATACCAGTAGTGGTCAAAGAACATTTACGAAGTTTACTTAAAAGGCTTAGATGGTTCGTTATGTTTAATTCGTTGACATGAAAGACAATGGGCGGTTAACATACCTCTTTCTGAATAGACCCCTCTCCAACGAATTGGCGATTTTTTTAACTTGTTGTATTTCCTATTAATTTATTTTCAAACACCTATTTGGTTCCAATAGTGGCCACATGAAAATTGGATGGTGGACAGATACACAACTCAGTAATGGTCAATTGATATTCTACTCTCACGTCTTTAACAACAAATCAGTAATAATATTAATTATAATAAATAAAAGTTACATTACATGCACATATTAATACGTTTTAAACTTTCTTTTTTATGTATAAAACACCTAAAATTAAATAACAATCTTCGTTTCGATTCTCCCCACTAAAAGGCACAAGCTCCACGATCTACAAGTATCAATCAAGTGGAAAGCCTCCAATTCTTAGGGTTCAAATTTTGTGCTGGAATTAGCAACCTATATAATCCCCTAATATTTCCCCTTTCCTATTTATATTTTTTTAAATTACATGATTGTATTTTATAATTATGGAAGGGTTTGTGGGTAAAACTCTGGTATTCAACCGTCATTCAGGACCTTCGGTGGAAGGAAAGTAAACCTCGCCTTACTCATACGCCAGTGTAATCATTCGTTTCTTTGTTTCTAAAACGATGTATTTCTCTTGAGTAAAAGGGTGAAATTAGTCGAAAATACTCGAATCTGTTTATTTTCATTATATTTTATACAGTTAGATAGCATACTTTTCTTTTTCGCAAGGTGTTTTCACATCACAGAGGAAAAACTATACCTAGAAACCGGAATAAAAGTTGATATTTACATAGTTGGAGAGTAGATATTCACGCACAATTCAGATTCTTGTCCATTTTTGACAATTCGGATTCATTACCTCGTATCTGGAAACATTTGGCTCAGTGAAATTGAGTACAAACATTTTATTTCTTAAATGTACCGTATCAGATCGGTGAGTGTTAAATATACTTCCAATTTAAATCTTCCATGAAACATGTTTGTGTTTAACTTCATCGCACGTAGATATTACATTACTCGAATATAAACGATAGCTTGATATGTGGTTTAAAAAAAGGCTTACTATAGTTCCTGTAGAACAACGTTTAGTATAATGTTTGTAAATTTTGATTAACAATGCTAAAGACAATATAGGATCGGACTATTTAACGCTGCGAAAATATCTAATTCGGAAGCTACACATTTTGTTGACCCAAGCAAAAATGTACAAAATAAGCAATCATATACACGCGGGAGAACTTATGTACCTTAAGAAAAGCATTTCTGAGCCAAATAATAATTAAACTAATATTTTCACAAGTGAGTAATAAATAACGTGTTACCTACAAAGATCTTTAAAATTAATTTTTTATTCACGTTTTCATAAAAAATAATTTCCCTTCTTTAACTGTGTTAAGCTATAAACATGTATTAACATAAATTCGCAGTTTGGAATTTGAGGAGTGAGCGATAAAAACAGACAAATATAATTTGAATAAGAATAATGCGAACGTTTAAAGTTAAATAAATATGTATGGTGTGGTACATTACCAAATGCATGAGTAATGTGGGTTATGTCACAAACTTGTTACAGAAACAAGAATGTCAATACTTACATTCATTTGTTGCGAAGGAATCCTACCGATAAAAACATACTATTTTTTCTAAGGGTATCGTGAAGCACCCTTGGGGACATGTGGTTCTTTTTCATTGTAATTACCTCCACAATTACGTACACAACGTGTAGACCTAGGAAATACTTGAAACAAATACACGCATAAGAAACAATCTTAACCGGTATGGGGCAACTTGTAGATGCTTGATACCGATTAAGATTTTTTCTTAGTATGCGTGTATTCAATTAACGTTTTGCCGTGGTCTTTTTCATAACAAGAGACCCAACATGACAGAAGTCACCCTTGTTTGTTTATTAATGTTTAGAAGTACGCAAAAGATGCATTTTCTTGAAGATTATGAAAAAACAATGGTGGCAAATTGCAATAAGGCAAAAGCAACAGAGTAATTTTTCATGACAGTTTGATGCTTAAAATTGCTGTCACGACAGTGTTTAAAAAGTGACTTAAAACATTTTGCCATCATAGCACAATCCATATTAATAGCATTTCTAGTTGTAGTTGCGAGAGCGAAGCTTGAATTAATGGTTATGCAAATGAACCTCGCCAGTCAGCGAAAACCACGGTGTACACAAAGAGTACATATATCGTGGAATCTACGCCTTCTAAGCGTGACGTCACAAACAAAAACTGTCTCTGGGTATTGGGCAGTATCGATAAGCACCGGACAAGAAAACGTGTAATAAAATGTCTAATAATATCTTGTTCTGTAACTGATCTGATTACGGTATGGGAAACGTTTCTTTGAGACATTTAGCGGGTTGCAAATGTGGGTTGCACTTGCCGTGAATATTTAGATGCGTTTGCCAACAAATCCTTCATATTTTTAAAGTCAAAGTGCAATTCGTCACATCTCCGTGAAATTAAGAGATCTCGTTATCTCGTGTATGATTTAAATGAATTGAATGAATCATAATGTACATTTTGGCTTATGTATTTTTCATGTAAACAGAGTGGCTAGTGAGTTTATCGCACCAAAAACGCAATGTTTCAAGTTAACGTTGAATGCGTTTCCCTCCCGAAGTTAAGAGAAGCAAAATTACTTCATTTACAAACAAACAATCTATACTATCTTCACAAACATGAACATACATATTCTCATTGATATTTTGGTTACCATTTCTTGGATAAGAAATCGCGATCACGTCTGTAAATACAATGACATCAGTGACAACAAATGTTAATTCAGTATCCCCCATTATATCATGAAATGTCAGATACTGTCAAAATTCACGTTCTATTCCACTGGGAATACGACGGAATTTTTGCTACGAACGATTTCCAGTTCAATTTTCAATATTCAGCCTTTCTTTCAAATGATTTTACCTCAATTTTCATAACCCAAAGTTTTAAATTTTAAGATGAGGAACACTTAAGACAAGATAAATTCAAACAGGAAAAAAGATAATTCCTTGCTTTTGTACCTAATCCAATCCCTAACATACAACCCGTCATCTAGGACTCTTCCTCTACATTTCCTTTTTTATCGCGCTACGAGATAGAGCGTACAATGCACGCAGGGTTATCAAGAGTTCAGTGTACAGACGCTACTCGTATCAAGGAGACCAAGGAAACAGCCTCAGTCCCCTATTGGCTTAGTAATTGCAGGCATAAGATTTCCTTAAAAATCGACATTGTTCTGACAAGTAATAAATTGACCGGCATAAACAAGCGGCAGACCTGCCTTTCCAATCCCGTTCAAGTCATAAGAAATTCATTATCAGATATGTAATCAAAGAATTATGTCAGTATGACTATATTTACAGATTAGACAATACTGTGCTTTTGATTTTGACACTACTTTATTTGAGGTTCTCGGTATAGGAAAAATTACTTGCGCAATTTTGTACTATCACACACTATACTTTAGAACACATTACAAATGTTTTCTAATCCTCCAAGATACTAAACAAGACAAATGAAGGAAGGTCGTTGAACTGCCTGCGGCAACAAGCGCGTTCGTCAAAGTAGCACACATGCCGACAACGAGCTTCAACATTTACACTCTTCCTGCAAGCCCGCAACCCACGCACGTCCACAGGATTGCAAAGCGTTTCCCGCTTCGCCCCTGTCTTACGACGGCGTATAATGCAGTGCCCGAGGGGGAAACAGCGCATGAGTCACTGCGTGAAAGCCTCGGGGGAAGCTCTATCTCGCAGCCTCCCTCCTGGCGCGCCCTTCGCACCCACTCCCTTCCCCCGTTTGCACCGCTCAGCTGCGCACAAAGGGAGGAAGGGCCCCTCCCGCCGAGGGCTAACATAATAGGCCACGTGACGAAGCGCGCATTTTCGGCAACAGAAGGCAGGCGTGCGCCGCCGCATCGGCGAGGCCCAGGCAGGAGGCGCCGTGGCGCCTGACATTGATCAATCAACATTTTATAACTACATCGTTTGACCAGCTCGTAAACTGGGGGCCATCAATAAACGGCCCATAAAGGTCGCAATCTTTTTTTAGACTACGAAATGACATTTATTCACGGTCTAATTGTGAGTATGGTACATGTTCAACGTAGCCAATGCCTACCACTATTTTATTCTATGTATTTCTGTCTTATTTGCCCGTAGCTGAATGCTCATTCACTGCTATCGCAACATTTTCTTTGAAAATACAAAGATGGAAGCTCTATATTCCAATGTGCACACAGTACACAATTTGTAGCTACATATCACAATGTGTTAACTTCATTCATTCATTCATTCATTTGCATTTAGTTTGAAGCGAATTCTTAATATATTTTAAACTTACTAAATTCCACAAAACTTTGAAACCAAAGAATATTTAGTTAATTTCAATAATGGAGAAACTACAATTATCACGTCATAATTCACGTTTAAATGTTAAATCCAATGACATGACCACTTCAAAATGCATTATTTGTCTGAGTTAATACGTTTAGATCCGACGCCCTTCAATACATACGCATTGCAATGTCTTTCTCCTTCGCGGAGTGTCAACGAAAACAAAAAAGCGAATTTGTAGCAGCGTAACCTTCGCCAGAAGCACCACTACAATTAGAACCGGCCCTGCTCCCATAACCAAGGCCTACGCGAAAAACTGACCTGTCGGGACTCAAGGCATGCTTGGGGGTACTATATTACGCGTATACGCTTCAAAGATCATCCTGTCAATAAATCATCATACATAAACAAATATTTTCGTGAGTCACATAAATAAGTACAATTCATTTCTATTGAAGTTAATCCGCAAGGATTGGAGTTATCCCTTCCACAAATTCTGAAATGGTCCCTCCATTTGTATCTGAAGAGTAATTGCAACATTTCTCCAGTCAATAGTAGCCATTTACAGTAATTTTTAAGTAAATAAAGCCACTTCTCAGCCCCGTTTCAAAGTTTCCGAGCAGCTTCCTTCTAAAGGGCGTGACGAGAGTCAAAATAATGGGCCACGTGCCGAAGTCCGCGCCCTGCCTCCGCAAGCGACCCGCGCACGCCTCGCCTACGTCACGCTTCCGTCCCCGCCGCCGCGCCCCCGCCGCGCTGCGCCGATAGAGCCGTCGACGAGAACCAGATAGCTTCCGAGGAAGCGCTAACAAGACGCGAAGGAGCGCGCCGCTCGCGGCTGCGATAGGCGCAAGTGGGCGGCGCCCGATGTTTGTGGAAGAGCTCTTGCAGGCGAGACGCTGCGGCTGCCTGAGGTGATGGACCGAAGGGGGAGCAGGAGGGGAAGGAGGACGAGGAAAGGGACAATCTGAGACTCGGCACTGCCGTCGTGGATTCTGAGACTGGGGAGAGCAAAGGAAACACGACAATTACGGTGAAAAGTAGGTACAAATATAAAGCGAAACAATAGGAGTAAAAATAATAATGAAAAGAAGAAAGGATTTGGGAGAGTAAAGCGGCGCAGCTCGAGAAGTGCAATCAGAAGCGATTTGGTACGGATGAAAGGAACACAGACGACTCGGAAGATAGGAGTTAAGAAGGTCAAAAGGACAGAACAGCAGTCCACGAGGTGGGGGCGCCTAGGTTGGGAACAAAACAAAATAGAGGGTGAGGTCAAAAGAGAAGGGCGGATAAACACGACAGGAGTGACCGCAAAGGACGAGAGGAGGGGGGGGGAGGTCTGCCTGCCTTCACAGAGATTGCCAGGCACAAAAGCAAACGCTGCAGAGATTGCAGGCGCGGACACAGCGCTCTTCCCTCCCCTCCCCTCTCCCAGCGTCAGCCGAGACGCGCCCCGCGGCGAGAAGCAACGGCGTGTGCGTCGGCGTCGCGTTGCCGTGGGCGCCGTCGCGGGCGGACGGCCAAGGCGCCCCCGCGCGGGGCCCCGCGCCGTCCTAATAGAGCGGACGCAGCCTCTATTTCGGGGAGCGCACGGCGGCGCGGCGCGGCGCGGAGCGGAGCGCTGCGGACGCGTGCCGACGCCACCGCGGGAGGAAGCTGCGCGAGGAGCCCCGCTCACACCCCTCGCCCCCGCCGCCTCCCGCAGAGTAAAGACCCGGCGCTTGGGCAGCGAAATGCCGCGCTTCACGCTCTTTGGAGCCCTTTGCAGAACCCAGGGAATTGATCACTTCAAGCTTGCAATGAACACTATAGTAAACTGGGAGATTATTATTCCGAGAATTCTCGTTCGACCTTAATAGTAATGTCAGCTACAACAGGTTTGTTCCGCTCATGACTTAATGCCCTTCGGGTGACCTTATTAGTATGAGTCTTATATCAGTAAATTGTTTAAAACACAAGTTACTCCGTATCCTGACTTATGCCCACTTGCTTTAAACATTGAGATATAGAGAAAACTTAGGTTACGCCCTTGAGGTTTGATTTCCCGCCCGACAATATTACGCTGTAAAACACTTTCTAATCTCCTAATACCATGTACTTTGCTATGACATAAGGTGCAAAATTTGCTACAAATATTACCAATCGCGAGCAGGCAGAGGATGATTTGACAATTCAAAGTGGATTTATAAAAATTATAAGATTACTTATTAATGTCATTTACAGGAATGTTGAATGATTTACTTCACAACTTTAATAATATAATAATATTTTTACAATGATTGTTGGTTCTTCCTGCTGATCCTGATTTAATGGTGTAGGTAGAAGGTAAGCTTTAGGTAGTGTGGACCACATAAGATCAATCGTAAGTATTATTAGGTATTAAGTATTATGTTAAATGATGCGATGAACACCACAAGTGACCTACAGAAACTATATAAGTAAACAATGTAACTAATCAACTTTATAAGTCGTAGCCAATGAACCAACATTTTTAATTACATTTGTCAATCCCACTTTTCACTCCACGATGCCCTAAATTTTCAATATTTGGTCTGCTGTCTTAACGTATCTACTCTTGTGCTACCCACCACAACTGATGCACGAATTATTGTAGCCACCAAGTTGGATGCCTCTTTCTACATTTAAAGAAACTTTCCATCGTATAACATGTTATACTATAATGTAAACATCAAATTGTTTATAATGATTTTAATATTTTTTTATTCCTTAATTTTTATTACGTTAAATTGTACTGGCTGCGCTATTGTCAACTGCTTTTTCTATATTGCTCTTGACAAGGCATATACATGTTCGACACGTTGAGATTTTAATAAATATATATAAACTACTTAAGTCTTAAATCCTGGAATACACGTACGATATATCCTACATGGTCAAAATCAACGTAAAGCTCACCATATATAATAATAATAATAATAAATAATAATAATAATAATAATAATAATAATAATAATAATAAAATAAGTGATAGGTGACAGCCTTAGTCTCTTTTCGGGACGTAATTTTGGTAACCCTGAGTAATGCCGCCATACTATTTCCTTCTCCAAGTATAAACAATATAAGAGAGAACGTCTACTCACCTGCCGCCGTCGTGGCTCCTTGCGTCGCCGTCATCCCGGCCTCCGACGGCCGTCCCAAGCTCGAACAGCTGCAACACACACGCACAGAAGCGGCTCAGTCTCTCGCTGAGGAGCAGCACGTCTCCGTCCGCCTCTTCCGCTCGCTCCCGCGTCTCTCCCTCGGCTCGTCGCGCGTGACTCAAGCGGGCGGCAACGGCTCGGCTCTGCCCTGCCCAGCCCCGGCCGCTATCACAACCTCCGGCCTCCCCTCGCGTCAGCCCTTCCCGCTCCCGCTCCCTTCCCCTCGGTCGGGCGGTCGAGGCGAGGCGCGGCGCGGCGCGGCGTTTGCTCTAACGAGAGCCGCGACCCGCGCGTTTATTACTTTGACCCCGCGCGGACGGCCGG
>BOPP01000021.1:890613-918778 GCA_017312745.1 Gryllus bimaculatus
AGCGAACGGGAGGGCGCGGATGCTGCGCCGCGCGCTGGCGCTGGATCGATGCCCAGGGCGGCCCGCCCCCCGGCCGCGATGTTCGCAGCCCCGCGCCCGAAACGGCGCCCGGCGACGCGCGCCCATTCACGAGCGCCGCCTGCTCTGCCCTGCCCTGCCCTGCGCGGAGGAGCGGGGTCGAAAAACCGACGCGTGGTCACGTCTTGGACAGTGGATGGAACCAGCCAGCAATATTGGGCTTGAAATGCGATTTCTACATCAAGTACTTTTTCACCACCGGTAAATGATTCTACCAATCAGATAATCGATTTTTCCAAAGCTATTTTCCAAACCTACCTAAAGAACTTTTTAGTATGTAATTAATAATTTCATTTCATATAATTAAATGTCCAAACAGCAAATTGTAACCCTTCTCCCTTTTGAATATATTGAAATGTATACGAGGTAATATTCAATTAAAAACAACAGTCTATTGCGGTGGCCGACGGATTCACACACTCCCCGACATCGAGATATTTGCAGTTAAAATAAACTTATAACTTTAAGAATATCTACTTTTTTCACTCTAAGCACACCAGTACATCTTCAATGGGCAATAGACGACATGATTAATCCACGGCGCTGGAAAATAATTTCAGTCTGAAAAAAATATCCAGAAAATGCTATGCCAATCGATGTTGTGGAATTTTCATGACTTTTCTAGGCAATACGAAGTTCCCTGGAGGAGAGAACAGCAGAAAATATATTATTTTTACCACCATTACATCGGGGTTTTTGTATTAAATAATCTTCATTTGCCCAAAAAATCAAACTTTTCTCAGGCGTTAAAAAAAAGTACGTCCTTCTCACCTACGTGAACTTTTACATCTTTATATGTGTGTGTGTGTGTGTGAGTGTGTGTATATATATATGTATGTATATATATATATATATATATATATATATATATATATGTAAACAACATTTGTTTTCTCGATAAATTTATTTCCTTAACGCCTTCTCTCTCTACACAGAATCTTCGTGTCTTTGACAATCTGCCATAGGCAGTAGAGCGCTAAGCGCTATCCCCACGTTGGAGCGGTGAATGTCATCTTCCTCGTGCCCCCCCGCTCCCGGGTGCGCCACCTCCACCGCTGCCGACCCGGCCGCGCGCCAAACGGCTCCCCGAACCGCCGCTGGCGCGACGGGGTGGAGGGTGGCGCCGCGCCGCTCGCAGCCGTGTCAAGGACGAAAAACACGCTTGAAAGTGATTTAAAAATGGCCTCCGGCCCTTCATATGCAGTCCGTCATCGTACATTCGAATCAATCGACCAAGGTTTCACTGAGTTGCTTCTCGGGGTATGCAATATTACTGTTTAAAAATGGCATATCTTTCGACGTTTTAATAAACATTTCTTATTAAAAAATACTTGCAACTCTTAGATCACAATAATTGTTATTTGATAATTGAGAAATGTTTGTCTTTACAAGTTCTGCTACATGTGGTTAAGCAGAACTTGCAGGGTCTAACAGACAAGACTTGTGCACTCGGACAGATGCCAAATTCTCCTTTCTGCATTTGGACAGCAGCGCCTGTGGTGGACCGACGGTCAATTGTCCTTCCCCACACACAAAAATGTAGGGCAGGGTCTCGAAGGAAAGAATTTCCGATTCATTAATTTCCACAGGTCTCAAAAATCGCAGAACAGAGTAACAAATCTCAACAACTTTGATGTGTAACGTAATATAATCCTCCTAGCTATTATTGAGTAATTTATTCCACAAGCTTTATGTCTGAACATTTTCTCTACACTGCTCTATTACACGTATACTTGTGGACATTCTACAATCATTATTAAATTGATGTTGTTATTGAATGTTCATTTTTACGTTGATTTTTTCCCTATATTTCAGGTACTGCGTATATCAATGTTCAAATTAAAGAAAAAAATTTTTTAAAGTAGTTCTTAATAGAGTACAAAATAATTCTAAATCATTAAGAAAACTAAATTTGGGAAGAATTAATTAACTTCCAATAAAAACAATCAAATTAATTTATTTAAAATTTCCTGCCAAAGAGATGCTAAGTTAGAGTCCAAGGTGCCCTTCAATTATCCACGTGTTCCATAAAAATATATTCTTATTAAAAAAATAATAAAAACAACAAACTGACTAGAGATAAAACTAGTGGTCGGTGGAACATATTCCACACTAAAACAAAGTACCAAAATGCCTTGTGTCCCACCAAGCTCTATACTATACTCGCTTTGGCATGCTCGTGAAAATGCCTCTAGTCCGTGTTTTTGACAAATGAATTTTGGCCGGGCGCTTCGCCCTTGACACCACTGCGCGAGTAGGTGGAGCCGGTGGCGGCGCGAGGTGGTCTGCGCGAGAGGCGACACGCGCACGGGCGCGGCACACGCGTGCGACGAGAGCCGATGGGCGCTATTTCGGGAGCGCCCCACAGGCGGCGCAGGGGCGGAAGCGCGGATGGGCGGCGCGGCGGCAACGGCGACAGTAGAAAACAAGTCGGTGGCGGCAGAGGAGCAGTAGGCGAGGCAACAGGGGGAGGGGATGGTGGGAGGGAAACGCAGAGAAGGCTACCGGGCGGTAGGCGCGGAGGACGCGGCTACTGTGTGGGAGATGATGAGTATGGCACTTGCGCAAACGAGGTAGCCGGAGGTCGCTACAGTGCATGTTGGGCGGACGCTGGAAGGCGGGTATTGAGGCGGGAGCTGCACAAGCTTCTGCCTAGTCCCCTAGTAGGGGGAGGAGCAAGCCACGAAATGACACACTGAGGAAGCGGAATTTATAATTTATTTACGAACGAAATACAAAATTATGAACCACGCGTTTAATTGGTTGATTCATTGATTGTTAGTGATTATGGACGCGTCAACTACTATGGTCGTTAGTCCCGTATGTGTTGTGCATGCTTTACTCGGGAGGTGGCGGTGGCCTTCCCTCGCTGTGTGGTGATATCCAGCGTCGACCTACTGTCGGCTAGCGGGCTTTTCCCCAACCAGTTATTTCCCACCAGCGGGGCACCGCCCCAGCCAGGACAAGCTCTAAGCTCCCGACCGGTCTCCCGGCATTTGTGCTTGTCTAATGCGTGTTAGTGTACGTCTGTGTAAGGGATGAGGATAGAACAAGGAAGATGTAGGAAAGATCGCGCGCAGTCCGTGGCCCGTTTGTAAGGGTATTCCGGCATTCGCCTGGCGCTGATCGGAGAAACCACTCGAAAACTATCAATCAGAACAGCCGGCCATTACAATTCTCCTCCACACAGCGACTGCGACTGAATTCGACCTAGCTGAGAAGCTAGTGTGGAAAATTCAGCCACCGTCCGGACTCGAATCTAGGACCTCCCGGTCAGAGGGACTGCACATACATCAGTTGATGCCCTGAGCTATTTCTTCCGGTCCAGGTATTTTGATCACTGAAATGACAACCTTAGGTTTGTACTCTTAATGAAAAAATGTATTTATCATTCCATACCACAATCCTGTAACGTCGAATATATCGGAATGTAATCAAGACATTCAACAAAATTTTTAGTATCTCATTGGATAATTAAAAAATTATATTGACTTCATTTATCAAAAACGAAAACTAAATTTTGATTATTCTCATTATTCACATACGTCTGACGAATGTTCAATTTATCAATATCAGAAAATCATTACAGGTTTTTATTAAGACAGTACTGTTTTCACTCAAAAACCAAGTATCAACCACATAAAATCATCGAACACAAAACATGAAAGTTTCAAAAAATCTATGATTTGTAAAAACATCGACGTTTTCGAACAGTCGACACAGATGCCGCATCCCTACTCCGCAGGTAGCGACGGAGACGCCGTCCCGATGCGTCGCGGCGCGTCGGCGGATGCAGGACAGACGGGGGCTGGGGAGGGGGCGCGACGACAGACGCGGCGCGCGGAAGAGCTTGGATTTACTTTCTCTGGACGGACGCGCGGTTTACAGAGCGCCGTGCCGCGCCGCCCGCGGCGAAGCACGTGTACCCCGAGCTGACAACTCGCGGACGGCTCCCTTGTAAATCACGCGTACGAAATAGGAGCTTAATTAGCCTGATTGATTTATAACTCTACGAAAATACGAAGCCATACGTCTTCCTTGGGGACCAGCATGTCACTTGCTCCGTCAGAAAATCGACTGCACTAGTCGACGGTTCGACTGTAGCGTCGGCAAAAGCATAACAAAATACACCGGGACTTCTAAAACACAAAGTTCGCTGAAATTTTTTTTTTTAAAAGCTAGCAATCGAAGGTTACTACATTTTACACATCAAAATTTGGGTGCCGTATTCCAAAAGAATTAATAAGTAGGAAACGTACAATCCTTGGGATATAACGGAATTACACTCATCAAGTTCGAGAGACCACAGAAAACTACATTCGTAAACATTACCATAAAACCTACGATATTAAAAGAGTTCATAACAAAATGTATATGTCTCTTCTCAGATTTCAAATTATTCTCTAATAATCTGAAATTATATTCTCCAATAATACTCTTCTGTGGAGATAACTTTGAATTTCTTTTACAGAATATACTGAACTTAATTCTTCGTTAATTCGACATTAATCGATTAACGTCAAATACAGCAATAAAAAACGAGACAGCAAATAAAATAAAATAATGTATCTATGATCATTCGCATTCATATGCTGACTGAACACTTGATCTATAAACAAAGTAGATTGTAGTAAAAAGAAACAATGGCATGTCAAGCTTCGGGTTATGTCAATTCTATGCTTGTTTAAAAGTATTGTCTATACTTTGGAAGACATTCTTACAGTAACTAATTACTCCAGATGTACATTGACACTGGAACACCGCATCCTTCTCTTTACAGCGGAAACAAGTGGTTAAGGAACGTACCAGAAGGTTATAGTTTAGCCAGCGCGAGTAAGAGTGAGAATATGTTGCCTTGACTTGCATTATTTCTGTGTGCCACTCGGTCAGGGGCTTCGGTGAGTCGTGGCGCACCATTCACCTCCACCTCCAGACGTGAGTATATCATATGGTCAATGACACGATCAAAATGTCAAGTAAGTGTCTATTAACACACAAAGGGAACATCTGCCGATGGTATTTCTGCATGAAAATCGTACTTATAAACACGAAGAGAAATAAATGCACTCACAATCATACTCGTATTATAAAATATAAATCGTATATTATTTAAACGGAAAATAACCATTTCAGAAATCCGGATCACACACTGTTTCAGTTATTGAAAAGAAATTACCAATTAACTCCCTATTTTTCTTCAATAAATAAAAATACATTTAATAAATGTGATGGTATTATAGTGTGTTGATGTGTACTTAAAAGTATAAGTGTCGGTAAATTCATTTTTAAGGGTGAAACGTCCGTTCATGCATACATCGCATCCCATGCCACTAATTTGCAATGTGTGCTCGAGACCTTGTTTCCTTGCAATGGGAACGAGGTCAGGAGCGCGATCTTCTGGTGATTTCAGAACTAACACGAGATGGTCTCGATATCTACATTTCGCATGGTCGAGTTCTCCGTGCATTTCACATATTTAACATTTTTATCTTCAATCGACAACCACATAGTTGTTACTACCACCAGAAGTACTTTGAAGTTGTTTTGTTGACAAAAGTTATCGGAGTAATACTAAAATAAAGAGGAGAATGTTATCAATCAGCTTTTGTAACACAAAATAGTTATCTGTAATTTAATCTATTGCAAGTAAGAACATAGTGTTCGCACACACAAAAAAGCCTATGATTTCACTAAACACAATATTTGATTTATCTTTCTCAAATGCCAGAGAAAAAAAAGGAATGCAACATTTGGGGGAGAAGTATAATCTACGCACGTTGTCTTGAGCTCCAAATTTCATTCCCCACCCTTTTACTACACAGTTGAATAAACAATAAAAGTGCCAAAAAAGCAACATTAAAAAAAATTGAAAAACGAAACTTTATTTGCTCCCGAATTATAGAAACCTTATATCAACAAACAAACTACATATTTATTTTTCTAGTATTACTAACAAAACAGAAACCCATACCCAGATCTCCAAATCTTTGCAAAGTGATTTACACGCTTTAGTGCGTCAAAAATGTATTGAATTATACAGTTTTTGATGCACAATCAAATAAATAATTTCAGTTACATATATCCGAAAACGCGAGAGAAATCACAGACCGTCCCCACACATCTTCAAGGTTTTGTTTTGATGGTCGATAGATTTATAAGGATTTTCGACGTTTCGTATCATTCGCAGAATCTTTCCGCTCGTAATATTCGTATGCACAACGACATCATCGCCATTGTCGCCCAGCAGACAGAAACATGTTACAACTTTCAAAATTTTCGTTAAAATTTAATGATTTAAAGTGTTGGAGCTTCCACAAACTTTTTTTTAACGGACGTTCAGGATACCATTCCTCCGGAGAACTTTTGGCGCGTGTTCCACATCCTAACGAAGACGAAGCGTCGAGCACTGCAGCTGTCCTGAAGGCGAAGAAAGGAGCCAGAGGCCTTATCCCGGAGCAGGACTGTTTTGCCGGTGAGCGGATGCACCTGTCGGAGAATTCACAACAACGCTGACACGCGGGACAATTCTAAGTCACGGCAGGTGGGGGTATATTTCTGTTTCGGGTAGCCTTTGAAGGTGTAATTTCAGGCGTCGGCAAATGAAGATGTCATCAAAGGGACATAAGCGGGAATACGAATCAACTGCAAATGGCATGACCGCCAAGAAACTTTGAGAAAATATTTGAAGCCATTTTTTGAGACAAATTTGAAAACGTTCCAAGGGCTTCGTTTAAATAACCCCCAAATTCGCACGGCCGTCTGTCCGACCGATCGGCGAATATTCATCTTGGAAAAAGCCTATGAATGGTTTAGATGCTAGAGTTGTTCTGAAATGCACAGAGGTTTTTAGAAAAAAAATCTGGTATGAAGGGACCACAAAACTCGTATTTCAGTTGAAATCTCAACATCGACTTTCCGCCTCATTGCACAAATTTCTCTGTATTACGAATATGTATATTACTCGTATATTTGTGCATATACTAGAAAATAAAAATAAAATGCGATGTTAATTGTGTAGCTTAAAACACAAACCTTATGAGGAAACGTAAGGAAAAATCTAAATATTATATTGTGGGAAGGTACTGTAATTAACTGATTAAAGCAATTATTAACAGACCTGAACTTGTTTTCTTACAAGAAAAATAGTAGCTAAATCATTCTTGAGAAACTCAATTAAGAGCTTTCTTGGAAAATGCCGCCAATGAGGCGGGAGAAAGAGAATGCCGTTGGACCGAGAAATATTTCCCTACGGGCTAAGGTTACAGGAGAGATTTCGAACCACACACAGATCCTGCCTCGTCAGCCTCACTTATTTTTAGCGTCCTCCAACAACGAAGCAGCAGACGCGTATATCCGACAGCCCGGAGATGCCGGAAAGAGCGCAATCAGGAGAAGAGCAACGAATTTACGAAGGCGCTGAAGCATAATGACGGGCGTGGGTGGAAAGAGGGGCGGGGCTCGTGCGGGAGAGCAGGATGCGGGTTGTGGGATGCAGGATGGGAGCGACCAAAGCCACGTGAGTTGCCGAAATCTTAACACAAGGCAAACTTATTAGTCCAATATGTTTGTGTAAAGAAATAAAAACTAGTGGTGCTTCCGAATGGCAGGTTCTTTTCCGTATTAGTTTTCTATTTCCATTGATCTCTGTTAGCTACAGGAACTTGCAACATATACTCTTGCCATCAATCGCCGACTAAAGTACATTTCTTAATTTTATTGTTTCCTGCCAATAGAACGGAAATTTTATTTTATGAATATTAAAGAACAGTAAAACCTTCTGCAAAGGGTTGATAGCGCACTACGATGGGGTGTTGGAAAAGGGCAGAAAAAAACCTGAATCGAAACAGAACTTGCGTGTGAAATAATGTGTTGCCTCAATACAAGACGACGATGCGATTTCGCCAAAGGAAAATAAAGTAGAGAATTGGTACTTAAGAGATTACAGTGGGTGCAGAAAACGGGAAATAATTTGTTATCGAGATTCTTGATTCAATGTATCCGCTATATTAATATGTAGAGGAGAAGAAAAAATATTATGAATTTGAGTTATCGATATTCCCACTGGAATATCGATAACTCAAATTACTTCATAATATTTTAGAAGATAGATGAAAGATAGAGTAGATAAGAGCGTAATTGTGAAAATTACTTTCGAAAGTAACGGTAATGCTTAAGAAGGTGAGATACATCCAGTTAAACAACTTTCAAATGCCGATGAAACTCAAACACAGCAAGACAATCCGTTGAGTGAGTCAAGACAGACGCCCCAAGATAACAATGCGTCTGCATCATGACGAAAGTGAAAGATAAAGGTGATTTGAAAGAGGCTGTAAGCAACATCAAAAGGTGAGTTATTACGGTGAGAATTTCCATGTTGACGTGCCAATGTAACATGTTCGGGGAAAGGAGGGTAAGGCAAATATAAATGAAGATTGGGTAAGTTACTAAAGGAAGGGTGATAATGAATTCAATTCATAGGCATGTGAAAGAAGATGGAGTCAAATTGCACAGTTCCCTTTGCCTCTAAGAAACACACTTCTAAAATTAAATTCTATGGTGGAGAGTTAGAAATCAAAAGGTCAACCAAACGCTGCACATGCCGAAACTACAAATTCACATTTTCACGCATGGGTTAATCTTTCCAAGTTGCAATGATTCAATCGCATAACAAGCTAAGTTGATACAATATTTGAACAGTGGTACATTATGAAAATACGCCGGGCTAAGCAGCATTTGAAGGTGTAGTTCTACTCAACGCAACGCCGTGGCCCAAGGGGAAATGTGTTGCAATCTTGTGGTGAGTAACAATTGAAAGACCTGACGTTATGGACTCCCCTACAGATTTCGGTAGTTCAAAAATTGATTTAATTAAGACTTGCTAGCAAAGTGCTCCCCAAGATCTTAATGCCGCATAACTTACTGAGAATGGCACCATCCGTCAATCGCTTTTGTCTCTATCTTTCTACACTTCTGGTCTCGTAGTTTGCAAGTTTATGTTCGATCAGCGGAGGAACTGATTTTCATTCTCAAAAAAGAGACTAATCATTCTCCTACAATTGCTTGGTAACCTATAAAACATTTTTCTATAACTGACATACATTTAATTTTACTAGGCAATATGCAATTAATTGGATGCTACGGGGGGTATGCCATCCATGTCACATTAGGCTGCCAAACGTCCTCCATTGACGTCAATTCTCCTCTCGTCCTCCTTTCCATTTTAAATGACTTCGTGGTAGTAACTTTTTAACATTTGTCATTTCTTTTATCACACGACTAACATCTGCTAAATTATATTGTTTATTTTAGAACATAAAATATGAATAACTTTTTCTGAACGCGGACACAAGCAAGCATAATAGTGTCTCTGTCAAGCAACTAAAATAAACTAGTAGAGCTACAGAATAGCAGACATTCCCGTATTATTTTTCTATTTCTTTTGGTCTCGGCTAGCTATTCGGACTTGCCACATACTCTTGCCAGCTGCCACCTATCGCAGCCCAATGTACATTTTTTGGAAATATTCTCAATTTTTCGGTTCCTTATACTAGAACGGGAAGATTATTTTAAGAATATTAAAGAACAGTAAAACCTCGTCCTTCATGGCAAATTTTTCTGAATCATTTGGACAGGTTAATGAAACTGGCGTTTAAGCGCTACTGCAAATTCGGAATTTGAATCTCTTACACAGACAATTTTTGAGCTTTCGAAAAACTTGTAATGAAGTTACGTAACTTACATTAACTCACAAATACAACAGTATTTACAAACCGGTCGAAATCTGCATATTAACGGCGTGAGAGATCTTCCATACAAATTACATTTGTGTAATTTTAGAACGAAAAAAAAACAACCTCCAAAATAAATTTTACATAATTTTAAACGGTGAAGTTAGCACTACCCTTTCGAAAAGTTTGAATTTGAAGTTTGAATTGAAATTTGGAGCATCTTCTGAGAAAATGGCGTTTGATCGTTTCTGAAAATGCGAAATTTTGAGCTAGTTTTGACAATGGTTGAGTTTTCGACGTTTATGACATTATTTAAAGCACATGTACTCATAAATATAATAATTTGAACCAACTGCCGCTCGTATAATATTAACGACGGGAAGACGCCAAAATATTATTTTTTTGTAATTTTTGAAAAACAAAAGAATAGAGCAACATGGCATTTATGTCATTTCATAGAGTTAATTTAGCACTATCCCTACCGAATGTTTAAAGAAAAAATTTTGCAGCCCTTGTTGAGAAAAGTTTGATTTTCTATTTTTTTTAAAATTGCAAATATTACACGCAATATTGCGCGAAAACTAGCAAACAGTTCAAAAATAAATTGCATGACTTTAATGAAAGAACAAATTATGGGCAACAAACTTAATTTCAATGAAAAACCACTATGTTCAATTTTATAGTTGTAGGAAGACACCGGAAAATCCATAATTTTGAAATTTTCGAAAATTCGCAGTTCACCGTGAAATTCAGAGCTGTGCAACTTTTGTAAGTGTATGCTACTCTATTCTTTGAAAAAATTTAAAGAAAAAATTTGGAGCCATTTTTGAGAAAATTTTAAAAATGTCCGGAGGACATCATGTTTTAAAGAAAGTTTTTCAATATCTCAAAGCTCCTACTCGAGCCTGATTGACAGAGGTTTCTTGAATTTGGAAAAAATCCTACGTATGGTTTAGGCGCTGGCAGTGTTCAGAGGACAAACGGGCGGACTTTTTTCCGTCAATTTATTTTTCGGTATCAAGGACACACAAAACAGGGATTCTGGCAACACTACCTGTTAAGAGAATTTTTTTCTTAATTAAGTTAATCTTAATAATAAGTTAAGTTTAATTAATTTCTTAATTTTTTTCTTAATTTCTTAATTAATCTGTATTTATCCACTTTTTTGTTATCTGGGACCATCAATGAACCTTTCTCGGCCGAAAATCCGTTCTTTTTGCCTTTTTTCTGCGCAGCATAACATAACTTTCCGTATACTAGGCATATTACTCCGTATATATGTATAAGGAAAGTAATATAAAGAAAATAAAAACACGAAATAAAGTTATTAGAATAAATGTTAAAGATTATAAACTTCTCTAAACTAATTATAATCTTTTAAGATTAAAAATCATAATTGTTTGATAGAAATCTTTCGGCAAACATTTTCTTATGACATTCGTCGCAATATTTCGAGCACACGTTTTGCTCATTTTCGTAGCTACAGCTTGCAAGTGAACACCCCTTACTGGTTTCGGAGAAGAAATGAGAAGGAACTGAGTGAGGGGACCTTGCGCGTGCCCGCAGGGGCTTCCCAAGCGTGCACGTAGCTCGTGCGGGCGCGGTTTCACATGCCATGACTACACTTACGGGACAAGTCGTTGTACGGAAACACTAAATTCTCGCCTTCTCACTGACTTATAAGGTACTTATCAGCTGGAGCAAATCTTCCCGACGGAAAACCACAATTCGCGGAGCGATGCGTTCTTCGGCGTTGCGGCGTCTCGAGAATCTGCCAAAGAGATCGTCCGCTCGCCTGAAACAACTATACCACCTAAACACGGGCGAAGTGTCTGCTTCCGCCCGCACCGGCGTGGCGCCGGGGGGCTGCGTCGGCCCGTCGCCGCGGGGGACGGAAGCGCAGACAATCGCCCTCGGGAAGTGGCGGAGACAGGAAGGGGGCGTGAGCGCGGGCGGAGGGCGCTGCCGGGTGCGCGGCACCTGGGTTTCCACATTCGACAAGGAGGGCCTCCCGTGCGATCTCCTTCCACAAGAGGGCGGCGTAAAACAGTGCCGCGCCCGCCGGGGTTTTACAAGGAAGGCGGAACGGCACTCGAAATAGAACAAGCAGGTGGCCGGGTTCGGAAGAGGTTGTTTCACGGAATATCTCTCAGCAATTACTAGTACCATAAGCTGAGCCCTACCAATAAGGAAGCTTTTTGTTTCTAGATGCCAGATGACAAAATTAAGCAGTGTTCAACTAATAGGTTCTAAAGAGGTCAGAGCTCCTAATCGTAGGAAAACACCACCATAATTAGGCGGTGGTTTAAGTTTTTCTTGTGTGTATTCCACTTAACAAACCTTCGTCAAATAAAGGTTCTAAACCTGTATGATGAGATACTTTCGTCTTGCCTATTAAATGGACTTCGTTTCCCATTCCTAGTAGATTGACTCTCGAAGGAAGACCAAGTCAGAAAAATAATTTCATTTGCATTTTCACTTATTGTTTAAAACAATAATACAGTTCTACTAAGCGCCAGATGTTTGAACATACCCATTCCAGTCAATCTGTATATGAACATACCCACACTAAAGTGTACAAAAATATATCTTTAATCGCAAGTGGACGTTGGGGCTACTTACAACCGAAATGTAACCAACAAAGGGAGTATATGCAAATTATTAATGAAAATCTCCCTCTCTATTGCAGTATTATCTTATTGACCAAGGTAGGGTGTTGCAATGTCGAGGAAATGGTGTAAGGTGAACGTCACAAATTATCACCACAGCATTATGAAGCTGAAATCATGCAATATGAGATCACGACATCGCACTTACTTCAAGCAATTAAGTTAATTTATTGTTATTTGTAATTCCAAGCGTCATAATAATCATTATAACGCAGCATAATTCACGGACGTTTTTTGAATTTTATTAGCACATTTCACAAACGAAATTCTAAGTCTTACAATCAGTTGCTACATTTACACATTTAAAAGTGTTCAATTCGGTTCAATAGTAAGAACGAACAATACCACCGAAAGTAGAAAGTTTGTATACAACTTTTAAAAGCATCATTTTTTCCGCAGGGCGCTCAAAATCGTCAAGAGAATTACTGTTTCTGAAAGTCCTTCACGAGCTCCGCGACACAGAAGTGCCACAGATCTCCACCCCCCCCCCAGCCTGTCTCCACTACCACTACGATTTCCGCAAGAGCGGAACTAAGGACGTCCCGGGCGCGGCGGTTGCGTCAGAGACCTTCCGTGGGAGGTCGCCTGGAGGAGGGCCGCGCCCGGAAACGCCTTCCTTTGGAAGCAGACGACGACGACGATGATGATGATGCGCCGTTACGGCGCTCATGGAGCGTGCAGACGCGGTAGAGCGCGACGGACGGGCCAGGCGCCCACCCCTCCACCCAATTCTATTACCGGCTTAACTGCCTTCCAAACACGGGAGCAAACAGGCAGCTACCAATACAGATTGCGAAGATAAGATTGAAATAAACACTGGGAGTTGCTTCTTCCTTAAAAATAGGACAGAGATTCTATACTAACGTCTACGAAACAACCTTTCACTGACGTATTCTTTGTTTGCCTAACGAAATATCAATTGTCTACCTTATCTCATTTCCCACTTACTTTGAACACAGCATATTTTCTAGATTGTAGCTTATTCATTAAATAAGGCAATAAGGAACTCTGAAAATTTTGAATATTCTCTCTCTCAAATCGAATCTAATGTATATGCCTCTGAAGGACAATAAAGAGGTCAAGAAAGTGGTGACAAGGCAAACTCAAGTCGCACATTCCTTGATGTGCCAACGTGGGAGCGTTTACCCTTGTTGCGGAGTTGTGAGGGAGTGGCGTGTAATTCAAGAGGACGTCCAATCACGGAAGAGGACGAGATACTAGTACGAACACGAGTGCGCCAACGAAAACGTCCATCACCGAAACTTCCAACTGATATCGATTTTTTAACGTTGTACTCGGTATTGTTATCATTACATAAGGTTAATGCCAACTAAAATAGCGTTGGGTAGCACATCAGTGTCAACAATTATTCATTTTATGCGTATCGTCTATTCGACTGAGCACTGATCCTCATGAACTGAAATAATTGTTCATTTCTTTCCTGTTTTGGCATCATACAATGCTTCTCTTGCGGGAGAAAATATATAAGAAAATTAAAAAAGAACAAAACAATACGTCAAATGCGAAATATTAAAGCTTTATCTTGTAGTGCAATATCTCTAACAGGTAGTTGGCTTTAAGAGGCAATTTATGATGAAAATATGAATTATGAAATCCGTAGTCTAACACGTGACAATCAGGGAGCGACAATTTTCCGACATAGAGGGATTTTGGTATGCAGGAGGAACTTCCCTGGTCAGATCTTCTAGAGAATTCTTTTCAAGAAGAAAAGCAATATACATGTACAATAAAATGAGTATGTTGCACTGAGTAATTTGAGACCCCTTTTATGTTTATTGGCACTGCTCCCATTACAAGAGGACCCGCCCTAAAAACCTATTTTCTACTCTGTAACGCCCTTAAGGTTCTATGGGGCCACCATGTAAATATCATTACACTGAATCGCGTTAACATTCTCCCCTGCAAACAATCTATATCCGCCCCTGCTTACGCGAATTCCAATCCACAGCCGTAGTTCGAAACGATGCCCTCGTAGCAGTTTCCTCAATTTAAACTTGCATTTTTGGTAGGATTCATTTGAACAAACCGATCTTACAATAGTATTAGTGTGAAGAAGAAAAAAAATCACAATATGTATTCACAATGTCGGACCAATCCAAA
Source organism: Gryllus bimaculatus (assembly GCA_017312745.1). Lineage (NCBI taxonomy): Eukaryota > Metazoa > Arthropoda > Insecta > Orthoptera > Gryllidae > Gryllus > Gryllus bimaculatus. Next base: position 905,210 of record BOPP01000021.1, read on the forward strand.
CATTGTACTCAAACGTACACCTTAGTTCATGAGATATCTCCATAAACCTACTTCCTCGCCCGGGTGCAGGCGTCAAGGCCTGACTGTCCTCAACGCATTGCGGTGTGAGTGGGCGCCAGGCAAATCCAAGTGGACCTTAATGGAAGCACGGGGCTCATCGCCCTGACGGGTCACGCGGCGTGGCCGGCCTTTTCGCGCGCCACGTCACCACCCACCCGTGGTCGCGCTCAGCGGCCGGCCATTCATTCCCGCGGAGGACGTTGCGCCAAAAGGGCAGGCAGCGCACAGCGCGCTTGCGGAGGTCGCTTAAGCTTGGCGCGAATGAAGGACTGGCTAAGTGGAGGAGACGAGGAGGGAGGAAGAGGAGGAGAGAGAGAGAGGAGGAGAGAGAGAGAGAGGAGGAGAGAAGAGAGAGGAGGAGAGAGAGAGAGGAGGAGAGAGAGAGAGGGAGGAGAGAGAGAGAGGGGGAGAGGAGGAGGAGAGAGAGGAGGAGAGAGCGCGAGGAAGAGAGAGGAGGAGAGAGAGGAGGAGAGAGAGGGGAGAGAGAGAGGAGGAGAGAGAGTGGGGGGGAGAGAGAGGGCGAGGAGAGAGAGAGGGAGGAGAGAGGAGAGGAAGGTAGAGAGAGAGGAGGAGAAAGAGAGAGGAGCGAGAGGAGAGAGGAGGCAGAGAGAGAGGAGGAGAGAGGAGGAGGAGAGAGAGTGAGGAGGAGAAGAGAGGAGGAGGAGAGAGAGAGGAGAGAGAGGAGGAGAGGAGGCAGGAGAGAGAGGAGAGGAGACGAGAGAGGAAGCAGGCGCGGAGGAGGAGACGAGGAAGGAGAGAGAGAGGAGGAGAGAGGAGGCAGGAGAGGAGATAGAGGGAGGAGGAGAGAGGAGGAGAGAGAGAGGAGGAGAGAGAGGAGGAGGAGAGAGAGGAGAGAGGAAGGGAGGAGAGAGAGGGAGAGAGGGAGGAAGAGAGAGGAAGAGAGAGGGAGGAGGAGAGAGAGAAAGGAGGAGAGAGAGAGGAGGAGGAGAAGAGAGGAGGGAGAGAGAGAGGAGAGAGAGGAGAGAGGAGGAGGAGGAGAAGAGAGAGGGAGGGAGGAGAGAAGAGGGGGAGGAGAGAGCGGGAGGAGGAGAGAGAGAGGGAGGAGGAGAGAGAGGAGGAGAGAGAGGAGGGAGAGAGAGAGGTATGGAGGAGAGAGAGGAGAGAGGAGGAGGAGAGAGACGAGGAGAGAGGGGAAGAGAGGAGGCGAGAAAGGGGAGGCAGAGAGGAGGTAGAGAGAGGAGAGAGGAGGAGATGAGAGGTAGAGAGGAGGAGAGGAGGGAGAGAGGAGGAGAGAGGGAGGAGGGAGTAGAGAAGGAGGAGAGAAGAGAGGGGAAGAAGAGAGTGAGAAGGAGGTAAAGAGGAGAGAGGAAGGAGAGAAGAGAGGGAGGAGAGAGAGGAGGAGAGGAGAGGAGGGAGGAGAGGAGAGAGAAGAGGAGGAGAGAGAGAGGATGAGAGAGAGGTAAGGAGAGAGGATGGAGGAGGAGAGAGGAGGGAGGAAGAAGAGAGGGAGGAGAGAAGAGAGAGGGAGGAGAGAGAGAGAGTAGGGAGAGTAGGAGAGAGAGTAGGGAGACGTAGGAGGAGGAGAAGAGAGAAGGAGGAAGAGTAGGAAGGAGGGGAAGGAGGAGGAGGGGAGAGAGGGGAGAGGAGGGTGGAGGAGAGAGGGGTTTAAGAGGAGGGTGGCGGAAGAAGAGTGGGAGGGAGGAGGAGGAGAAGGAGATGCACGGTCAGAGACAACAGAGTAACTACAGTTTGTGTAGTCTCTGGTGGTCTTCATGTCTGCAGCGCTTCAGTTGAAAAAGTTCCTAAATTTTGTCATGTGAATAGAGAGGGTGTGTTTGGTCACGTCCACCCCTATCAAATATTTGCCCAGACAGGCCGCCTTTCCCCGTCAAAGTTACGACCCCTATCAAAAGAGAGAAGATGGCAATGCGGCATGTCGCGCGGGCAGCTTCCAATCCTGGAAATCACTAAGAATCTTACTCTGAACCAACAAGCTAGACCCTATGGAGTGGCTGACCCTATGGTTTGTGCTCTTGGAGGATGCTCGACGAACTAGGGATCGCCATAATTTTTGCAATCAAAACATGATAGGTGCCTGATGATGGCGTGTAGAACTGTTATACTGAATTGACGAGTTGTTCGTATCTATCTCATTTCTATGTTGTCTTTTCGTTTATCTGTATTTAAAATATATCTCAGTGTTTAGAATATTATTATTATTCACAATGCCTTCAGTATGTTCGGTACACCTGTAAAAATAGAAGTCATCAAACCACAAGTATATCATTTTTCAAGTTTGTCGCCTCATTTGTAATCTATTTGTTTGCTACTTATTGCAATAACATTCACTTTCAGGCGTTATGCCAACTACATCATTTCAACAGCTCCCATTCTTATACAATAACCGATGCAGGACACAAAGGTGTTTTTTAAGTTTGTCAATTCGTTCTTCTTATGTACTGTGATTTCGTTTTTTAAATGATTAGCTTTTAGTCGTGAGAACACAGAGTAGAAAATTTTTAATACGCGCGGTCCGCACCCACCCAGTCTTAACCAGCGCCAATCGGAATACTACAATACTCTCTTTCTCCAGAGGGCGCAGCTTTGACCTCAAAAACATAGCTTCAATTTGCTGCAAAGCTGGAGGCGCTTCAGCCACTCTATATAGTATATTCTAGCTCGTTGCTCTCAACATTGGGATGTCTTATTTTGTTTTCATACGAAAAAAGTTCACCGGATTAATAATTCGAACATTCCAGACACTGATGTATCATTGTAGTTTATTTCGCTGTTATAGCCATAACGTCTCGTTCAATATAAAACCCAATGCCTAGAAGCACATGCGAATTAATCTGAATTCTATCCTATAGTTGAAGCGAGGAGATTACCACGCCGTCGTCTCCCTACTTCCGAAATAATACGCTCTAATGATCGAAAGTTTATTTTTTTACCTAACCTGAGACAAAATCTTTTAAAGATAGCCCTAAAAGAGGGAAGAATACCACGGAAGACAGTTATAAATAAGTCCTAACGCCCTCTGACTAACGAGGCATGAGTGCAGTAAGTGTACGAAGGGAAAATTAAAACCATCCTCAACAGCTTCGAACCCACCTAATGTGCAACGCAATTGTCGCCGAAGAGCCTCCGTAAGTACGAGCGTCGCCACGGGGAGAAGGGCCCCTTCGACGTGGGGAGTGGGGGTGCACGCGCCGCATGGGCTTCGTTCTGAAGACTACACAAAGGGACTCGCAGAGCGTCGCGTCGCGCGGGGGCACGTGACGAAGCGCCACGCCGCGCCCCGGCTGGGCGGCGCGATTACCCGTGAAAGGTCGCCGGAATAGAACGGACGTAAGAGGAGAGCGCTGCGGACGGCAGGCGTCGGTGCCAGCTCCGGGCTGCGGAGACAGGCGCGGGCCTCACTCTACATCTTTACTTATTTCCCGAGTCTTATAAAAATCGCCCTTAAATGAGAGAAGCATAAACGTCTCGGTGTTTATCCTCAGGTGAAAGATATTCAAAAGAATTAGAGACCTTATTTGAAAATCGAAAAAGGAAATCGAGTGACAGTAAAAAATGCGTTCCTGAAAGTAGGAGATTAAATCAAGAGGAAAAACAATGTTCGAACATTTAAGAACGATCACTATCTCCATAGAATGTTGGGAACGGACCATCACAGTAAAGCACAATTGAAGGTCCAAGCTTCTGGCTAGATTACGGAAAAGTCAACTTAAGTAGTAAAGGATTAAGTTAGAGAATGAAATCTGCTGATAGGAATTGCTGGGAGGATTTCGTCAATGACGTCCAACTCAATTTACGCAATTTCGCAGTAAGTTTTACATCTTAGTTTGCCGATATAGCGATCTAGACTACAAAAAACCTTGTGTGAGGGTAAATATCAGAAACGAACTGCGGATTAACCGATACACGCATGCCGGATTGAACGAAATAGTTATGGGTGATTTCATTAAAAGTGAAGTTTAATCTGTACTCAATTTCGAATACATATGATTAATTTAAACGTCAAAAATATTAATGTCGGCCTGATTGGCAGAGATGGCTCGAGTTCGAATACCGCCTAGTTAATTATTGGTCTGCTTTCTTTCACGGTGGGTCCGTCTGGCGAAGGACTCCCAATTTGCTGACCCCTTAGGTGAGGAGGCTGCAAAAATGCAAGACATTTCGGAAGCGTCCACTGAGACATCCGACGAAACCACTAACCATAATGCCACACACGTTTACTTCAAAAAACAAATATTTTACGTTATCGCGCCAAAAAAATTAGCGGTCGTATTGATTTAAAAAATCACGTAATTTAAATAAAAAGATAAGCCACAAACATAACAATTATGTTTCGAAAATAGAATGCAAAATACCGGTTAACCTTTTCACTTCTGTAAGTAGTAAGATTCATTTTAAGTTCTGGAAGTCGGAAGGAAAGCTCGTGGAGTAATGTCGAAACAAGACTGCAGCGCCAGTCATGAATTATTGATGAAAAGAAATTTAGTTTCCAAAAGCATACTATACCCTCATTCACTCCATCCTAGTGCTGTAACACACGGCATCGTAGTCCTAAGTCGGATCATTTTACGAGAAGTTTAAGAAATAACTTCAAAATTTATCGGCAAAAGAATGACAGGTTCTCCTTCAAATTCCTCTTGAAACCATCATAAATGTCCTCTCATAATCAAAAACTACTCTCATTGGACCTTTGTCCTGAATCAAAAAGAAACTGAAATATTGTATCTCAACGCAACTAAATTCGCTCGCCAACTAATAAGCTAGCTATCACCAAAAGGGATAACCGTTTTAAAATCATTTCTTCCATTTCTCCAACATTTTTTTAAAAGTTTCATCTCGTGTACCTCGATTCTCGTACCGGCGGCGTCAGAAAATAAGGAAAGACGTTTGCCGTGTTTCAAATTACCGAAAAATATTAACACAAAAGAAAACAAAATGAGAATTTTCATTCCATTAACATATCGCCATTATAAATATGTCTAACGTTGCGTTGGAGTTCTTGATTAAAGTTACGGTAGTTTTACTCCCAAGTAGTTCTACTAGTTTATTGGTCGGACAAATAAAAGTAAGGGTGCGGGAAGGTCTCGGGAATACCCACGTCGCTTATCTTCCAAAATACTCCTAGTGTGTAAAACGGTCAACAGCGTGGGAGTGACTAACCATCAACTGCCTGGGAATGAGTCACAATTAGGTTGACTCTAATGGAGTTGCGCCATTTTTATTAGCATTATCCAATTTAAATTCCATTTTAAACCCAATTTAAAAAATGCATTTATTTTTCGCAAAATTACGCGAGAATGACTCATTTTTCGGTGCACAATTTTATTTAAAGATATAATTCTGAAGAATGGATTTAATTCCGAAAACAAATTTTTATCTTCAGTTATGCAGTAGAAAGAAGATGTAAGAATTCCACACGTTTGTAATTTTCGAAAATTTACAGAATTCAACGAAAAACAAACCTGCGCCATTTCTTTGGCCATCTTTTGCTCTATCCGAGGGGGGGAAATGTGAAGAAAAAACCAAGCAACATGTTTACACGGTAGGTTCGGAAAGTCGAGAAGGTCAAACACCTGCGTTGATAATCCAAATACAATTATTGCAAAGATATGAGTCCCTGAAAATGTTATATCAATGTGGGACAAATGAATAAACTTTCATTTCAGATTTGCTTAGAAAAAATAATTCACAATAATGGGTTCTAATAACCAAACTGTAACAATGTCATCAATTGCACCGTACGTAATTTTTCTCTTTTCTTAAAAATAGCATTGTTTTAAGATATCATTACAACTGACTTCCTTAGATTTATTAGAATTGTGCCCTTGAAACTAAAAAGAGACGAACCGATGAGATCTTTGCCATCAGCCGTGAAAGTACGAACGCGCTAGTAATGTGTCACCAGTTGAGACGATAGAAAATACTATGTCTAATACTCCTTAACACTTCAAAATTTGAATAATATGTGGGTTTTGCAAGGTGTTCCACCAACTGGCGAAATGGTGAGAATGTTTGTTGCACTCGCTTCCAACACCGGATGTCCCGCGAAAGGGGAGGGGGCGTCTTCCCACGGACGACTGTCATCGACATTTCAAGGTTTCGCTAATCTGCGAGTGTAAAGGTTTCGGAGGACAAGTTATTTTTCCAACTTTTGTATTAATAAGCAAAACCGGATTTTGGCAGAGAGTCTCAACCTTTCTTCTGATACGAGGGCGATTCAAATAGAAACCGTAAAAGTATAATAAACAAATCCAAATGTGGAGCTAGTGACCTATAAGTTGATAGGCATGTTGGCAATAGTGAGACAGATGTCTCCTAGTTGCCATCATTGTGAAGGAACACAAACACCAGCGCAGGAAAAATGGCTGCCCCCACTAGCAACGTGCACCAGAGAGGAACAGTGCTCCGTGGCACAGTTTTGCGAAGTGAAGGTGTGAAGCATATTGACATTCTTCGACGAATGAAAGTTCAGTATGATGGCGCTTGCTTGTCACAGCACCAAGAGTACGAATGGTGTCGAATGTTCGCAAATGATGTGACATCCGTGGGCGATGCTCTGCGACCAGGCCAGGTACATTACGTTGTGATTCCAGAGACTATTGCATTGATTTGAAGGCCTCTCAAATCCACAGTACTCATCCGATCTTGCCCCGAGCGATTTCCACATCTTTGGACAAACACAAAGAAGCAATGGGCGGCTAGAAGTTCTATTAGGATGATGAGGTACGCCACGCGGTGCACGAGTGGTGGCGCAGTCTCCTAAAAATATTTTTTCTATGGAAGTTCAGACACTTAGGAAACGTTAGCAGACGCGCATTGAGCCTGGGGGAGGCTAAGTCGAAAAGTGATGCAGTTTTGTACCATGTGTGTACAATAAATAATATTTTAAAAAATAATTACGGTTTTCACTTGAATCGCTTTCGTATTACGTACCACCAACAAGCCCGGAGAAAATTAGTACGCCACTTGAACGAAAATCACTTCAAAACATTTTAAATAAATAACAATATTAGAAACTAAAGATTTTTCACAAACAAATATTATTAGTAAAAAAGAAGACCTTTAAATTATAATTAGAACTGAAATATCAATAGCAAAACAAACACTAAAGAGGATTCAATTGTTTGTTTTGCGCGAATGTCGGCATCTACATCAATATTATTAATTTTCAATCTAAAGTAATTTTACACGTCCAATTCATTCCCTTCTTTAATGTAAATTAAAGGTTAAAGGGCCCATTCACAAAGTTGAGATGACATGGATAGTATCTGGTACGGCAAGGCTCTAATGTGGACAATGCAAAAATATTCTTTTGGAACATCCAGCTAAAAATTCCCCATATCTTTGCATTTGAAAGCACACTTTTAAATAGAATTACTGGTTGAATGACTTTGGCGTTAATCATGTTGTTAACTGTAAAATTTCTAATTTATTTTAAGATATGTTTATAGTATGAATTTCACTGTTTTTAATGTGTAAAATTCAAAAATAAATACTCCATTTTTACTTCCACATCGCCAGTTGAGAATCGCTAAGAAGTATTGGAGGTCACTGAACAACATGCGATACTCGTTCCGAGCGCACTAAATATTGTTTTACCGTCTAACTCAAAAACCACGATTCGTACTGAAATGTGGTTGGTCTCATATCAAAATTTGAACTTGCCATATCATTTCATCCGCTGGATGTCTGTGCTTTTCTTCAATAATAAAAAAGTGTCCCGCGCAGTGAAAATATAAGGACGTCAAAATGTAGAAGACAACACTTGGCAATCATTTATAATTAATTTCTTCGAAATTAAACCATTATACTCAATAATCGTAACATTCATTAGAGTTACGGGAATAACTGGTAAAAAATACTCAATTTTCTAAGATCAATACAACTGAAGCTATCGTTGTGTAAGCATGTTAAATATTTACGCGTGGAAAAGGATGAACGAGCCGAATAACCCCGAGCCTCGTAAATGGGAAACTCAGCTTGCGGTAGAAAGAGAGTACTATTGCATTGGATAGAGAGGGCAATACATCATAAGGCTCCATACAGCAATCAAATGTTTGGATGCACAAAATATACATATATAAAGATTTATCTACTATTCGTTAGCAGAACCAGGCAATGCCAGTTTTTTGTCCAAATATTCGCCATTTTCTTGCTCACGGTTACAAAACTTTCTCTTCTCAGGAAGGCGAGAAAGTTAAAATTGTAACATAATTAAATTTTCATAATATATGTATATTATATATATATATATATATATTATATTATATATATATATATACACATTACACACACAAACCAATGTGATTCGGAATCCATTTCTACAGATTCGTCAACTGGTTACGCTCAGGATTTCGAAATCTTTCAACTCGCAAATATCACTGCTTCATGTCAGGTTCGACGTTGAGCGCTTAATCCTACCGGTTGGGGCAGACCGGACTACACGTCAGCCTCGCGGACCTACTCTTGTATGAATGAAGTGACGAGACGATGCGATGGCTAATCGCAGGTGACCAGCGGCGGCCATTGAGATGTGGGGAAGGTCGCGGCACCCCGCCCCACTTACCCAATACATTATGTACTTCCTGAAACGAGTTTTTGTTGGTTAGAGAAGCAGGTATGCGAGCGATTACTCACATGACTGCACCACTTTGTAATTATGAACGTCCAGTTGGCGCAAATCTAAACACTTGCAGAAATTGTGCCCCAATACTGGACCGGTGCAATGGTCTCTGAACAAGGAAACGGGAAAATGCTCACTTTTCCTTCAAACTATTAACTGTACGAAATCGATATATTAATAACAAACATAAGTAATTTAAATAGGTTTAGTACGTTCTACATTTTAAGAAAATAAAAACATTTGATGAAAAACGAGTACCAGATTTTCTCTCTTGAAATTTGAGAGAATTTCACACCTGGAAAGCTTTTTTTGTTTACTACAGTGGAAGGGCGTATGGGCGAAAAGAGGGGGAAGAATCGTTTCTCCGCAGGATTAACTAGTAGTGCGGCAATGGCCCGTACATTCTTGTCACAACACATCACAGCCTTTACTTCTAAAACTCATTAACGATCTTAGCGCGTTAAGTACAAAAACTATTTTTTTAAAGCTAATATTTTAACATATACTGAAAATTCCACAACTGTGTTTCATACAGCCAGAAACTTCCATACAGCCAGCGTTTGTCCAACAATGAGAATTTCAATCCGGGTCACGGAGAGGAAAATTGTTGCGAAGTGCGACTCGATAGCCCTTCAAAGACACTTCAGTAAAAGCAGCGCCTTATATTCGAATTTCCAATTTAGGAGATCCCTTTTCCTCTCTGCGAGAAATCAAACAATTTGAGGCCATTTTGGAAAACTTGATTACCCTCCCCCCAACAATCAAAATAAGTACCAAGGGGTCTAACATAGGCCATTTATTGAGAATAATCCATTTTGGTGAAATCCTGCCAAGGCTAGGTTAAGCATTGTTCGGCGGCGGACGGGTGGGGGGGGAGGCGGGACGGGGGGTGACTGGCATCTAACGACGTCCGCTTCCCAAATCTATATTTAAAATCTACCATTCTCGTCAAATGAATCCTGAAAGAAACAATAGACGATAGCGAAAACAGGCTACGTCTCCAATTCGAGCTGAAGAATTTTGGCAAGTTTCCTGGGAGTCCGTGGTAGTTCATAAATAAAACTGCGGCAACTCTGCGTCGCAAAACTCGCACAAAGAAGTCTTTGCAGAAACAGATTGGCGTCCGCTGCCTGGCCTTTAATGCGCCAAAACCCTCAAGGTTTAGGATATCGACCACAACAAACACAAGCGCCGTACTCTTCTACTTGCACGCTGGCGCTTTGCGAGTAAATAAACGTAAAAAAAAGTTTGAAAAGAACTGCGAAGGAAAAAGTTGTATATTTGGCTTTCAAATTGCTTCTCGTTGCTTTCGCGAAATATGATTAGCTATAGAATTTTGTTGACATCATTCCTAAACCGTAACTAGTTTTCTACAATGTATAAAAAACATTTTTTTTTTATAATAAGCCGTTGATGCACCTCGATGGGCAACTGGTTAGCTTACAGGTCTCTGAACCCCCAGTGCGTGGGTTCGTTACCAGCTGAGGCGGCAGGATTTTCGTAGGGCGATCTACAGGCATGTGCCCAACACAATTGAAGTCATCTAGAATTTCTCGTTCTTGCGAAATCTGACGACATCCCAGCTAGTTAAGTGAGTTGGTTAACTGAGACAGTCATCTGACGATGAAAACGAGCGTCAAAACCCAGGCGCTTCAGAGGGATGCCCACAGGATGCACCTGCACGAAAAAATCCCCTTGACTCGCGCCATGGGCATGCGCTTCAAAGGAAGCCTGGGTGCGGGACTACGGCAAAATACCTCAACGTGCCGAGAAAAAGAGATAATCAAACTCTCAAACGCCAGTGTTTCCATTTCATTCTTTAGCTTTCAACCAAGTACGTGAATAAGTATTTTTAACCTTGGCTAACATTCAAAATTAAAATCGTGAACGAATTTCCTCCGTGGATGCAGAATTACCGATGCGTTTGACTTCAATTCCCTCCTATATTGAACTTTTGTGCGAAAGTAAAAAGCCATTTCCTATTCAAACACAAAAATATAATTGCTGCATATTAAATGGTCAGTTTCTAGTATAGTTGTGCAACCTTTAGAGGCTCTTGTTTAATGTGTCTATTTTCCTAATTAACTTATTTTCGCAATACGCCTACGTCATTTTGAAGCCCCATTGTAGCCCTGAGGCTTTCCCCGTGCGAATTACGTAGTTCGTGTAACGGAGAACGAATTATATACGATTTGTCTATATTCTTAACTGTCGGCATTAGCAATTTGAAGCTTGAACCACGACTTCTTTTTCTTAATTTGATGATATACCACTGATAAGGATGATTTTCATAACAAGATGCGAGAAAATCTGAATGTTGGCTTATCTGTGTCAGATCTTGAAGTTTTACTCTCATCTTTCCTTAATTTGACATCTTAGATTCCAGGGCTCTGGCGGTATATCTCATTGTTGTTAAATACATTGCACGCACATCAACAATTGTCAAAAGTTTTGCATCGCGTTTGTTGCAGTTGGGTTTCTTACCTTTCTCCCAATTCCTTCAAATACTTTTTTATTTGGACGTTTTTCAGAAAATAATTGTTGAACTGATGACTGAAGTGATCATACATGAGCTTACTTAAAGACCTGTCTTTAAAGATTTTATTATGGGAATAAATCCACCTTTAACATTGAAGTTGTAAGCAGACGCGCAAAAAATCTCGTATTTTTCGAAAATTGGCAGATACTTCACTACACCTTCGTTTTGTCTCTTTGGATGTAACCCAGGAATAAGTTTAATAAAAAATTAAGACCGACAAGGACACAGGACACAAAAGCTGAACAAATAAAAAATTAATATGTTTAATTTGTAACTGATAAACTGACAAGTTCATGCACAGATGTACTCAAGTGAATCCATTTTCTTCTAATAGTTTTAACATGAACATTGTTTATGCTTGAAGTAAATGTCCACTCTCTAAAATACTTTTAATTATTCGTCCGTTTCTGAGCTTTCTTTACTCGAACGCCCTGGACGCGCGTGAATTAGTCAAGTCCGGAACATTCTATCCCGATGTCAAATACAGGAAATTTTCTCTTTTTCTTTCTTCTAAAGCGCACGCAAAGCTGACTCTGAAACGAGCAGACGAGGCAACAGATCTCCCACGCCGTGAGGGTGAACGAGCTCCAACGCCTTACAACGCCCGCACACATTTCGCTGGCTGCTCTCTCAAGGGGAATGCGGGTGTTTGGTCTGGGTGAACGTGGGGTGGGGGTGGCTGTCGGAGTAGTGAGATCATGACTTTCCCTTTCGGAAGCAGAACGAATTCACGCCTCCCTCCCACTCCACCCCATTGGTTCCCGGGTCGACCACCAACCACAGCAGGCGGCGGCAAATATTTACGTCCCGGACGCGATCGGAATTTACGCTTAAAACGACCGATATTCACGACCTCCTACGTAGACGAAAGGAAAACACTCGTGATATTAAAAGCTCTGCCAGCGAGTAGACGAGGAAGACTGTCATCAAACCCGGCATTCAGTAGAGAAGAGTAGCTGTTCCTTGATCAACGAAACAAGGGCCTCCAACAGGAACTCATTAAAATGTGAAACTGACGATATATCAACAAACCCAAAAAATTAAAATGTATTAATTAAAATATTATAAGTATCCCATATATACATAAAAAGCTAAGGAAATACGAATGACTCGTGTTTGACTTATTTTGCCGTTTTATAAGAAACCATGGAAACAAAATCCCGTAAGTGAATTACTGCTGAATATAGAATAACCCCATCGTCCTGCATCACAGAGTTAACACAAAAAACAAATTCCCAGAGTATGTTATACTATTTGTGGAGGCACGGAGGGACGCACGCACACACATATTATATATATATATATATATATATATATATATATATATATATATATATATATGAGAGAGAGACATAAAAATCAAATTCTTTGAACAAATTTAATTATTAAAATGCATTGTTACTCAGTAACGTGGTCACAATTTGGATTTTCTTTACTACTGCGGAATATATTCTCCGAGCGTAATTGCGGCCTATAAGGTGACGGAATGATAATATGAATGAATAATAATGTAAACGTAAATATAAATGAATAATATGAATTATATAACGTAACTTTAGAACCTCCTGTAATTTTTGAACAGTTGAAATTATTGCAATGCAATTTTCACGGAAACGCATGCGGGGAATAGGACTAATTGATGCATGTATTCTTTTCCATTTTGTCATTTAAATGGGTAAAAACACAAAACGGTATAAGTGACATGTTATATATTCTGAGAAAACCGTGTTTATTTTGGGCTAGATTTAAGTGGCAAAGAAATTTTGTGATTTTAATGAACAGTTCAAATGTCGTGTTTTTAATGATGAAAAAAATATTAATTTGCGAATAGTATTTAGAAGACATTTTGAATGTAATAGTCTACCATCCAAGGTCACGCAGCGCTCTCCTGCAAGCACGCTCGATGCGTTACAACATATGCTAAACACTAGTCCCAAAAAATCGAAATTACTAAAAAAACCTTTGCATGTCTAACATAGGTATTTCATCGGATTTCGTCTTTGTACGCTCGTGATGATAGGCTAAAAAAATGCATAGTTCCATTTGGGAAAAGCAAAGTTACCAACATTCAATTCCATTCAATTGTTGACGTTGGAGACACTCCCTGTGAAACTGCTGAGCTGTCTGGACGTGCGTGCGTGTGAGTGTGTGTGTGTGAGAGTGTGTGTGTGAGAGTGTGTGTGTGAGAGTGTGAGTGTGTGTGTGAGAGTGTGAGTGTGTGTGAGTGTGTGAGAGTGTGTGTGTGAGAGTGTGAGTGTGTGTGAGTGAGTGTGAGTGTGTGTGTGAGAGTGTGTGTGAGAGTGTGAGTGTGTGTGTGAGAGTGTGAGTGTGTGTGAGAGTGTGAGTGTGTGTGAGAGTGTGAGTGTGT
>BOPP01000021.1:919045-992587 GCA_017312745.1 Gryllus bimaculatus
TGTGAGAGTGTGTCGACTTGTCAGTGAGCTGCGCCGCGCATGTAACTGAGACAAACGTTTGTGTTCTGCTAAAGAAATTACCTTCTGAAACATCGAAGGTGTTGAGACGATAGCCTTTGGAAGAGATGGGATTAAAAAGTCGCAAGTGGACGAGACATAAGCGTTGCCGTGGCGGTCGCCCTACTGCTGAAGATAACCCGCGCAGCGGCTGCCCATCCACTTCCGTCACACATCGAGCATGATCCATCATCCATGCGAATAGAAGAATGACCATTGACGAAATGTCCATTCCAGATGATCAACAAAGAACTTCTATACTGCTATTTATGCAATTCTGCCCCTGGCAGACATCAGCTGTTGACAATTTCATCTAAATGGGTGCTTGAAGGTCACCATTAGTGACGTTTAAGCTCCCGATTGGATGAAACTGTCACCAGCTGATACCTGCCAGAGGCAGAGTTGCGAAAAACGCAGTATTCTGGAAATTCTTCGCTGCCTACGAGTTGCAATCGGGTAGAAACGTCCAGAAAAATGAGAAGGAAAGGTTTGGAACATTCTCCATGACAATGCCCCAGCCCCATCAGCAGGTCATTACTGATGAAAAAATTACATCACTAAGTATTGAATATCCTCCCTACTCACCCAAACCCGCACTGGCTGATTTCTACATGTTTCCCCGGATAAAAATGAAAGGGCACGATTCGCTAATTCTGAAGAGATGTTGGCAAATGCGACCAGGCAGCTTACGGAGCAATCGAAAAATGGCTTTCAGGACTGTTTCCAAAAAAATATACGAACGTTCGGGAAAGTCTTTTGAAAGCAGGAGTGAGTATTTTGAAGGTAAATGAATTTAATTTACTGTCCCATTGGTAAATAATATTTTGACAAATTGCCGAAACTTTTTGACTCCACCTCGTGCAAGGGATAAAATGGAAACGAATATCCTCATCAATTAACCTAATTCTTTCATGCAATTCCCGTGAAAAGGCATTGCAATAACTTCAACCGTTCAAAAATTACAGGAGCTAAACTCGTGACTCCACACGCACGTGCAACTCGCAATTCACAATTGGATACAACTCAGTTCACCATCGTGGGTAACTCTGAAACAATGCGGTTAAAAGCCTTAAAATTACGTTTGTGTCCTTGCGAAGGACACGTGATATTTTATGGCAAAATCTACTAAATTATTTTTTTTAGATGTTCTATTAGATTTTACGGATGCTCTTTACAACACTGACTACCACAAATGCTGAAAGTTAAGGCTAGGAGTTAAAAATTATGTTTTTGATTGTAATTTTTTGCGAAAAATATTTGTGGCTCTCCTATTACATTTTTAGGGAGTTTCCGCTATTCTGGGTTTTCTAGCTTTTCAGAATTACTATTTCCATTAGGTCATAGACCAACTTCACACGTAGAACAAATAAAGCAACATTTGGAACTGTCGTGTGTACGCTGACGTCGGGTCAAATCAGCTCACACCAGTTTTTTTAAATAAACATACGTGGCAATTAAGATGGAGATTAGAAATAAATTCGTCTTTCCGTCGATCGACAAACTTGTGTGGGTTGGTGTCGCATCAAAGTTCACATAAGTTTTCTCAATCGAAAATACACGGCAATTATTTAGCAATAGTTTTTATTCGGGGGTGTCGACATGGCTGTCACAGACTGACAGCTCTGCGAGATAAAAACAAGCGAAATTCCATCTCCTTAGAACATCAAGTAAACGTCATTCACAATAGATTGAAACGAGTGTGATAAGGAAGATACAAATGAAAGTGCTCCAACAATGCAAAAAAGTTAGGAGGACGAGCAGGCTAAATGGCCCGAGCCTCGCCACCAAAAGACATTTATTATTTATATTATTTATTTTACGCTCAATGGATCTCCGAAATTGTCATCTGACAATGTATTGTAAAGTAATCTATATATGTACAGAATATGTGGATTTCTTTTAGTGAGCTGTTGATACTGACTTCTGATCAATGTAATTTCGATTGTGTGTTATAATTATAAATATCAGCATTGTATGAAAATACGTCCCCACCATTAAGTAAGGTAGTTTTGACAAAAATTACAGATTCATTAATAAATAGGGAAGGCACTGGTAAGATTTCAAGCTCAATGAAGAGAGACATGGAGGAATCACATGGATGGCATTTTTTTATTATTTGAATAATTTTTTCTGCAATCTAAAGGTCTTAAAACTACAGGATGAGCTTCCTCAGAATATTATGCCATATATCCAGCACAAATGTACATTTACAAAATATGCAATGAGCTACATGAAGGCTGACAGATTTACAAAACACATTAATTCATACTCATAACTCGCTACACATCAACTTATTATCATGTGACTACTTTTATTGTAAGAAAGAAACATTGTAAAAAAATCAGGGTTTGACCTACAATCGTTGGAGATTATTTTGAGAATGTGATTTTTATTACATGGAACATCAGAGCAACCTTCTGCACGAGTTAAGTACCACAAACTTCCACTAATAGCCTTGGCTTTGACAAAACAATGTTGTCACAGATTAAGCAACACATTTCCTTTTATGGTGAGTGTTTTTGATGTTAGGGAATAGTGTCATTGCAGCAGAGTAGTGAAATGAGTTTTACAAAAAATGGCTGAAAGAACGGTAGTAGATACACAAGTTGCTACATAATTATTAGGAATTTTGGCAACTATTGCAAATACGAGTGTCTGCCATGTTGTCAAGGCACTCACAGTTAAGATTGTATTGGCCACAACTATCCCATGGCACCCTAAGCAATTAATGTACCATGAAAGAAGATAAAAATTGAAAAAGAAAGTTGTCAACAATGCTTGTTTACAATTGGGTACCTTCTTTTGACAGTGAAGCTCAAGGAATAACTTTTAAAACAAAAAACAAACTCTGTTTTAAATTAATTACAGTTAAATTGAGAATTGAGTTTATATGCAAACCTCACATCATCCAAACATTATTCTACAAAGCTTGAACATCCACACTTGTTGAACTTTTTTGTTTACACATCACCAATAATTTTAAAAATAAGACATGTATAGAATTCAAAGGTTAATTCAAGCAGTACAAATGCCTCCCTTAACTAAATCTATAGTTAGTATGTTATTGCATTGGAAAAATTTAAGACTGGCCCAATGAAAATTAAAAAATCTAGAAAGGTAGGTATCACTGTTGTCACTTGTTCAGTATTTTCTAATTACATTGAAAATCAACATTGCTTCATAATATAAGGACTTGATCAATCCAACTTCCTAAATCAAATTTTTTAAATAATTCAAATATTCCCATTCACACAAAGCTGAAAATGTATATTAGAGCAACCAAATCTGAAGAGAATTGCAAATACATTACATAAAAACAATATGTACGTTCATGTCAAACAACGAAATTGTACTTTTAAAATAGCGTTTTATATAAGTCTGCTTTTCAGCCAATTATTATCGACTAACTAAATAATGTATGTATGAGATTTTTCGACCATTTTTCGTCAGGAAACTTAATTATTATTAAACCCAAATTAATTTGGTCTCCAACTGCAGACAATGCAGATATAATAGAGTGATCTGCACGAAGTAATCGTATAATAAAAATAAACATAACCTTTAAGTGCAATTCATAGTACCTCACCTGAACGTTTGAACAGTTTCATCGAAAGTAGTACCACTGGCAAACGAAGCGTCATCCATTTTCACGTCGTCAACGCGTTCACAGTATTTTTAAACAAAAATACACATTTTAAAATAACAGGCAAGTCACATTACCCCCACAATTCCGATGATACACTCTCATACACTTGCCGCGCTCCTAACGGTCGCGCTCAGATTCAAATCTCACGGCCTCTGCGATAGCGACTGTCTATTCCTTTAATTTCCATTTTCTATTCCTTGAATCGCTTCTCATTTGTTTACGCATTTTGCTGTGCTCGAACTGGCTCTGACTATGAGAACCAAGCTGGGACCCACCCTGACCAAGCTTCGACCTCGTGTTTTACTGTGTTGATCGGTGATAAATACCAATAAATACTCTTTGGATCGGTGTTCATTCTTGGGTACTGTCTTCCCTCGGGTGCACGCGTAATTTTGCGCGATTTGTTGTTCTCTATTTGTTTACAATTATATACGATTTTTCTGAAACATGGATGATGAAGCTGAAACATATAAACTGTGGAGAATAAGAAAAACTGTCATGCAGGTAAGCGTGTACTAGAATTCGCAAGTGACCGTCGTTTGAATCTACAAGAATCTTTTAAATTCAAATAGTTTTTTCAATAACCAATATGATTGCCTATTTTATTTCTTCAATTTTGTCACGAAAAACAAACAAAGACTTCAGTGAATCGAAGAATCTTTTAAATAGATGTGGATCCTTTGTTGTAGCTTTGCCACGATAGAGGTTATCTTGTAACTCAGGATGAATTGGATCAAACACTGGAACAGTTTAAAGAACAATTTGGAGACAAACCCAGGTAAAGAATAAACTTTTCTCCTAATTCCTATCTATTCAGTAATCCTCACATACCTTGAATGTCATGCTTTTTTAACTTTCTTCAAGAAGGATGCTATTCTCACTTTATATTATCTTTGAACAAACTTCAGGTTTGATGAATTTTGTTACACAAGATATGTTGGACGCAAGTTAGCAAAGTAGTTTAGTATATTCATTGACCTGAATTTGTTCATAATTTAGTTATTCATTTTTACCTTGTGGAGGATGTGTGTGGTTTGAGTAAAGTATCAAATACCATTCTAGGTTTTATTAATTTTACTTGAAAAAAGGTATTTTTATTACTTTTTTTTTTAGAAATGTAGGTTTCAATTCTTTCCTGTGTTACACAATTTGGTGCATCACCTTCAGTTATTGATGTGAAAGGTTAAGATGATATTTCCAGATTTTCATTAATTTATGTAATTTTAGCTGAACTCTAACTTATTCCAATATTATTGTTTTGTTATTCATTTTTCAGTGAAAAGAGACCGCCACGAAGTGATTTAATTGTCTTGGTTGCTCATAATGATGACCCAACAGGTTAGTTTTTGTCAATATAATAATAAAGTTGCCCAATTCTGTTGTTCAGAGCAAGAGCCCTGTAGTTAGCATTTGCAAATTGAAGAGCAAGACACCAACAAAGTTCAAGTTTATTGAATAAACAAAATTACAGTAAAACAATTGTAATTTGATGTACCCAAGGAACTATTGAATCCATTTGTTATGTTTGTTACTTGATGTTTCTGTTTGAAACCGTAGTAATGTGATTCTTGCTCTCTAAATTTGAACCTGCCTAATGCCTCAAAGAGATAAAAGTTTAAAATCTTTAAATTTCATATTAATGGATTGTGCTTAGTACTTATGTAATAGTTGTGCCAACTTTCTCTTGTTTTGACATTTATATTTAAAAAAAAATATTTTCATTACCCTTTACCAAAAGGGAAAGGCACATTCAGCAAACAAAATTTGTGTTCAAGCTGAAATGCTCTTTCTTCCTTCCTTATTTAAAATTTGGATATGATTTTTAAATATTTAGTAATAAGCTTCAAATAAACAGTCTTACTTATATTAGAGCTGGAAAGTTCATTCAATGGTATGTTTTTTTGTTAATGGTCACGTCTTCCTGAAACTTACAGTATGTTTATTTCATGGCAAAATATTGAAAAAGTAAGAAATGCTTGGCATATAATGGATTTTATAAGAGCTTTTTAGCATATAAGTGAATGTTTTTGCATATTTTTATAGATATTGCCTAAAAACACTAAAATAATAATTTGTGCAAAAAAATGTACTTCTGCAAATCGTGATTGCTTGTTACTTCATATACGTTAGTACAATGA
This sequence comes from Gryllus bimaculatus, assembly GCA_017312745.1. Lineage (NCBI taxonomy): Eukaryota > Metazoa > Arthropoda > Insecta > Orthoptera > Gryllidae > Gryllus > Gryllus bimaculatus. Next base: position 924,887 of record BOPP01000021.1, read on the forward strand.
GTTTTGGAGGCAAACGCCGCCGAAATAATATCTGCCGTTATTGGAGTATCACTTGACACCACCTAAGATTGGCCTTCAGTGGCAACACATCCTCATTCCCAAACCTTCCCCCACAGAAAAACCTCTCCCACCCTCCTTCCCTTGCTTATTCTCTGTTTCTCTGTTTGGCAAATAATGTAATGTCATTGTAAAATACATTTTCGTGACCAAATGCTGCATATCTTGATTTCTGTACATGCATATTTTAGAGCTAAAAGCTTTTATAAACTTCCCAGTTCTACATATAAGTATCATGTATATTCTGCCACTTAACAAAAAATACTATTTCTGGTCACAGAATGAATGTTCTATATGTAAGTAAGTTTGTATTACTGCAGGTAGGACTCCTGCCTAAATTTTTAAACTTTGATATATATTAAATGATTTTTTATATAAACTTCAAAATTGAATGAGGAAGAGAGTAGAAAGAATAATTTAAATCAACCATTTCCCCTCAAGTTTTATAAATTGGTGACATTTACTTAACAATTGTTGCTTTAATTTTCTGATTTTTGTCTAACAGCAACATTGAATGTAATTTTATTAAAAAATTGATTTTGTATTTAGATCAGATGTTTGTATTCTTCCCTGATGAGCCCAAAATTGGTATTAAGACAATTAAAACATACTGTCAAAGAATGCAAGAGGAGAATATTCATCGTGCCATTATTGTTGTACAGCAGGGAATGACCCCATCAGCTAAGCAGGTTGGTTCTTTTATCTACTGTTTTTTCATATTGTCATTTATATCTATGAATTAACTCAATTTTCATTATTCTAGTCTCTTGTTGACATGGCTCCTAAATATATACTTGAACAATTCTTGGAATCTGAGTTGTTGATTAATATCACAGAGCATGAGTTAGTTCCTGAACATGTTGTTATGACTCCTGAAGAAAAACAGGAACTTCTGGCAAGATAGTATCCTTTAAAAATGTATTGTGGATTTTAAAATCCTTCAGAATTCATGTAGAACTGTTTCTAAATTTCCATGTCCGTATGAAAGTGAGAAGAAGTATCGAAAAAATCATGTAAGTTTGTTCATACTACTAGTTTGTGATTTTGTGTTATCATAATACCACTTTATTAAATTGAGAATAGTTTTCACACTGACTAGATAGAATACGTTTCAAGATGCTGCTTATGAATGTACTCTACTTTTCAATTTTTTTTCTGTCGTATCAGATGTCTTTGAAAAATACAAAAAAGATTTTGCAATACACCAAGAAAAGTTCCAATTCATACTATAGTTTGGGAAAAAATTGGTAAACCTGGAAATGGAATAATGCTTTTTTAGAGTGCAATTTAGGTTTACAATTTCTTCAATGAGATGCCATGTTTCAGAATTGGGATAAAATGACCACATAAAACTGAACATTTTTATTCACAGTAACATGTTTGTAGAATAGTTTTTTTCAAATGTTTAAATGGTTGAGTTTTAGGAGGAAAGATAATAGGTCAAAATCAATCATCAAATCAAAGTGAAAATCAATGAAAATGCATCAAATGAAAGAAAATCTTTTGTTTTTAAACATCCCAAAACATTTACTTTCCGTCACTGTTACAACACAAGTTAAAAATGATTTACTTTGACAAATCTAGTAGTTTTTCGAAAAGTTTGAAAATTAATAAAATCTCGAAAGATCTTTGGGAAAAATGAAAAACACGTGTTATATATTTTTGATTATTCTTCACAGAATGATTTGATTTATGATTATATTATTCTTCACAGAAAAAAGTTTTAAAATCTGGGACGTCAAGATGAAATTTTCCTTTAATTTGTGCGATTTGTCGAAGTGAAGTGTGTGTGCAACCCGTGTGAAGTTTTCTGTGCATTTTAATGTCAAATTACTTTTACATCCGAGTTGACGCTTCGTTGCGCCTTTCCAAGTTGAAGTCAGGGCTCGGGTCTTCGGCCTTCACAGCAACGGCTAATTACCAACGTATTTCATGCAAAAATACTTTTGGAAAACTCACCTCGTCAATTCCATAATGGTGAACACGGATATGTCATTTGCTGCAGGAAAGCCCTCGTGTAGCCTCTTCCGCTAAATTCACTTTTATCCAACCTATTATTCCGTCCGCAGTTTACTACGTAATATATACCATTAAAATTTTCAATATACAGGGAACATCGACACATGGCAGAGATTACACTTCGTTACTACCTCTGACCACCGAAAGCTTCCCCTTCCGTCCTTCTTCCTTTCCCCTCGCCATGGGTTTCACCTTCATGTTAGCGGTGCGAACTCCGGGAAGTTGTACGGGGCTCTTCCAAAGAAGTAAAATTCTTAGCAAAACCTAAAGTTTCAAAATCGTAAAGTAGACAAGTACAATAAAAAATGAGTTAATTTTGCCAAGTATTTTATTCTAAAAGAACGTTTCTCGTTAGCAGTTTTTCCAATCATCAGAGGTGGATCCAAAGAGGGAGCCGCAGTGGACATGACCTCCCCAAAGCCAACATTTCATTCAATTTATTCAAAACAGTTATCGTTTAACAATCTCATCACATTCGAGGCCGTGTTCTGGTTATGAATTTTCCCATATTACTTTCTTGCATATGCACCAAGCAAGTTGCTGCGTTGAAACCTGCGAATTTTCGTTAGAAAACCTTTTTGTAGTCACGATACAGAAAAATTGGATCTTGTTCTTGTAATACGTTGTGTAGACAGAATCCACGTTTTGTGAGTCCTTGATCTCGAAAATTGGTTGGCGTCAAAATGTGCCCGTCCGTCCTTTTGACTGTGGACAGCACTAAGGGGTATTTTCACCAAAATTGATATTCCGAGATCGATCTGGCTGATGTCGCGGCCCCTTTAATTTGAAAGCGATATTTGATTTTGGGGGATACATGAAGACTTCACAATATTTTCAAAATATTTCGAAAATGGCATTTTTGCCGCGGATAGAGGAAAGGTAGCCTAAAGAAATAGTTCAAGTCGCATTTTCGTTAACCTATCTAAATCTTCGAAAAGGCCACGGCGTTTCCCCATTTTAAATCGCCGCATCGCGGCACTTTAGAATTTTCAGAATATCTCTTTGGGTAATGTTTCTAGATTATGGAAATCACTTTTGGATTGTGCAATTTGTGCTTGGAAGTACGTGTTGTAGCATTTTTTTTTTTTTCCCCTCAATTTCAAGCAAATAGTAGTAGTAGTAGTAATAATAATAATAATAATAATAATAATAATAATAATAATAATAATAATAATAATAATAATAATAATAGATCTAAACTGATACTGCCCCCCCCCCCCATTCTCCTCCTACTCCCATAATACTTTGATGATCTGCCCTTGAATCACATTGAAATTTTTTTCTGGTGCTATAGAAGCACTTGAAAACTTGCTTTAGGCAATTAGTGTCTCAATTTAATGATAAATTAATGTGTGCAAACTAATATAATAACTGTAATGCAATGAATATTTTGATTTAAAATGATTTCAGTATTTAGCATGTTTTATTTTTAGTACTTAATTAATACAATCTTGTTTTGTGTTTTTATTATTTTAAAATTACAGTATTCTTGCATGAATAATAGCTTTAAATTTATTTTGAAACAAAAAAAAATCAGTGTTTGTATTGGAATGACATCAAATAACAATGTATGGTTTTGAAGTCAATAAGGTTTTGTTTCCAATAAAATTTGTTTGGGAAGCTTGATCACAGCCACAGACATATCTTAAAGGAAGGATTAGAAGATGGATTTTAGAACCTTTTAGCATTCAGTGTTTGAAATTATTAATTTTTTCATTGTTCTTTCATTTTGAGTGGTTATTTTTCCATCTGTTAGTTAACTTCCTGTGGATGTTCAACTAAACTGTAACTTGCTGCCTTTACTTCAAGACTTTGTATCCTTGTTGTGACCCTCGATAATCTAATAACTTGTATGATGCATTTTGTTATAACCACTGTTAATATCCAGCATGTGCACTCGTGTGTGCGATTAAAATTCCTTAAAACTAACCCAGCAAACTAAAAGAAAATCAGCTTATGAGAATCCAACAGGGTGATCCTGTGGCGAGATACTTTGGTCTTAAAAGAGGACAGGTATGTATTCAATTGCTTGATTATATGATGAATGAAAATAACTGTACATGATTTTTGTTGTGCTTTATTTTTTAGGCCCAACATGCATTATGAGAGTAGAACTTTGAATGGAATTCTTTTCTAGTTCTTTGCAATTCAGTTTCATTTGGCACAGTCTTGAATATGCAGAGCAGTATACAATACTCAGTTCAATGATGGGAAATGTTTCTGGAAAGTGAAGTTCACAAGAGCTCCATTAATTTAATAATTAGTACTAGAATGTTAATTTGTTTGTTTATGAATTTGGTTAGCATTTTATTGTTATGATAGTATTATTTTAACATATTGAATTTTAACTTGGTTGGAACAATTAAGAAGACCAGTGTCTATTTAAATAATTCATTATTCATTTCTTCAAGTTTGAAAATGGATTGGCAATATAGTTCTTTACGGAGCTATCAGAGCACATAGGTTTTGCAATTAATTTTTTTGTATATATCACCACCCAGTTACAGTTCGAAGTGCAACAATTACATGGCAATAGAAAGTCATTTCTTTAAGCTGTCAAAAAATCTGTTTTTCATTTTACTATATTTACAATATAGATTGTTGTTTAAAGGAACTAGAATTAAAAACTGTGCCGCAATAATAGAGAAGTGAGAGCTTACATTTTATTGATTTTGAAATCAAGATGTTGATGTGCAATTGAAATAATATTCGGAAAATTTTAATTGTATTGAGGTGTGCGATTTGTTTTTGTAAAAGAATGTCATGGTTTCAACTTCAGAAATTTCATAGGTTTCATATGACGGTATAAATTGGTTGAAATGTTGCATTTCATAGAATAATGTCTTGTTGAGAGCCAATTTGAAGAAATTGACCTTTGTTGATTTGCAATGAACTATGGAAAGTATGTATTTATATGTTAATGTGACATTTTTTTTCAGCTTTACTTTTAAAATATTTCATTAATTGGTGAATAATTATAAATGCTATCAATTTTCCGTGAGATAAACTCACCACTCTTAAATTTAAAAATCTAATATATTTCACTTCACATTCCTTTAATATTAATTTATCTTATTAATTTGTCATGCGAAATATCCAGTTCATCCAGTTTCGTTATTTTTACTGTGTTTATTTACAAACCTAACTTGTTTATGGTAATACTGTCTGGGTAGTAGAGAATATATTGAGTTGAGATATGAGTTCCAGTTACAATATCAGCTAAAATTTGATGCTACCCAAACATTTTACTTTTGATGAACTCTAAGCTTTCATGCTGAAAAATAATTTCTTTTTGTGTGGTTAGAGGGGTAGTGAGGTGTTGGAAACAGTGTTTCTTTATCTGAATCTTTTACTTTCCTATTAATTATATTAATATATTACTTTTGTAGTGTTTCTTCTTCTTTTATTTTATTTTTCTTGACTGGCAAGCAACCTAAAGGAGAATCAGCTCCCTCGAATTCAGACTGGTGATCCTATTTCTCGTTACTTTGGACTACGTCGGGGGCAGGTAGAGCATCAAACTGAATTTATAGTTGCGCATGGAGTGATCTAACACAGCATATAATAAAAGAATTGTCGTATAAAGGATTTTTATAATGTTTTGACTTTTTAAGTTATCAATGAAAGTAATAGAAAGTTACTTCTATTTTTTCTTTCTTTTTTTCTTCCCTTCTCTTCTGTTCTTTCAGTCTTTCTTTTCTTTTTCTGACACAGTCTTTCTTTTCTTTTTCTGACACAACATTTTCTACTGATTCAGTTGAAGAATTGGTCATTTATTTACAGATCTGCATGCAATTACATACATGCACTTTTTTTTCTTTTTTCCTTCCATTTTACTCTGTTGTCACTCATAAGTACATGTGCATTCTACATGTACATGAAGCCATGCATTCTCACGCACATAACAGGTTTCAACACAAAAATTATCATAATGACAAGCTTCCTAAATTTAAACAAAATAATTTTTGGTATTAAGGAATGTTACTAACTTGAAATGAATGGAAACGAAAGTAATAATATAGCCATTCACCTTTGTTTGCTCAAAGATTGGTAATTTTAGAATAAGACAATGACAATTATTGGTTACTTTGCAACTGAATCATTATTGTGGAAAAGAAGTTGTTATGCAGGAAATATTGTTGTTTGACTTGTGGTGCATTTTAGGCACCTCAGAAAACATATTTTCTCAAAGCACAAACATACAATGTAACAGGTTTTTTTGCTGAGTGGAAAAGGTTTAGCAAGATATGAAGTTGACATATGTGGCAGCGTGAAACTTCAAAAAAATGGCAGTTCACAAAATATTTAGTTGTAATAACCCAGTTGGTATCACCAACGAACCCAGAGCACTGTAGATTTGTACTCTGCTGTGAATTCTTGAAAGCAACCATGAACATCACCCCATTATAGCGGACTATAAAGTTTTTCTTCCCTTTTTTTCCTTTTTCTTCTTAAATATTTGTAAGATGCGAATGAATGAAATACTAATTTTGAAGAAATGTTATATTCGGATCTAAAGATAAGGAATGTAAAAAGTTCATTCCAAATGTGTCATATCTTGATGATTTACTTGAAATTTCAATAAATATCCTTAAACCATTTTAAAAATTTCTTGTTCTTTTATCAAACTTAATCATCATAAATATCTTTGTTATAATAATAATAATAATAATAATAATAATAATAATTACTACTCCTCAAGATGTTCTGTTGTTTTCCCTAATTTTAAACATTAACTTCACTGCCGACATCCACATATTTTACTTTTACTTTTAAAAGGTGCCACTTCTTGCAGAGTCACAAAATATTATTTAAAATTAAATCCTGGAATTGAATTATCCACTTAGATTCAAATATTCAAAATGTTACCATTGTTTTGAATGGGGATTTCAAGGGAAATACATTTTGGTTTGAATTACCCAATAATTTGAATTATAAAGAGGTGCCTGTAATCATATTGTAAATGTTATAGGGGCAACTTATACTTCATAAAGTTTCTAGATTTCCTTTTGTACGAGCCTTATGTATCATTTCTCTAGAACGGTTTACTGTACATTTCTGCTAATATACTTCATATTGTAACACCTTTTCAAATGTATTACTAATTTATCTATGATATCAAAAAAAGGTCTGATTGCACGTATATCACCTCCTTGATATCATAGTTACATGAAAGTCATCTTCACCTAAAATTTAGTTTTATTTGATGGGCATGTCCAGGTTAAGTGCTACAGTAGGATGATCCAGGGTATTCCAGGTTTTAGTGAAATCTTGCTACTCATTTAGAGTAGATTAGGGTTGAGATGCTTTAAGTGGAAGATAAAAGTTCAGCTTAAAGATTGTGGCATCAGTTTGTACTTCGCTTTATGAAATAAGTTTGTAATGCATCTTGAAAATCACTCAAAACATACCAGCAAGTTCTACTGTTCTTAGATTTCATTTATCCTCGCTTGCACTTTTTGTAATTGAGTTCCAGTGCCCTTTCTCATGCAGTTGTGTGTTTGTTGCGGTTGTATGTAGATGTCTATATTGCTTTGTGTTCGCCACTTTTGTGCTGTCATTTTTCAAAGCTTTGCATCCACTGTACTGTGACTGCAGAAAGGCGCATTGCCTTAATATTGAATAAATTGACCAATGAATTTCTGCAGTCTACTGCATTCCCTTCATACCTTCTTTATTCATAATGAATGTGATATGTATGATTTTCGTGTGTATAACTTTATTTTAATAATGATAATGTTATGTGAAACTTAACAGAGTGAGATAGATTTGAACATTTCTAATGTATCATTTAAAATGTGATGTTATGGAAAAAGCATTTAATGTTTGTGTAGTAATTAAATGTATTCTAAATTTGCAGGTGGTCAAGATCATTAGGCCTTCAGAAACTGCTGGTCGATACATCTCCTATCGTCTTGTTTGTTAATTAAGTATTATAAATAAATGATAATGTATTGTTTTAGGCTTTGTCAATAAAAGCATTTTTTATAAGTGAGCATGTCATGGTTTCATACAAAATTTAAATAAAATATTATTGTATTATATTCATGGTTTGTTCATTGTGTACATATGTGGTTTGTCTGTTTTTCAATAAAAGCACTTAAAAAAATAAAGTTGGAAGTAAATTGAATTTTTATAAATTGAACATTAATTGGATTGAAATGAAATTGGAATAAAAATTTCATTATTGTACAATATTCTTCTGCGTAATTGGAGGCCCACTATAGTAAACGTGTTTGAAAATGCTGGTGTGTACAAATGTGAACTTTTTATGCAATGGAAAGTTTGATGAAAACAAATTAACATTTGCTTTCTCTATGCTAAAGAAATGTTTCTGCAATGATAATTACCAGAATTATTTTCCTGTTTCAAAATGAGATCCTTCAACAATCAATCACAAATTCCTTTTTTCTTCCCATTACTCTGACTTTGTACTACTACTTCATAACATTTCGTTTCAATCTTCTATCCCTCCTTGTGAACAGTGCTCTCATGGTGCGGAGCGATTTCTGACGGATTATGTGAAATTTGTTGCAACAAAACGAGTTTGCATGCTTCCCAGGGGCTAGTCCCACTCGTATGATGCGTCCTAAACCCTACCCTTAGAGCGCCGTCCCACGAAGCGACGGCAGCGCGCTTCCGTCAAGACTCTCGCTACGCGATGCGGAGGAGGGGGTACGCGCCACCGCTAGCCGAAGACAGTTTTAAATGGTAGCCTTCCCACTGCGGCCGCCGGTCGCTGCATTTTACCTGCTGCGGTCCCTTTGTTCGACGTCGCCCGAGGGTCGGCGAAGAGCCCTGCCGATTGACGTACGCACGCTGCCGTGGCGGCGTGGGAAGACGCCCTTATCTGCCCTTATCCTATTCCGCCGCTGGGTAGTGACGCAGGAGTCGCGTACGCAGAGATGCTACCTAGCGGTCCTCATGACAACTGACTGCGACGACACTGGACTAGACACATTAAAATACATATTAACGGAGGATATCTCCAAATGCAAGCGCTTAATGCCCTGGTAGGGGTTTAGAGACGCATTGCGTGAAGGTAGACGAAGAAACGAAAATTTTAAGGAAAGTAATAGTTCAGGTAAAAATAATCAGGATAGTTTGAACGCTAGTAATGAAACTAAAGCAATGTGGAATGTCGTAAAATTACGACCACAACATCGGTACTTAGTAGAGAATGTTGTTTCAAAGGATAATGAAAGAGAAGCAAGTAATCCGAAAAAAGTGGCAAATCTCAACCAACACTTCTAGTATTGCTGAGTTCACAAAGAGACTAAAACCCCAAAATTCAACATCGTTCTCTTCCCAAAAAATTTTCGGTCCGATGTTTATTTCCGAAACCACTTCTAACGAAATCCTGAGAATAGTAAACTTAAAAATAATATTCATCTTGTTTAGATGAATTGCCAGATTGTTTATTGAGAACTATTGTACCTGCCTTTATACACTCCTTGGCACACATTTTCATTGCTTCTTTATGCACAGAAATATTTTCAAAACAGCAAACATCAAGCCAATTTTTCAAAAAGGAAACAAAAATGAAATTCAATATCACCTCAATATCTTTTTTTTTCAGTTTTCTCAAAAATATTGGACAGGCTTCTCTATACGCGAAGGGAAACGTTTCTCAGGGAAAACGAAGCGTTTTCGGACACAACACGGTTTTAGAAAATCAAAATCTACGGAAACTGTCATTTTTTTCTTTTCTTAAAGATGTTGCTTCATCAATGGACCAAAAAGAAGCACCCATTGGAATATTCTTAGATCTTTCAAAAGCTTTTATAGTTATTGACCGTAACATCTTGCTATCAAAATTACCTCCTTATCGAATTCGTGGTATTGCCCTAGATTGGATAACCTCGTACCTTAAACATCGATCTCAAAGAGTAGAAATACCGTACTGGCACAAAAGAACATTATTTACTTATCTTTCCAATTCTTTATCAATTGAAGGCCCGCAAGGATCGACCTTAGGTCATATTTTCTTCCTGCTATATGTAAATGATATGCCCTCGACTATTAAAAACGTAAGAACAGTTTTGTTTGTCGATGACACTAATGTTCGTTGAAAAAAGAAATGATACGATTTCATAAGTTTCAAATTGGTTTTGTAATAAAAAATTAACAGTCAACGAAGGAAAAAATTGTTGATGCATTTCAAATCAGCAATCGCATGCTCCATTGAAAATGAACAATATGCAATTAGCTGATCTTAAGATAAAATTTCTAGGTTTCTCAATTCAGTTAAACCTCATATGGAATGTACATGTAACAGAATTAAACACAATATTAAGTTCATTATGTTACGCATTCAGAATTCTTTCAAATTCTGTCAGCCTTCATGTGGCTCGTGTGTATTTTGCAAATGTGCATTCTCGCCTGAGAAATGGCATAATATTCCTGGGAAGTTCATCACGTAGTATCCAGACCTTTAAATTGTAAAAGAAAATTATTCGAATAACGAAAAAATGCCATCTGCCGGATTCCTGCAAGCCTCTTGATTGAGCTTGGGATCTGACCATTACTTTGCATATATATTTATGAATCTGTAATATTTGTCAAAACTGACTTTACGGTGGGAACATATTTTTATGCAATACTGATATTTATAATCATAGTACACGTCGTAGAAACCACGTACATCAAGTGTCTGTATCAACAGCTTACTGACAGAAATCCACATACAGTACATGTACGTTACTTTATAACGCATTGCCAGATGACATTAAATAATTGAAGTCGGTTCTCAAATTTAAGTTAAAAGTAAAATCGTTTCTGTTGCATGACTGTTTCTATACAATTAGAGACTATACTGATCATCAAAAGAAAAATAATGTCTATTTTAACAAAACAGTGATATATAAAGATTTAGTTTACATTTGTATTGTATATATTTACATTTTTTCAATGACGTAATATGCTTGTAACAGGTAATGCGACTCAGCTTCCGGGTCAATGAACCCCCATCTCGATCACTTTTTTGTCCAGTTTCTCTGATACATTGAGCAAATGCTGAGATGGCGCCTTGTTTTGCTTTTGGACGTAAATGTAGCTTCACTATGCGCACGTTTTGTTGAACTCTCCATTTGTTGTAGTGGTAGGAGTAGAGGTAAGAGTGAGTTACTGTTTTGTTACTAATGCAGAAACATCAAACTTGCAGTTTGTTTACCGTTGCAAATACGTTTTCTATAATTCGGGAACGAAAATGATTAGTTTTTCAAATGTTGCTCATCTTGCGCTTTATTTAAATTTTACTTTTATTTATTTATCTTAAACTTTTACTCTCTCTTCAACTATTTATAGTTAAAATGATGGGAAAGGATTCTGGAACTCAAGAAAACGTGCGCAGATGATCACATACGGTCGTCGTGTACGTCACATACAGTTTTTACCGTTTTTGACTATATAAATCAAAATCTAAGTAGCACTGGTCACGTTATAGAGTTTTTGCACAGCGTGAAGCAGTAATTCGTGTTTTACTGTCGTACAAGTCACGTGATCACGATAAATGGAATTTATTTTCAAATGTGGTGGCAGATTATGCTGCAAACTATTGTATTTTTTTATAGTATTCAGAACGTACCACTATTTTGTTCGTTTTGATGGTAGGTTCAAACAGTTCGTGTTGAGAATGTCAATCCACTTAAAAACAAAATTAACGTATCCGAACCGAAACTTTATGTAATGCCGCCAATTATCATTTATCCTGTAATCAATAATGTTGCCTGGGAATGCTATCTGGCGAGGAAATATTCAAAGACGTTAGCCGTTCGGGTTGCGCTACTCATTTCTTTTTGTATTCCCATTATGCAACAAGTAGGTAGGCAACTAGTCGAACCTAGAACAACGATATAGTAGGAAGATAGGGATAGCATATATTCGGCGAAGACCTGCCAGTAGGATAGAATACTGAATAGGAATGGACTTTTGTGGTTTAAATGCGCCTCTATCTGTTGGGTGCTGAACATTAAAACAAATATAGTTCGATGAAAGGGTTTTTTCCTTTTTTGAAATGACGTTGCTTAGAGTCTACGACAATAATTTCTTGCATGTAATAAAAAATCTCACATTTACCAGTTGCTGTCTGGCATGGTCCTATAAGTATAACTGAGTGACGGATTTTTTCAAACATTGGCAGCTCAAGAACTGAAATAGGAGTGAAGTTATACTACAATACAAATACGAAATATAAAACTATTTAAATCGCATTATTATTAAATAAACTATTAAATGTAGTACCCAATGCACACGTGCACCGGGCTCCACTGTGACTACCCCTGCGTGCCTTCGCAAGCGATGGGCTTTTATATATTTAACATCAAAAACAGTCAAAAACTGTGTGACGTTCGTGGGAGAAGTGTACCTTTTGCACGTTTTCTTCATTCTGGGGTTCCTATCCCAATCCATATACAAGTTTAATTGAGAATATAAATGAAAATGAGCATTTTTGGTAAGAATTGATTAGAAAAATTTACTCCAATGTAATAAAAACTAGTTGCAAAGGCAAATCAGCTATAGATTTAGTGTATAATCCCTTATCGTGACCTTCGTGAAGGAATCGACTTCATGCGTGAGAACATGCAAAACGATAATTTGGATTGTATTTCCTACAGAACTCTGGAAGACGTGCACAGATAGTAGACATTACATTGTGTCCAGTGACATTTGTAGAGTGACATTTACGTTGTGTCCAGAAGCAAAAGAAGGAGCCAACTGAGCATTCGCTCAAAGCGTCAAGGAAACTATCAAAAACCTGACCGAGATCGGGATCATTGACCCTGAAGTTGAGGGATAATACTTATTACAGGTTGTTTAGAACTAAACAGTCAAAATAGTCATTTATACATTCAATATCATTGATAAAATTAATATACTTTCCTTTTTGATACACGGTGTAGTCTCTAATTCTATCAAAACGCCAGTCGAGGGGGGGAGGGGAGACGAGACGGAACCGTTAGCCGGCCTTCTCGCAACTTGACATCAATCGAATTTCCGGTTGAAGAGCAACAAAAATTTGTTTTATGCTAACTTTTAACAACAAAGAAGCAAAAACTTCTCAAGTAATTGATTTTTTATTTATCTCTGTAATATCTTGGTTTTCTTGTAATTGACGGGCTAACTTGATAACTAGTTAACGGAAAATCGCATTTCATGTATTAGTTGATGAGCAACAACATTTCTCTTTTATTAAGTTATTTTGTATTTGTGTAATATCGTGGTTTGTTTGTGATTTTCCGTCTTCTTAATATCAATTTGGAGAAATTTCGCATTTCCGGTAATAATTTTAGAGCAACTAATATTTTTAAGGGCAAACCAATTAGCAACAAAAAGTGACAATTTTCCTTGTAATATTATTTATCTCTATAATATCTTGTTTTTCTTGTCATTGTCGGGTTAACTTGATATTAAGTTAGCAGAACATCTGAATAGCGGGATCAGAAGAAGAGCGACAATTTTTTTGCGTAACAAATCAGCAACAACATGCGACAAATTTTGAGATTAATTTCAATATTTTTTTTAAACTTTGCTACGCTAACTTTTACAAACCCGCCACTTCGCACTACCGCGCTACGTGACACGCATCGCTATGGCGAAAGGAGACAGTCAATTGAACACATTCGTTGAATCTTTGAATGTACAATGTCGATTATTCTTGTAATGAATCCACGATACTATTTGCATTTCTTACAAGTTTAAAATTTAAACTAGGGAGCTTTTGTGCTAATGAAACATTGGAGTTGCATTAGCAAAATTGCTAAATTCTTTACTGTCCCTCGATCCTTTCATCATGGCAAAACAGACAAGGCCAACAGTGCACCTGTAAAAATATGTGCTACCACACAGCATACCACTATTCTAATTTTATTGAAAATGTCAGTTTTTCGTGTTCCTGCACTGGAGATCTTCACACATGCGGAGAAAGTTGAGATGCGGTGACCACATAACACATTTTTGTCACCATTTCTGCATCAGCTGAAAGGCGGTTCTAATTCTGATAAATAAATCGCATTCAGTAAACATAGATCACCTAAGTCTGAAGTCTTAAATTATGTGAATTAGAGTCATCACAACCAAACTCGCAAGAGCGACACTTGCAAACACATGCAAGACCGATAGACAGTCCCACGTGATAGAAATTCCCCCATCACCTGGACCCCTCCATCACAACCCATAAAATACTTAGGACTTCACCTGGACACAAAACTAATCTGGGAAACCCATATAGTTATCAAAATTAAACAACAAGCAAGAAATAAATTATTCCAACTCTGGCCACATTATCAACAAACATACATCCTACCATATACAAACTTTACAACAAATTATAAAGACATTTATATATTAAGGCCACTAATGGTCTACGCATGTCTAATATGGACAAAGGTAGCCCCCATGAGTGTCAATAAAATCCAAGTAATTCAAAACAAATTTATCAGATTAATCACAAATACCCCTGGTTCATAAGTAATAAACAATTCCATTCCGAAATAAACATCATACAAACATAATAAACCAAATACTCCATATATCACACAATGTCTACCAAAACCTAACAGAAATCCCTGCAGCATAACATTACAAACTATCGAAAAATCCAACTCATACCCGAATAAAAAATAGATTCCCTTTTGAAGCCTTTCTCAAAATCTTAGCCAACCATGAAACAAAACCCCAAGGTTCTCCCCTAAAGTATCCTCTCCAATGTAAGTTAGTTTAGATATTTTAACTAGCATAAGTCTAAAAACACATCTGTAAAGTAATTATACTAAACGATATATTCCATCTAGAATTAATCAATATGTTAAAATGTTTAAAAAACGTGATAGAAATTGAGAATGACGTAAAAAGATGGGAAAAAAACAGCGACGCCAACGCAATATATTAGTATCGCATTTCTAAAAGCAACCTCTTAGGATAATTCTTAATGTGACAATTACGTGTATAATATTACATTTCCTTTTTGTTCAATGTTAATATAAGGAATCTAAATTATTATGTTGAACTAAATTTAGTATGTTGGACTCTAAACTGACTGAATTCTGAAGGGAATGATAAAGTGACCGAAGTCAACGTGTAACAGGAATATTAACTGTCAACATAACGCCTTGGGTTTTTGACACAATCTGCGGTAATTATACGTACCACTGATACTATGCATTCTCGCATCTATCAAAAGTAAATACGAGGACTATACCGCTTCCCTTCACGTGAAAATGCGTTACGGTTGCCACAGCAAACACTATGTGATCTTGTTTAGAAACACAGGCTCTGGTGTAATTGAAAGTAGGTGAAGATATTTGGCAAATGCCCTGTAGCGCTTCCCTTTGTGGATGAAGGCGGTAAACAAGGATACGCAGTATGATCGTTGCGAAGCCGCCAAACGCGAGCGCGAGTGAGTAATTAAAGGAGAAAAGGAGGGACACTAGACATGGTTTTAAAATCAGTAGTCGTTCGTAAACTCATTCATTATAATGAATTATAATCTGACACACTTACACAGTCCTTCGTGGGTAAGTGGTTCTTCACTTCCTTTACCTGACGAGCCGAAACTGTTTTGTAAAGAAAGTTAGTACGTACCAATAAGCTCAATATCCTTAGTACATATAAGATCAATATATACGACTAAATTCATCACAATCCTTGTTTTCTGCTAAATAAGAAATGTTTGCTGTGTCAAAGGGAGAAAAATGGGAAATATGAATCAAACCTGATTACATAAGTAAATAGATATATTAAAGTTTTTCCCTTAAATAACTATAGTACAATCATCAGTTCTCAACAGACTTTCATTTTATTTAGAAATTAATGTTCATAGTAATTTATCCCCAAATATTGTCCTGTTAGGAAATAAATTGGTAATATTTCTAAATACTAAAAAACTTTTTTAAAGAAATGAGACCCTTCCTTCAACATTTCCTGAAACATTTAAAGTGGATTTAATGGATCAGAGTATATAAAGTATTATATCATAAAGAGTGAAGATTGTACAATTTACCATGTCATACTACGTTGGAAAACAATTTGCATCAATATTCCTGGAGAATTAGAATGTAACATTCTCTAAAATTTTGTCATGTTTCTCCATTTGATACACGATCCTCTGAAAATCCCTGGCTTTCTGAACCTGGTGAATTCTCTTTAGAGTTTTAGTAGGTGCTTTCGTTCCTTCTGCAACTGGTTGCTTAGATGCGAAAGTGTTTTGGATTATTGATGTGCTGGGATGGGATAACGACTCAGATATGGCAGAAGATAATTATGAAGAACTCGGAGAAGACCTCTGACTTTGGGGAGGTGTTCCTCATAGACATAGATTAAAATGCTTCTCCAATGTTCAGATCAGTTGAAGTGCTGGTGTCTATGGAAGAAGTGGTAGATCCACTTACTGTCGAATGCCTCGCCATTTCAGATGTATTCAAATTTTCTTTGGCCGCATTTGTTGGCGTAGATTCTATTGTATTATTTTCTATGTATTCATTGGCGGACTCGACAATGGAGTCTGGGCTGTCAATTGGGTTGTCAATTCCATTATTCTACGAATGGACCTTGCAATGAAGTAGGCGCTTCTGTTGTATTACCAGTCGTCGTCCCTTGTTTCGAAGAAATATGAGTCAGTTCTGTTGTTTCTTCGCTTCCAGTAGTTTTGACATAAGTGTTTTTCGCTTGTTCCGTTGGAACTGATGCCTCTATTTGTGAAGTCGTAGAGCCGGTGACTTCTGTTGTTGCAGAGGCCCCGTCCTCACTGGGTGACGCGGTGACAGCACGATCTGCTGCCTGAGACGGCGTTGTCAGTGGAGTGACTTTAGTTCTAGGTTCTGTGCGAGAGGAGGATTCGTTACCCTTGGGTTCGCTGTTAAAAGGGAAAGGTCTGGTGACACGTCAAGCCGCTTGGGTTCAGCCACTGGGTGTCGGCTGAGTGGAGGATTCAACATCCGCGGTTGCTGTGGTAGGAGGAACAGAGTTTGTATCGGGTTCGGCAGCTTTTGTACCAACGGTGTCAGCGCTGGGTGTCGACGGAGTGGAGGGTGCAACATCCTTGGATTCGTCAGCTTTTGTACCAACGGTGTCAGCGCTGAGTGTCGACGGAGTGGAAGGTGTAACATCCGTGAGTTCGGCCGCTTTTGTACCAACGGTGTCAGCGCTGGATGTCGACGGAGTGGAGGGTGCAATATCCTTGGGTTCGGCAGCTTTTGTACCAACGACGTCAGCGCTGGGTGTCGACGAAGTGGAGGGTGTAACATGCTTGGGTTCGGCAGCTTTTGTACCAACGACGTCAGCGTTGGATCTCGATGGAGTGGAAGGTGTAACATCCGTGGGTTCGGCAACTTTTGTACCAACCGTTTCAGCGCTGAGTGTCGGCGCAGTGGACGATGAAACATCCTTGAGTTCGGCAGCATTTGTACGAACCGATTCAGCGCTGGTTGTCGATTGAGTGGAGGACGCAACATCCTTAAGTCCAGTGACAGGAACAGAACTTGCGACTGATTCAGTGGGTTTTGTGCCCGTCTCGTTGAAGCCACGTGTGGATTGAGTGGCAGATTCCGCGTTGCCGGTAGGCGGTGAAGAGCCTTCGCTTGCCAAGGCGTTCCGCTGCGTGGCCGGAGCGGGCGTTGCGTCTGACGTGGTGCGTTTCGGCGCGGGCGGCGGCGCCCGGGGTCTGGGGCCGCCAGGGTTCAGCACTGTGACGAAGGGCGAGAAGCGCAGGGCTCCGGGCGAGGGCGCTGCCCTGACGACGACGCGGGGCACCGCGGCGACCGCTGCCCTTCCCCCCGCCTCCGGCTCCGGCTCCGGGGGCGACCCTCGGGCTGGCGGCGCGGGGTACACGATGCGCACGCGCGGCCACAACGCTCGCGCAGCCCTCGCGGCCGCCGCCTCCTCTGCAAAGGACACACGCCATTCACTTGTCGATTTATTAGTGAATGGCATTAAGGGGCCTTATCCAGTGGCGGCTCGTGCCTGTTGTAGCATGTTTGCGCTACAACCGAAAAACGTCCCTTTTTTTTTACAAGTATAGAGGAATTATATGAAAGGATGAAAACCAGAACGGTGTAAGTGACATTTTATAAATTATGAGAAAACCGTTAATTTAATTCAATATTGCAGTCGTGGTGCTGTAAAGGCTGTTAGAGTGTGAACGCCGAATGGGAGCACATCTTTCCGATGTCATCTTTAAAATGTTAAGAGTTACTTTTGGACATTTTGATTGTAAAAACATAAATGGCATGCTAAATACATGCACTTTCGTTACTGAATTATTTGTTTTATGGATTTATTCGTGCAAATAATTCAAAATTTCCCGTTTCCCTGCGCCACCCTGTATTTCCTCTGGTAGTCGGAAAAAGTGTTGAAGATCAAAAAGTTGATCAAAGCATCGAAGGTAACAAATTAGGTTATTTTGAGACTGAGTGCGGAACAAGACATTAGAATACAGTGCATGTTTTATATCTTACTATAATCACAAATCGTTCCAAACGCATAGCAAACAAGAGAAAGTTCCGAAAAGTAACGTCAGGAGAGCGGTAGTCACACTGAATGAAATCTGTCCCGAAAAATGAAGCACGCGTCATTTTTCTGTACAAATTACATCCCGCCTACATTCCGTCACTTGACTGTACCGGAGAAGAATGATGAAAAAACGCCCATGTGAACGCCGGGCTCAACCCACCTGCGATTAGCTGGGAGTCCGCCGCGCCGCGCCCCGCCGGAGCGCTTCCGGGCTCGGGGTCGTCGACGCCGGAGGCCCCCGGGCTGAGCGCCCTGGCGGAGCTGGAGCCGCCCCTGGACGCCTGCTCAGAGGCCAGGCTCCAGGGCGGGGCGGCGGCGGCGGCGGCCGGGCTCAGCAGCACCGGCACCATGGCGCTCGCCGCCGCGCTGTGCCCCGACGGGGCGGTCCAGGCGTCGGGCAGCCAGCTCGGGCGCGCGGCCGGCGGGCTGAACAAAACGGGCACGTGGGCGCTGGCAGCGGCGCTGTGCCCGGACGGGATGGACCATGCGTCGGGGACGAGGCCCGAGGGCTCCCGGGCCGGGCCGGGGAGCACGGCAGCGCCCGCCGTTCCGTGCGCCGAAGGGACGCTCCAGGGTTCGGGGAGCGCGTCGGGACGAGACGCCGACGGACTAAAGAGGACGGGGACGTTGGCGCTCGCCGCAGCGCTGTGTCCCGAAGGGATCGTCCACGCGTCCGGGACGAGGCTGGCTTCGCCGGCAGCGGGACTGAATAGTACTGGAACGATTGCGCTAGACGCAGCGCTGTGGCCGGACGGGATACTCCACGATTCAGGAATCGAACCGGGGTCTTCGGCGGCAGGGCTGTAGACATGGCTAGGGCTTGCCGCTCCGGACTTTGTAGGTGAACGGATACTCCAAGGTTCAGGAATAGGAATACTTGCGGCTGGTGCACTGGGCAAAACAGATGCGTAGGGTCGAACAGTGAGTCCAGAGAGCAGACTCCAGGGCCGAGGGCCCAAGTCGCTCTCTTCGTGCTCTAGTAAGGGCCGAATATAAGTCCCCGAAAGTTTCCATCGAACTGGTACTATTGGAACTGTGCTTCCTTCGAGATCCAAGGCGTTATTCTCTGATGGTTCAGGGATATCTGCTTTGCCGCTGTCTGCGTCGGCGACAACTTGGCTGTCGCGGACTTTCCAACCTGTCGATATAGTCCTCGGAAAATGTGGCGAATCCCTCAGCTGTTCTGTGAACAAACGTTTTACGAGCATAGGAAACAAAATTGTGATAATACAATATATGTGATGATATAAACACTTTGTACTGGAGACCGTTATATTGTGTGAAATTAATCGAAGTTTTATGATTTCATATTAAATACAATTTTTAAAGCGCAATTTGTTTTATTCAGATTTTAGGGCAGCAGTATGGAACAGATATCAAAACATTTCCGACTTAACGAAACTTTAGCATCCCCTCATATATAGGGTAGGTGGGGGAAAAGCCCCACGTGGGGCAAATCGCCGCATAGACTTTTTTAATTGACCGCCATTGTTTATAAATATCTCCGCCGTGCAGACGTTCGATCTTGATACTAGCCAGTTGGTTATAGAAACATGTGGAGGTCGCTTCGTTTGTTGTAATAATGAGATTTTTGCAGTTTTGATGTAATAATTATGAAATGTTAATGTGATATTGTGTGAAGATGGGTGCAAGGAAATTAATTAACAATTTATCAGCTTACACTACTCAAACGAAGCTTCAGTACAGCGGGCGTACTTTTGCTTCACTTACAATACAAAGATGGCATAATGGCGTCTCCTTAAACATACCTATATGGGGCAAAAACCTCCAGTCTTTCTGGGGCAAGTCCCCGCACGCGGAAATGTGATACCTGCTCGGAAATATGCATAGTATCCCAGTAGGTTCATAATTTGTCCCATTGGAGGGAATTTGCCCCTTCTTTTTGTGAAAATATATGCTAAACATGGTACCTTCATTCATATACACCAGTGTTGATCGTTTCGGTAGGCAAGATACTTGTGATATACCTATCGTGTAGCTAGGTGGATATCTCTTTATTTATGTATCTACCCATTTCCTTTAGGTACCTATTCAGATTAGTTAAGAGAAGAATTAATAATTTTCATTTCTTTACTTTTTTCTAGGAACTACAAACGAAAAACAACTTTCAAGCCCATGACAGAAGATTTTCTCACAGAAGCACTATTATATCATATGTTTACTAAGCATACTATTTTGTGTGTGTGAACGAAATCCAAGGAAAAGTACCAAAAGTTGGCTGAAGATTCTTCAGATGCAGATGCCATGTTCTCTATACATGACAGCGGCTCAGAATTCTTATTTCGATTCAGTGAAGAGGAAAACGACGGCAAAGATGAGACTGAAACACATAATGTTTATGGTTTTTGCCATTGCTGACTGAATAAAGTGTTATTTCAAGTGTTTTCGTTAATAACTTTTACCATTTTAATCTCTATCGGGGCAAAGTCCCTCATCGCGGTTAAATGTCTCATATTGGGGGCAAATGCCTGCAAAAGCATCCTTTTGAAAAAACAAAATTTCTTAGCAACTAATGATCTGATATGAACGATGTTGTTGTGAGGTAAAAGAAATAACCCATTCTGAAACATCAATGTGCAATTGGAATAAAATGTACTTGTGACTTTTTAAAATTTAAAAAGCCTAAAATAGGTTTTGCCCCCACCTACCCTAATTTCTCTAAGGAAAGGTGACAGATTATAAAACTCATGCGACACAAAACCCCGTAAGTATATGTTTGCTAGCTACGGAATTACCACCCGATCCTCCATGAAGGAGATTTGAGACGAACTAGTGGTGTAACAGAATGGCGCAGATTTTCCGGTATTAGTTTTCTATTTCCTTTGATCTCGGCTAGCTCTTCGAACTTGCCACATACTCTTGCCGGCTGCCATCTAACGCCGCCAAAAGTAATTTTTTTGGAAATTTTGTTAAATTTTCGGTTTTACAAGAGTAGAACGGAAATATTATTTTAAGAATAGTATAGAACAGTAAAACTTTGGCAAATGGCAAATATCTTTAAAAAATTGGAACCGTTATTAAGAAAGTGGATTTAAGCGTTACTGTAAATTTGAAATTTGATGATCTTTTCCCCAGATTTTTTTTGAATTTTCGAAAACCTTCATTTGAAGTCATTCGAAGCACTTAAAGTCACAAAAACAATAGTGTTTACAAATTGCTGGAAATGTGCATATTAACGGTGTGATCTATCAAAACATTCCATTTGCGTAATTTAAAAAACAAAACAAATGAACTTTTGAAAATGAACTTTTCGTCAACTGAAACAGTGCAACTTGCACTATCCTTTCGAAAAGTTTGAAGAAACAAATTGGCGTTAGAGCGTTTCTGAAAATGTGGAATTGTGAGCTAGTTTTCACAGAAAACGGTTAAGGTTTCGAGCAACTTTATATGACAATATTTAAAACACGTGTACTCATAAATATTATATTGGGAACAACTAGCGCAAGTGTAAACGTTAACGACTTGAGAGACAAGTCAAAAAATTAGGTTTTTGTAATTTCTGGAAAAAACAACAACAACAAAAGAATAGAGCAAACTTATGCTTATGTTATCTCATAAATTATATTCACCACTATCCATTCCAAAAAATTAAAGTGAAAATTTGGAACTTCATTGTTTTGGGGAAAATCTAGTTTTCTTATTACTTTTTAAAATTGCACATATTGCACGCTATCTTGCGGAAAAACGACTATAAATTAAAAAAATGTACTTCACCTTACTGAAATAATTTCCTATGACAAAATAATATTATTTGAATGAAAAATGTGAATCTTCAATTTTTTAGTTGCAGGAGGACGCTCGAAAATTTTTAAAATTTTATGCATGGTTTGGAGCATGATTGTATTTGTGTTCGTCCTTTCACCCCCTATTATCACCATATCATGTCATCTTCATAGTTACCATAACGTTAAATCCAATAGTGGTTGTAAAGATCCAAAAGTTGATGCGACCTTAAATAAAAAAAAAGTTCTCAGATTATGGCATACTAGAGGTAATCTGACACGGGAAGCGACAAATTTAATTTTAATGTTTGTAGACGTCATTGACTCTATCTTGTTCACCCATCTATATACGTATTTACAATTTACACAGAAAGCGGAACACGTGATACTTAATCCACGCCTTATCAGGGTTACTACACACATGTCGTCGCAAATGAAAGAATATGGTCTAATCGGTACCAGATTTCATTAATACAAGTTTTTGAGAAATTACGATTCAAAATGTGCATACGAACGAATTGCAATATGTAAATGCTACCGTACTCCCAAATATGTTTGCACTGTTATCCAATGCTTTTATTTTACATCTTGGGAACAATGTGACTGATGAGGCACTGAAAAAGCTCGGGTCAAATCGGCCTCACTGTCAGTGTTCCAGTTGTCGCAATTTTCGAGGAAGCACGAGTGATTCCACGTTTTTCGCATCTTTCCCACGAAACCATTTCTTTAAACTCAAATAATACCTGTGGGAAAAACACCATGTAGAACAACACTGTTTACTGTGAAAGTTTGGCTAATTGAAAGGGAGATTTAGCTGTTTGTAAACTGAAAACACGACCCTGCTTTGTCATAGAATGAGTGCAAACTAGCGATGTGTCTGATGCATTTTCCAATAGAGCACAGGATTGCCTGTTTGAAATGCAAAATTGCATTGAAACAGTTTTTCTTTCGTTGTATATTAATTTGTTATTAAAAACAATATTAAACTTCTGAAATCGGCCTATTTATTGTATCGTTTTGCAAAGAACATTGTGTCATCAGAACAGAACTGTCCTTCCATTTATAATGAACGAGGGCAAATCGTTTACGAATAAAAGAAAGCAGATAACACATAAGATCGAGCCTTGCGGGAACCCGGTGCTCAATTGGCGAAGGATCGGAAAGCGAAGCATCGCATCGAAACGCCGGGCGCGGCGTGCATCTCACCGTGGAGGCGTCGCGCGAAAGTGGCGGAAGAGGCGGCCACTTGCAAAGCGCAGAGGCCCGCGGCCGCGGCCACGAGGACGGTCGCTGGTCGCATGGTCGCTGACTCCTAGTTCCGATCGAGACTGCGCACTGCGCCGCCTCCCCTTCGCGGCTAATGCGCCCGGCGGAGGCGATACGCCTAACGACGGCCTATTAGGCCCCCTTGCGCCACCGCCCCTGCCGCCGCCGATCGGCCTCCGAGGAAGTTCTGCGCGGATTCGCCCTGGTTTATTTTATCCATTCAATGATGTTCCCGGGCGAGGTAATTGCTATGGTTATTAGTCCCATATGTGTTATGCGTGTTATATCCTAGGTGTTCGTCCTCCAACGGAAAGAGGATCCAGTGTAAACCTGCACGTCGCCTTCCTCCTACCCTGGAGGAGTTTCTCTCTGAACATGACTCCGTCCCAGCCGGGACAAGCTGTAAGTGCCTGACTATTCTCTCTCCGTGTGTGGTAATGCAGTGAATGTAATTGAAAGTGCGTGTAAGTAAGGGAGTGAGGATAGGACAAAGAAGAGGAAAGAAAGATCGTGGACGGTTCGTGGCCCGTTTGTTAGAGTGCTGCTCCGGCATTCGCGAGGAATCAGAAAAAGCAAGGGAAACTACTGATCATCGCCGCCGTCCGCTAGAATTCTCCTTCAGGAAGCAGCAAAATGCGTCTTAGTTACTCGGAAAATTCGCCACCATCGGGACTCGAACTCCGAAACTCCCGATCAGAGTCGCTGAAGTGGCAACAAAGGTTCCCTGCGCTAACTCCGCCGGCGGATTCTATCGGAATTATTGCCGTTGTGGTGGTAAGAAAACGCGATGCTCTTGCGCAGTTCTAATCGTGTTTGTTGATCACCTCGGAGAAGATAACAATCAAGAAATTGAAATTTTCAAATTTTTCATGTGCATTCCTTCTTTCATCCTTTGACCATACTCGAACAACCTTCGGTTATTTTTATTAGCGTCTGTTCACAAATTAGAGCAATAAAAGATGTTTCGAACCAGCTTCATATATTTACGAAACTACAATATTTATCCTAAAAGATTAAAAATACCAAAATTTGAAGAGTGCTTCTGTTTGTCCATTGTTTGGCCACTATTATATAATTTTTTTACGTAGACTCTCGGGAGACTCTCGCACCGAATCTACTAAATGCTTCGCAGTGCTCTCCCTTTTTCGGAATCACACTGACCTCGCTGATCTCGGTCTTCCAAGGCAGTCTAAAAGTAACAGGCACTGCACCTGACCACGTGATGCAGCAGTGACGTCAACCTTCGGGTCGGAGTGTTGATTGCCATGCAGTCAGGGATGTGTTATATTTACCTCCGTTTTTTTCTAAAAGTGATAAGTGTTAACACTGATTTGTGTCTCGATGTTTCTAGATGTTAATGTTGAATAAGGTGTTTATTTAAATAATGAGTGCTTACTATCGTTGACAATTTGAGCATTATTTATAAAAATGGGCTGAACCTAATTTTTCAGATGCCACGAAGTTGCAGTGATCCAGCCTGCAAAAACATTTATAACGGTGGTAGCAAAGTTCATACGTATGGTTTTCCTAAAGATACAATGAAAAGAAACCGTGGGTGTCTTCGTTTAATAGGAATGTATTTATAATTCTGCAAAATTCATGCTGAGATGGCCCCTGGTTTTGCTTCTGGACATAAATGTAACTTCAAATTAACTTCTCCCCATAGCACGTCACACACAGTTTGTGACCGTTGTTGAGGTAAATAAATAAACTGAGTGATGTTTTGTATGAATGAGTTACCAATATTGAAATTGTTGTAGTTTCTGTGTGTCTGTTGGTTGTTATGTTGTTGATTATTTGTGTTTGTTGTGTTTTGTTGGTGGTTGATATTTGTTGCGTGTGATTGGGTATGTTGTTAGTTGGAGGTAATATTGGATAGTTTGTTGTATTGCACTGCGGGGGAGTAGGATTGTTCCTAAGACTGTCATTTGGATTATTTCTTTTACTTTCTAAAATTTATCGATAATTTCGACATTCTGTTAATCTGAGGTTAGCCCTATGCTTCCCGAGACAATGTTTATATGTAGGAGTGGAGTTCTTTTGTTCAGTTTGCTGATAGGTAATCACTCGCACAAAACACACACGAAATTGTGTAATAGCAAAAATTTTTACTGTGTTCAAAGTCTGAACACCGGTAACATTGTAGGGGGCCCTTGGTTTTCTTTATTCTTTGTAGTTTCACAACGTTCCATCAAAGTCGACTGCTACTACTGGGATGGGGAAATTGTTTTTATATAGTCGTGTAACTTTTGTATCCATATTGAATTTGTTATTCATTTCGGCAAATATTTCATTTTCTGAGATTGAAGGATGAATATTTTTTATCGCTATTGAGTATTTTTTTTCTAATTTTATCCGAATATGTGTGAAATTGTTTCTTGGTGGTCAGGAAATATTTAACTGCTTTTCGGAAGTCGGTCACAGGAAATGGATTCGAATCTTTTGATTTTTGAATTCTGTAGTGAAGTTTGATGAGACGTTAGATTTTATTTCATTCGCGAGGGAAACTTGATTTTCAAAATTAGTAACAAAAATTGGTGGGATTTTATCTCTGTGACTTAGATCATCTGGGATCTATTCGTTTAGCCAACTAAATCTGTTTTTGATTTCTACATTGTATTGACTTTGTAGGTTCGACCCTGCCGGAGGCTGACTGCCTGTGGTGACACGTTTAAGGTCTCTGTTATCATTGCTGTTATCGTTGGCTAGATTTCCTTGGGACATTACCTTGTTCTGATGCGGTTGGGTTGAAACATCTGACTGTTGTAAATGCATTTGTTCTTGGGGCTGGCCTGATGATCCGGCCCCAAATATGATGTTGGTGCTTGCATTGTGTTGACGTTGAGGCGGTATTTCGGTGCACTTCATGCTGTCCGTGAAATTCACGTTACCTTCGTCGGGAACGACATTAGATGACTCTTTAGATTTAGATTTATTCAGTCAAAAAATAGTGAAAACTGTATGCGATGAAGGGGGGGGATCCGAATTATATAACGAATTTAGGGTTTCACTGACCATTCGCCCTGCGCTGGATAAATCATTGTTGTTCATTCAACTATTAAAGCACTAAGAGTGAATAATTATGACCACTGAACACTACTTCGAACACAAAGTCGCCACTCTTCCTAACGTTCGGAGTGATATTGAGTTGCACTTTCACACTTAACGCTTCCAGCTGCTGCTACGGAGCGACTGCACTGGCCCGCAGCTAAAGCGAGAATGGCTCTACGACCTGCTCCTGACCAGTTTTAAATTTGCGATTGTCAAGATTAGTGACGTCAATATTAACAGAATATAATGATTAGTTATATTGAAATTGAAACAATACACGCAATCAGTAAGATGAAGATGTGTCGTAACTTGTGTAATTGTGATTTACCTAGTTTTTTGTGATAACACGCACATTATTTTCTGATAAAATTATAATTTGAAACTAACATATTGGGTATTTTTCTTTCAACTAAAAACTTCATTCTTCTTCTCATTCATGGAAATAAATTTGTAGGAACATGAGGTAAATGGGAGTATGAAACATCTTAGTATGAAGTAAATTCTGTGTCATTTCGTTTAAAATGTTTAATGCAACTGATCAAAAAAGATGTAATTCAAATATTACAAACCTATGTCAAAAACAATTTCAGTTTGTAATTCACAATAATTTTATTTATTCTGTGCAAATTTTATTTATTCTGTGTATTTATTCTATTAAAAATGGTGATGTGAATTCACTCTTGGTTGATCAGAATTTAACGGTGACCGTTCAGTAAATAAGTCGATATGAAAACAACAGTGTCAATGAGAACAAATATCACACAAACACTTTTTATCACTCACTAATAACTTCTCTTTCTAAGCATTTCACGAGATTATCACAGGAAGAAAACGTAATCCTTTCCCCGTATACTCGGGCATACATGAACTAGCCCTGTCGCACATTGTCGTTCTCCAAACTTATTATTTTAGCTTCAGATTGTAATCTTGAAGTACTTAATGTACATAGAGATTTAGGGTTCGGTAATAATGAAGGGAAAGCTCCATTGCTCAAACGTGCTCTCTCAGTATCACGACAATTTTTTCCGGTTTTTTCATTGTCCATTAATATCTCATTCAGAAAAGTGCAGTTCACTTGCCTGTTATAAAACAAGTAATGAGATACAGTTTTCTACATTATTATTCTTCAATCAATTTTAGGATTTTTAGTTTCTTAATTTTATGTATTAATTCTCTTGTGCTTGCACCATTTACTTAATAGTCTCACATGTGATCGGAACAATAAAGTTACTGTACACTTTGAATATCTCTTTTCAATCACATGTATATATACTCATTATATTAGCCTTCGAAAACTCCTGTGTACGTCGATAGTTTCAAAATTCAATGGCTGTGAGAGTAAAAATATTTTAATTCTTTACTCTAGTGATACTCGCATAACAAAATATTTAATCCTCTTTGAAATTAAATATTAATTCCCTTTTAGGGTTAAATAATAAACTTGCAAAGAATATATACATATTGAGTATAAAATCAAATTTACATTTATCGTGGGCTATATTTGCAGTATTTTTTTAAACTAACAAGCATTGACATTCACATTCTGCAACATTCGACTAATAGTACCTATAATTAATTGTATACTAATCACTTCAAGTAATCGTGAAGAATGGTGTTTTATAAACTGACTTTATCTTATAACTTCATGAAATATTGAAATTTAATAAAGTTAAATGATCTTACGTAACTCTGTAATATAATATATTTGTAATACATTGCAAAGGCATTGAAAATAGTCGTGCTAAGTAATTTTCTTAGTAGTTCAGGATATTTAAAGTCTTTTGGTATAAAAACATTTGTACCTTCGGTCCCATTGGGTAATTTTCTTTAGAGTTGCACTCACAACAGGAATTAACAACCATTGCGAAACCTCATACTGTTTGCATAGCCAAAAAAAACCAACCAAAACGTTGAAATAATATTACTCGCGCAAATTTTTTGAATGATGGATTGAAGAAACACGGATAGTGTGGGGGTATTAGTTACGAAATCGGCCACTAGATTTTATGAAGAAATGTAAATCTCTGGATATACAATCATGCGTTCCCAACTTTCTCAATAATTTGCATTCTAATTTTCTCAGGAGTTCGAGGTATCTCCTGTGACCGATCTTCACCTGCTTCGGTCATGACTTTAGTTGGTTAGTTTAGTTTGTTGATAAAATCACGGACAGAATTTCTTGTCTTCAAGAGAAAATAGTTTCTGTTTCGCGCTAGTGAAGATGTGTTTGAAATGTTGTCATCAGTATTCGTTGCGAACTTTTGCCTTCAACTGTTTATTGTGCCACAGTGGGGGAAGCAAGGTCATCGTTCAAGAAACGTTGCGCAATTAATACCAACAAAGTTACAGATGTTAAAAAACAACCCCCGTAGAAGTTTGAGAATTAATGATTCCTATAACTACGCGTAGTGACGCACTCTGTTCAGTCGAGTCGTAGTGCCAAGGCATTTGTGGAGAGGTGCAGAGAGGATTTGCAGAATATTTCGATACTATACTATTTAATAATTATTCTATTATATATTTTTAAACTGCGTTTGCGGGCCAGCGCTATCAGTATTACTGCGTTATGAAATGTATCGAATCTTAGATTGTTGCTTTTCAACGCTGCGCTGGCAACAACGCGCGCTAGCGGAAACCGCCATCGCCACCGCCGCCACCGATGGATCGTATTATTTGATCACTTTTATTTTTTTAACCGTACACTGCTGTGAATTAGCGTAATATACACTACGTAAGCATACTGCTTACTTAATATATTTTAAGGCTAACATACACATCGGGTATGTTCGTTAATACACTGAATTCAATGACAGAAATATATTTATTTATTTATTTATTTACGTCCAAAACAGTTAAAACTGTGTGACATGCTATCAGAAGTCAATTTGAAGTTACATTTATGTACAGAAGCAAAACAAGGGGCCATCTCAGCATTTGCTCGAGGATCAGGGAAACTGGACGAAAACCTGATCGAGATGGGGTTCATTAACCCAGAAGTACAATACTTGTTACAGGTTCTTTACAATTACACAATCCAAACGGTATAAAATACATTATAGGTCATTGTTAAAATTAATATTATTTTCCTTTTGGATGCTCGGTACAGTCTGTAATTGTATGGAAACAGTTACGCAGCAATTGACAGGGAGCATTATTATATCGAAGTACTTCTTCCTCATTTGCATTGTTCCATGGCGTTATTGGTTATATAAAACAAATTAAAAATGAGACAACAATGACCTTAAAACTCAAAAATGCCAAAAAAACTTTTTCAATTAAAAATGCAGCTGACAATACATGTCAAACATCTTAAAACACTGTTAGATATGCTAGCACCTAAAAGAAGCCGTTTCTCAAGAAAGAGAAAAAAAGATAGAATGCATCAATATATATATATATATATATTATATTATATATTATATATATATGTAATAATATTTAATATAATTTAGTAGCTATATATATATATATATATATATATATATATATATATATATATATATATATATGTACTATAAATATTTAGATATATTATTAATATTTCCCCAGGTATTCATATTTTTAAGTAATACATGCATTCTACATACAAATTTTCTTCACCTTCTTCTTTAAAGAACCACTTTCACTTTTGCTTGTCATTCATATAAGAATATTTAATAAATAATAGGAGGCCTAGAATATTATACAAAAATAAGAGTTGAGATTTCAGACTCACATGAAATATTGCATATATTTTATTCAGGTGAATTATGAATTTAAATATTTTTTATGTAATTCCTTCAAAGGTCGTATTTAATAAAATTCTAATTTTGTTAAGTAATGTTGTTTTTCATGTGGTGTTTAGTTACAACGTTTAAATTAAAAATATATTATAAAAGAATTATCTTAAACAAATAAACAGACATGTCATACATTAATTTAAACAATTTATCTTTTATAGCATGTAGATTTGTTTCATTAATATTGTATTCACTTATATTTATTAGATCCTGAAAATGAAGACACATGACCTTCGAAACGTAGGTCTAATAAGTGTATGAATTTAATAAAATTTTATTATATGAATTACTAAAAAATTAAAGGACCTTCAAACCAATTTTAAAAAATATTCTACCATTGCCTTGCCTCTTGATTTACCAATCACTGTTTGTTGTCAGAAATGAATTACTCAAGGATGGTAACTTTTTTGAAAGAACACAGATGTCTACGAGGATAATTATAACACTGATTAACTTATATTTATAACTTAACACACACACGTTTTGTTGTCCTCCCCTTTTGCTTGTAATGGTAGGAGTAGAGGTAAGGGCGAGTTACTATTTTGTTAGAAATGCAGAAAAATCATATTTGCAATTCGTTTACCGATCAAGTTTTCTTTAACTCGGGAACGAAAATGCCTATTTTTTCAAATATTGCTAATATCGCGCTTTTTTAAACTATATTTTTATTTATTTATTTTAAACTTTTATTCATTTTTCAACTATTTATAGTTAAAATTATGGGAAGGGATTCTGGAACTCAAGAAAGATGATCTTTCCCATACAGTTTTTTTGACTAAATAAATCTAAAGTAAGTAGTTTTCAAGTTTTTGGCGGAAAAACAAAGACATGAAATCAGGAACTTAGTTTTATATAGTTTAGAAAATATAAGTTGAAACATGGTATAGTTAAATGCTACACTTTTGGGGAAAAATATTTTTTTATTGATGCACATATTTCATTTGCCAAACGTGGGATTTGTTCACATCCGATATCTACTTCCGTGCTTTAAAGATTATGCCAGAAGTTTCTAGTCATCAGAAGCATCTGAAATCAAGAGAATGAATACAAAGAAATCAATATTATTCTTAATGGTATTAAAATTAGTTCAGGAACCAGGTTTGGAATTAAACTCTTCACATTTTAATTTTGACATTCTTTATTATTTACTTGTGTACAGTCAGTTATACAATTGCATGTGTTCATTCATTTAATCAAAATCACACATCACAATTCGAAAGTATTGGTATATAAAATAGTTTTTCTACATCGTGTTTTTTTACAAATGCTTTACAAAAATATATATTAAGGCATACTTATTAAGCTTAACCCCGAATCAAGTATCAACATGTTCCTTTTGGTTCGTAAAATTATAATCCCAGAGTTTTGTGGGCCTCAGTAGGAATATGATATCATTTGGCCTCCTTATTTTCATAATGTTCTATTATTCTGTTAAATTCCCCCCACGGACCTAAGAGTTCCAGAGGACGTGAAGGTAACAAGTCCGAATTTGTGGCATTAGTTGTTTAGCCAATTCTTTGTGAACCACGGAAGCTCTTTTAAAATATACACTGCATACATATTATACAAAATATTTTCCGAGTCTTTTAAAATAATTTTTAATTCTAACTTTTCGTTAGAAACGCCTCATCTAAAATAGTTTAACGTAGCAGGTAACTGAAATTTTCTGGCACACCAACACAATAAAAACTTTCGTTAAGCATTGTTAACGATCGGAGATAACGCTTCTTTACAAATACTGTACGAAAAGTGTTTAACCCGTTTCTGTCGCGATTCGCAAATATCGCGGGGCACGTTTACTCTTTGGCCTCGGGATCCGCTGCACTTGGGTCGGCAGAGCTCGGGAGCATGAGGATGTCTTTGGGAGCTGGAGTCCGCGGTCGGGGCGTCGGACCTACGTAGCTCAAGAACACGGGAAGAAATACCAAACCATGTGCCGCTCCGAACATAACAATACCCAGGTACATTCTGAAATAAAACACCTGAAATATTTTGGACTGCGCGAACGCCAACACAATGATCCCCACGAACTTGGTGAGCGTGATGCCCGAAAACACGGACGTGCCCATGTTGACGAGGGCGTCTTCCGCACGGCGAGTACGAGTGGTTTCCGACGACTTGGCAAACGCGTGCACAGTGTGGCTGCAAAACTCCACGGAAATCCCCACCGCCATCACCAGGTTCACCAACGACACAGCGTTCAGAGAAATATCCCACCAGTACATCATACCCAACAGGTCAATGATTATCATCGTAATAGTGATCACGATAACGAGCGCGGACCCTACATCGAAGCCCAGCAGCACGAAGGAGACAATGAACACGGCCATTAAGGATATTCCCAGGCTGAAAATGGCGTCGGTCCACATGGTCAAGTACTGTTCGTAGAAGACGTAGAACACGCTGTACGGGAAGACTTCGTAGGGTTCTTCTGGCGCGCGGCCAGCGGCGGCTAGCACGTTGTTGATGGTGCGCGTGATGTTGGCTGACAGGTCGCGCGCCGCCGCCAGAGCGTGGTAGTAGTCCTCGGAGGTGCGCAGGACGGTGTGGAAGGTCATAAAGTACGAGGCGCCGACGGCCGAGCCCTTAAGGACCACGGCGTTTGCGTAGGCCGCGTGCCCCGCCTTGGCGCACTGCATGCTCGGGTTGTCCCGAAGGAAGAAGGGCAGGAACTTTTCGAAGATTAGAATGTTGATTGGGCGACGGACGACGGGGTCCAGTTGTATCTTACACGGGTTGCAGCTGCAGAAAGAGCAGAAGAGCATTGTGTTTATTTTATGTATGGTAGGTATTCATGGGATTGAAAAGTAGTAATGCCGTAGGTTTTTATGGTTAATATTTGTGATATTTGCGTCGCCAGAGGTTTCCACACCCACGTGTATAGTAGTGGGCCGGACCGACACTCTGTCCGACAGTTTCCGAGTTTCAATGCAATGTTAGACGCCAGTTCACAAAGACAGAAGCCGCGTCGGTACGGGCTCGGGCGGCAGTGAGGGAACTGGAGCTTCACTCCAACCCGGGCACTAAGGGACAGGGGTAAGGGTTCTTGCCTTACCATGGCGTTGGGTACTTATGCGCTGCCGGGGACAAAAGAGCCGGTTCTGCTGGGAAACTCAAGGAAATCAAAGCAAGTTCCGCTAGGAAACTTAAAGCAGAACCAGTTCCGACTGCAAAATCAAAGAGAGCAGAGACAGTTCTGTCGGAAAATTCAAGGGAGCAGAGTCAGTTAGGAAACCCAAAGAGAGCAAAGGAAGTTCTGTTGGGAAACTCAAAGAGAACAGAGAGGAGCCAGTTTCGTTGAGAAACACAAAAGACAATCTAATGCATGGAATCATAGCGGTATCATGTGACATTAAGCGGTACCACTATACCATCTTAACCTGTGTCTGTGCTTGGTGCCCAGTTACCACATTCAGTGTATGGTGTAGAGTCCACGGCTATCTGTGCATGAATATGTGTGCCAGCAAACAATTTCCATGCCACACAAGTAACCATTCTTAATGCAAGCCAGCCATTTTGCCCTTGCATTAATTACAACCTTAGTAACCTGCAGGATCTCTCCTCACAACAACAAGCTTCAACACAATCACGTAATATGCAACACGAGTTGATCTAATCTCAACAGATCGCACTGTTTAATTGCCAAGCCAAATAATGTCAATGTATTCACGCTATAATTACCACGTTTTTTTCTTTTATAACAGGGCATTTATCACACATGTTAATTGTAAATTAGTTAATACATTAATCAGTGTACAGTATTGACGCTAGATGTCGTTGAGGGCGCTATTGGGACGCTGACAGGTTGCAGTTAATGCAAGGACAAAATGGCGGCCTTGAATTAAGCATTCTCTACCATTCCGTCCCTGGCGTCTAGACCACTTCCCGTGCACCAATCGAGACGCAGATGGTGTCATTCGACGCGTCTCGGTCACCTGTAGGGGAACTGATACTTTGTTTTCGGATCCCGTTAGAAGATTCAAATATATTTTCAAAAATGTGTTTTTGAGTTTTGGCGCTGCGATCTTAGTGTGTGCCAGGAAGTAAACCAATGCCGCCTAAATTGATCTGTGTAGGTGGCGTTGATTAAACACCCGTACCCAAACAATTGTTTTAGCAAAATACGCCATAATTTTAATTTAGGACGTTGGCAACACTACTGTTGACACTTTTAAGTGAACAAATGAATTACCACGAAAATCGCACTGATTGATCATAGAGTAGAGATCTTGAGATAGAGAGTAGAGAGTTGTATCTCTCCTCTATGTGATTGATTTGATTTAGAATGAAATTAACGTATTTTTAAAAAAATTGCGAAATCCTATTGCCTCGGAACTTATTAAACTTTAAGAATATCAAGTGAATACGGAGAAAACAAAACTGTGAGTAATGTTAAAGAATGAATGAACGTTATGTTCACCTTCTCATTTTTACGTTCTTACATAAGTGTGCAAATACACATTTTCTACAGCCTGCTCCTCATATACTCTCTCTAGTTGGGATATGATGGTTGCTTTATAGAGCATGTTGATGTTGCAAAGACAAATAAATGTACATGGACCAGGTGGTGGAATTAAAGGGAAGAAAAACGAGACTAACCAGAGGATACATGACGGAAGCTCATATTTGTCTCCTCAAATACCACATTGTGTTGTGCAAGTTAGAATCTGGTTAGAAGGTGAAAAATGGCATTCTGATATCAAAAATGTCAAGGAATTGAAAATGATAGAAAAGATGGTCGAACGTACCATCCACTGTAAGCAATGCGTAAATTCATTCGCGAGGTTTATCTCGCCCATCTGAGAAACTTTCAGAAAGCAGCATGGATTTTGACAATTATCTGAAAACCAATCTTTGTAACACATTTTGGAGGAAAAAAAGGACAGTCATCGAGGATCGTTTAAAAGAAGTACAACCGATTCTTCCATAATTGGCTTAACATTTTAGGAGACCTAAGTCGCTAAAATACATTTGGTATTGTTTTTTATTACATTTAGGCTATTTTGCTCTTTATACATTTTGTATGCTTCTATAAAAGTTCGTATGCATGCAGACCCAGATACTGGAGCTTCGAGGTGGACTGTTTAGTGTAGTTCTATATTCCCCAACTAATAATTTTTAAGTAGCAAATTGTTTTTCGCCTAGTCTATTCGCTTGAATTTAGAATTAAAAAAGTTCAAGCATTATCCGTTCCGGTTAATTTTGAAATTTCTGAATAGGCTGTATTTTGTCACTGTTACACAAGGTCAGTGATTAATTGTTGTATTTCTTCCTTACGATGGAACACGACATATTACAGATCTCATTATTATTGATCGATTTCAACTTTCTTATTACATTCATATCCAAAATTAATCATGGCAATGCTCTAAACTGCAGAGTAAGTATCCTTTAGATAAATGAAATTAGAACATTTACCATAAAAGGAAATTTAAATTTAAATTTATGAACCGCATTATCATAATGTACGACTTGTAATTTGCTCTTCTAAATTTTACACTCACTGTTCTTTTATTGTTGCAAGACAAATGAAGGGGGAAAATCGCTTTGGTTGAACTCGTCTCCAATGCTGCAATTAATTGTTTTTCTAATTAATTGTATTATTATATTATATTATTATTATTATTATTATTATTATTATTATTATTATTATTATTATTGAAAGCTTTGTCAATACGCTAAGGTACTATGTTTTGAGAATACTTTTGTTTCGAAACGTGCGGAAAATGTGATGTTTTCAAACAGAAACAAATAAAAAAATCAAAATTTGAAGATACAATGAAAATGAAACAATTTTTACACACCTCAATGTTTCATGTGGGCAAAAAGTTCCATTCGGGCCCTTTCTGCAACAGTCGCTGATGGCCGACCAGTCGAAATAGTCGTCCAGCCAAGAGGCAGCTGGACGGGCGATGTAGGATTCCTCAGGATTTTTGGATGCGCTGCAGATCACAAAGGGATTCAATGTATATCACAGAAAAAATATCCCATACTTTTAAAGTAAACACAAAAATAACTAGGAGAATTAGATAACATCAAAATTCAAGTTTATCGAAACAAAACCAAGTTCACATGGCATCTGGATGATGCTAATTGTACATTTTAAGTACTTTTTACTTTCGAATTACTATGTACGTAATAAAGATTATGTAATACTGTGAATATTGTAATATTGCTGGGAAAAAATCAGAGATATTTTGAATGTATTGATTGTTGTTGACCCCCGGTAACGAAAGAGTTGATAAATCTTGTTCTCGTATGCAGTAAATTTTCCCGTAACATTTTGTGTATTCAGAACCATATTTAGTGGATCGTCAATAACAAAAAGTCGATAAAAGGCAAAACGTCAGTTCGTCTATTCTCCGTCCGTTCGTTCTTTCGTCCGTCCCTCCCTCTCTCTCCGTTCGTCCGTCCGTCCGTCCCTCCCTCTCTCCCTCCGTTCGTCCTCCGTCCCTCCCTCTCTCCCTCCGTTCGTCCGTCCCTCCTTTAGTTTCTTTCCTCAAATGGCTTCAATTTTTTTTTTTTCAAACCTTGGCCACAGGTAGTGCTAATTCCAGTGTTTAAAATGGCAAAGTTCATTTTGGCGTATTCTTTTGTTTTTCCAAAACTTACACAAATATATTCTTTTAATATATCTCACATGCCATTAATACGCACACTTTCAGCAATTCGTGAACACTATTGCATATTGAGTTACGGTACATAAAATGATTTCAAATGACGTGTCCTGTACAAAGAGCTTAAAATTTCGCATTTACAGTAACACTTAACGTCTTTTTTTTAAACGGCTCCAAATTTTTAAATGAAAAGTGTTACGTAGGACGAGGTTTTACTCTTCTTCAATATTCCTAAAAAAGTATTTGAATTCTACTGGTAGGAATCCAAAAAATTGAGTAAATGTACTTGGGGGCGATAGATGGCAGCTGGCAAGATGGGCTCAAGCCCGTAAAGCCAGTTACCAAGGAAATTAGAAAACTTTCCTATGAGAAACTGTGCCATTTTCAGCAATACCAGTTAATTTTGTTTAAACAATTTTTTTCTCAAAAATAGCTCCATCAATATCGATTAAATTTTCTTGTTAGGAAATCTGAAGAACATTTAAGAAAATAATGCAGGTGTCACGTTCGTGGAAAACCCAGACTTTTCGAAAAATGAAAAATTTCAAAATTTGTTTGGCATGTTCCTACAACTACAATTTTGAAGATATATTTTTTCCCTAATGAAATGTGTACATAAAAAACATCTTCAAAGGTCATGCTCAATTTTTCAAAAAAATGAGTTTTGTGCGAAATTTGGGGTCAAAAATTGGCAATTTTTATTTTCATTAAACACTTTTTCTTAAAAAATGCATTTTTTAAAAATTAATAGGGACCTTAGAGGGCATAAAAGACGCTTAAGAGAATAGTACAGGTCTCAAGGTCGTTGAAAGGCCTAATTTTGCGAAAAAAAAATCGTCTTACAACTACAATTGTGAAGGTACAATTTTCTTTCTTAATGATACGTGTTCATAAAAAACATCTTCAAATAAGGTATGTTGAATTTTTTAAAAGTATGAGTATTTTTATGTAATTTGGTAACAAAATTGAATGCCTGATGCGAATTTACTGCGCTTAGTGAACGATTCCAGGCAGTTGGATGCTTCGTATGTTAGAATTTGCATATTATTTAATATTTGTTTTTTTTCTTACATTAGACATTTAGTTATACATTTACACGTTTTTTAGAAATTATTTAAAACCTGTTTGAAGTATATGAAATAAAAATTATTATCTTTCAGGGAATATCAACAATGCGAGAAATGTAACAATAGAATTTCGCGTATCACTCGCGAAATTTCGCAGCAGTTTTTTTCATAAATTACTCATGAGAATGTCTGGTGAGATATGTTAAATACCATTTAATATTATCAGATCTCTAAAAAAATTACTGCGTATTAAATAAAAGAAAAACTATACTATATCAACTATATCAAAAACTATAACTATACCAAAAACTTAAAGAAAACTATGCCCACGAAAGTTTTCCATAAGAGCCTGTACTAATTTAAACTTCTTTTATTAAAAAATAGGCCGGTAAGGCCCAAATTGATTTTAGTATTTGGAAACAGATATTTTACTTTCATTTAAAGTATTTTGGGGGATACTCCATCGTCGTCGATCTAACTAACATATTACCTAATTTGTGGTTTATTTTCCTGTGCTTCCTTTGAGGCGGCGTCAATGGTATATAAAAAGGCGGTAAAAAATTAACTGACATTACAAATTGTAGAATATTCGTAATTTAATTAGTTCATTAGTATTAGTTATTTATCAACTGTGTGATGTATTATGACTATCCGATAACTAGTGGTACGAAAACAGCACTTACTTGACCCTTAGTAACGGTTATGTAATAATTTTATACCGCATTTCTATCTCAGTCGATGAGCGCTGACAACAAAGCGCGCATGAAGCGATGGGCGATATATACTCTCTGATGGGCGCTGCCAACAATGGGCACTTTTATTTTCTTATTAATTTTTCTAAAAGCGCCATTTTTGCCATAAATGGAATGTGGTACGTAATTGATGTGAAACCTGTATATATTTCATTCATTTCAAACAGAAATGGCGTAAAACTACTCTTTAAAAGAAATTGTACATGACCTTTTTTGAAGAGCTAATTTTGGGCAACAGACTTTGTCTGAGGCAAAAATCTTTATCTCCAAATTTTCTCTTAATTTTTGCTTTAAAGAAAGTCTGTTAAAAAAATCAACTTTTAAAAATGGTTATTTTTGAAAAAAAAATTTTTTCTTTTAAAACCGCTCCTAATTTCTTATTTTTTCTCGTATGTAACACAGGTCGAAAAAATTATGCTGCTTGTCTCCCTGTTCAGACCTTTTCGTTCTTGTGAAGCGTATTGGCATGGCTGACGGCGAATTAACACGGAGGACCTTAGTTCGAATCTCTGTGCGAAAAATGTTTGCTGGCTGAAAACAATTTCGTTGTAGTATATTACGGCGAACAACTTACAAATAATACGAGAACGTATATGCTGTTTGAGCACCACTAGTTTCTTAATTATATTTGTTCTTTAAACCTGGATAGAAGTAATGTACATTAAAACATCTGGATTCTTGAAAAATTTCAAATGCAAATGTTCACCTTTTTTATGCGAGGGAACGGTTGATTTCAGCTGCGAAGCTGGTGGGTGTAGGGATAAAGTGAATGACGTAACAACTCTCAGAATCGAGTTCGAATCAATCGCGGAGAAAATATTTTGTTTAGTTTGAAAAAATATTGCAGGTTCATACTCGTGTATTATAATTTTTAATAACGTTATAAATAAAAGCCAGAAAGTATGTATTGTTGTTGCTCCACTATTTCATTCTCCACTCCGCCATTTTCTTGGACAAATATAGTTTACAGTACAGAAGAAAAATGTTGGGATATGTCACAAAAATCAATGATGAGAGTCCCTGACGCGAAACAATTTGCGTTTACCGTGATGTCTCGCCCGTCTCGGATTTGTGTGTATCGCCCAATTTGCGGACATATTAAAAGAGACTGAGCTATAACTTGGTGTAAATACCAATAGAAGTCAATAGAAGATAGATTTTCCGGGCTGGTAAGCCGTGGTCCAGTTGCATTGTTGGGCCAAACGTTTTGTCCACGTCTGCGGTAAACATCACCCCCACCCCCCCGCCGGTAAATCTATCTTCTATCGTAAAATTGCCACATTCCCCTAAAATACGAGACCTGGTGCAATGGGAAAAGGCTATACGCCCACCAAATATGTCTGGTTCATCGGACCTACATGGGGACCGTGCAAAAACTGAATTTTTCAGTACCTACCTATGGTAGTCTACCGGCCAATCCCAAAAATAGCTCCCCTCCTTAGTCCCCCAGCTCTTTTAACTTTCTTGTGTATAAGAGGCGGGGGAGGGTGAGGGGATGAACCTTTTTAAACGAAAATGTGTTAAAAACAGTATTTTTTTCTTGTTATTATCTAACCTCCGGTAGTTGGGAAAATTGAATAGCACTGTTGGGGGCTGGATGGGGATGGAGGTCACACGATCTTGCTAGCCATTGTTCATGAATAGCTTATTATCGCTGAAGGCGTATGCTGGGATGATCACTTGTTTCGAACTTCAAATCGCAAATTTCCCCCCTCCTGTCTTAAAGGTGTCAGTTATGTGTAATGTATATTCAACCAGGAGGTTATCGGAGGACCAGGTGGTCTGAGGTCTGAGTCCACTGATAATAATAATAATAATAATAATAATAATAATAATAATAATAATAATAATAATAATAATAATAATAATAAATAATAACAATAACCACAATAACAGCCCATCAGATGGCCTAGATCACTAAGGCAGAAGTGCCGTAGTGGTTTCGGACCAGAATATCGCGGGTTCGAGTCCCGCTGCGGGCATGGGTGTGTATTTGTGTATGAGTGTGTCGTCCTTCCACCCCTCATTATCATCATTTCATCATCCATACCCCCAGGGCTAACAATCCCGGTGGAATAAAAATCGGACTCAGCTAAATGCTGGACCCCAATTTAAAAAAAAGTTACATGCACCTGACACCGCGATAATGATACTGAGCCACGGTAAAAGCAGGATGCATGCATGCGTGGTCCTGGTCGGCCGATTCGCAAGCAAAATAATAATAATAATAATAAATAATAATAATAATAATAATATAATAATAATAATATAATATAATAATAATAACAATAATAACAATAATCACATTATTATTGTTTATAAAGTTATATTTGTGAAACCTTTGACTAATTAGTAACTACCTAGTTTCTGTCCTGCAAACAATAACCAAATCCTTCGCATGGGAAAGTGTCGGTACCCCCATGGGTCGGATATTAGTTTTCTACGGGATTACTTTATAATCAGCGGGGACACTCACTTCCTACAATGATTGAGACAGAAGAGAAAATAATATTGTAATTATCAACCGTTACACAGACCAATTTGCTCAAAGGAATATTATGTAGCAAGCATATTGTGATGCATATGCGTGCAGCAAGTCAAAGCACTTTTTGTAGGAGAAATAATATAAACACGCTTGGACAAGATCCGGGAAGTCCGTCGGTGATAATTACCATACGAGCTGACGCAACGAACACTGACACTTCTGGAGAACTTAACTCGAAAGAGGTATTTCGTGACATGTGACGGAGACCAATTATGGGTACGATACGCGACGAAAACATATTACACACAGGCTGAGGCAAAGGTTTCACGCACAGATACAAGAAAGGGGAGCAGAGCAAGGGAAAGCAAGGAAACGACACGGAGGCTAGACAAAACTGAGAAAGTTTCCAGGGAGAATCAAATGAACAAAAGAACGATGGAACAAATACGGTGCTCAATCGCGCAATCAAATATGAACATGCAGAGTAACAAGTTAAAGCATACTTTCAATAAAACCGAAGTATTAACATGTATAAATTGTATGAAACTTGTGGCTGGTGTGGCTGCCAAGCCCTTCAGCGTAGTGCAAGGCAATAAATTTAGTGTGTCAAATTCCGCCACACATTGATTCTACTAGCCCAAGCCAAGTAGACCCACATTTACCAGGCTAATCATTCCTGGTGATGAATAACTCTCCACAATTCAAACGACACTTCAACGTGAGTGACCGATTGAATAATTCGGGACAGCGCTTCACCCAAACTCTGGGAAGCACAAGACACTTGTGTCATTGTTAGTTTGTCTTTGTACTCTAGCCCCGATGAAGAAATGAAGGTTTTGGGGAACCTTTTATCATCTTAAGGGCCCTTTGCCACTTCCCCCCCCCAATAAAAAATCTGAAATCCCGCCACTGGAAGCCGACTGAGGGTCCATTGCATTTTTAAACGTGTACTTTTTTGTACCCAAAAAGTAAAAAATATCTTCCTAATGATGTCTCCATATACATTTCAGTACACAAAAATTATCTCAAAACGCTATTTCGTATTGTATGAAGCGAAAGGAACTCTATTTATTCCTCGTAGTTCGTAGATCAATTACAGATGATCAATGCTGGCAAGGAGCAAAAAAAGTAAGTAAAAAATACCAGGAAACGTTCCACTATGTTTCTTGGTTCGCCAGGTCTCTCGTCCTTGGATTTTATTGCGGCGCAAAAGATACAGTCCCAATCTTCCTAAACAAGGTCGAGAATATTTTAGCGAGTAGTAGCACTTGCACAACAAAATCAAATTTATTCGCTTGCTTTAGTTAGTGAAACATGAAAATCAGCTTTGAGGAATGGCACAGGGGCAGCTGGCCGGTGGCGTTCTCCTTGCATTCAAGCACAGACAGACGCATCTTGGCATTTAGAAAAGGTGATATTTGCAGCAGCCGTCATCTGCGCCGAGGGACTGCAGGTTCGAGTCCTGCGTAGACATGGTCCTATTTGTGATTGTTCCTTCACACATCATCATTCTATCATCTCATTATTCACATTTTAAGGCGTAACAACCTTGTATTGAGGGATACAGCTGAAATACTGATCCTAAAATTACACACGTTAATAGTGTAGCGTGGTCAGTAATTGCCTAAACGCCTATAATAATAATAACAATAATAATAACAACAATAATAATAAATATTATATATATAATTAAATAATAGTTGATAAAAGTGAATAAAACTTCACTCTGTTTACAGACACTCATTTTGGCTTAATTATTATCCTGCACAAATATATATTACACACACACTATTCGCTGGCAATTTTGTCTTCAAATACTTAGTCGTACGGTTTAAACTATCTGCTAATAACGCAAGCAATAATATTCTGTATTCACTGAGTTAGTACATTTAGTCTATTTGAGGAAGTAAAATTTACACTGAAGATTCAAAATTAAAAATATATTATACATTTCTATTTTCTAAATTTTTACTTCCTAGCATACTATGTACTTTCGTAGTATGGAAAAACTATTGTAATGTTGCATCGAATTAAGGCGCCAGAAAACACTTATTGCATAGTTGTGATAAAGAAAAAGTGAATAAATCTTGTTTCAAAATGTAGTAAATAACTTCCTCTAACATGTTCTGTAGTCAGAATACAGGTTTTGTGAGTCCGATACAGAAAAACATGTTAACAGCGAAATGCCCATCCATTCGCGAACAATACCACCGGTGGCCGAGATCGTTATGGCAGTTGCGCCGAAGGCTCGCGGGTTGGAGCCTTCACCTTACTTACCACATACGAGTTCCTGTGATTACGTTTCCTTCATCAAAATGAAAGAACCACTGCGAAGAACCCGGTACAATACCAGAGAAAAAAAATATTCTTGCTATAGGGCGGTCGATATGGGACATCGACAGAAAAAG
Source organism: Gryllus bimaculatus (assembly GCA_017312745.1). Classification (NCBI taxonomy): domain Eukaryota; kingdom Metazoa; phylum Arthropoda; class Insecta; order Orthoptera; family Gryllidae; genus Gryllus; species Gryllus bimaculatus. The sequence continues at coordinate 968,637 of BOPP01000021.1, forward strand.
ACACGCAGATGGTGTACGACGCCTTTCCAATATTTGGCAAAAGGTCATTAATAACGGATGCTACTATTTTGAAGGTATGTAAATTAAATACCTCTGTCAATAAAGTCGTTTCAGAGAAAGAAAATTCTCATTCCTTTTTGTCGAACCCTTGTATTTGGCGCGTTACCAGCTCTGAGAGTTGTAATCCGGTGATAAAAATGAGAGGCCTCGGCTATTTTAGTTGCAAACTTTCTGAAGTGTCTTACGTTGACGGTTACGTATTAATCGCAATCTATTAAGCAGAAAAAACAGAATTCCAATTCCTTAGCGTATCCCCTTGCTGAACTACTCTTGCATTCCCTTCACCGGCCCCCTACCCACATCAACACTAAAATGGTTGTCAACAAAGGCCGGATTTTTGTGCAGTAATACTTTCTAAAACGTGCAGTAAAAACACCAAAACGTGCAAAAATGTGCAATAAAAATATTAACTACACTTGACTGTGTGCAGAGTCTCACTCTGACGTAAGTATGCACGCAGCTAAAAGCGGTCAAAAACTGCCTTTCGTCTCTCTCGATTTCGCAGGGCAACATCTGTTCAGAGAAATTCGATGAATTTGGAACCCATTACAGCTTGCCTCACATCAGGTACGCGCCTGGACATACGGTCAAATGTAAATCACACAAGAAAAATCTCATATTGGTAAGTTCAGCGAAGACTGGCAAAATGATATATGATCCGACTGGGAAGATAAAATTGCGTTGGCTAAGCGGCCGCGACCAAGGACCGCAGACCTAGTTCGTGGTAACCCCACATATCCCTATTCCCAAATGGAATCCCTCAGAATTTTTAATTAGACAATACGCATCATGAAATGTATACACGCTGAGTGCATAGGGCAACAAAATGCAGAATTGACACACATTAAACGACAGAATGTTTCACGACCACCAGAATGCACTGCTGGGTTATGTCAAGAAACTTTTTCTTAAATGAAATCTTTAAAAGGAGATAAATTAAAACACGTTGATACTATTACAAATATGTATATTTTATGCAATAAAACTATGAATCTTGCTAATTGGTCGAGTAAAATCCGCTAATCAAGTAAAAAACCAAAAAGCGATTTTCAGGCATTACCTTTAACATGCAATATCGTGCAGTGACCCAAAACGTGCGATTTCTGTAAAATAAAACAAATACTACAGTAATTTCCGTTTCGTGATTCAAATTTGTGTTAAGGTTTCATCCATTTTCAAGTTAGCAAAGAAAAGACTCAGTTACACGTAAATATGTTCTTTAGTTATCGATCTCGGCCGAATGGCTTTGTTTCATAATTATCCAAAGTCATTTATTGATTGATTAATAGTGATTCCGGACACGAATATATGTCCCGTAAGTGTAGTGCATGTTTTTGCTCGGGAGGTGGCGTTGGTCTTGCCCCGCCGGATGGCGAGACCCAACCAATTATCTCCCACCAACGGGCCACTGCCCCACCCGGGACAAGCTCTAAGCTCCCGACTTGTCTCCCGGCAAGTGAAGTAATGTAGTGCATGTCAGTGTAAGGCGTAGAATAAGACAAGGAATGGGATGGAAATATCGCGCGCGATCCGTGTTTCATTTATTATGGTACTGCTCGAGCATTTGCCTGATATTGATCGGAGAAACCTCGCAAAATACCGATCAGAGCGGCCGACCACTAGAATTTCCCTCCAGACAGCAACAAAACTCGACCTAGATACCTGGCTAATGTCGAAAATGCTGCCAGCGTGGGGACAGGTACTGCAGACATCAATTGATTCCCTGAGCCTGTCATCTCTCCCGGTCCCCATCTCGTAATCGCAGTACTAAGTCTTGTATCCTACGTATCTAGTACATGGTGCGCACCTGTGGATCTGCGCGGTGAGCGAGTCCGGGCGGCAGCGCGCGCCGCCGCAGAGCAGGTCCTGCACCAAGGGATCCGAGTAGTCGGGGCCATCGCGCACCACGAAGTAGACGGGCGGGCCGACGGCCAGGTCCTCCTTGAGCGTGCGGAAGTAGCGCGCGAGCGACGAGCGCTCGGGCACCGCCAGCTCCTGGTCCAGCCCCACGCGCATGCGCGGCGCCGCCGCCAGCGACAGGCACAGCAGCGCCACGAACGCCACCACCACGGCGGCGCGCGTCCTACGCCGACGCAGCAGCGCCGGCGCCAGCGCCGAGCGGAACAGACGCCTCAGCAAGCCCTGCGCGCACACACACACAAATGCGGGTCAGCTTTTGCTTTCTCGCTACGGAGTAGAGAGAATGCTATCTAATGTTGCGCAAAAAAACTGCGAGTCTTTGGCAGAAAAACTCTTTAGAAAACAAATCTATTATATGTGGCGTAACCAGAATTTATCTTTTGCGGGTCATTGATACCGAAAAATCAATTGACGACAAAACGTCAGTCCGTCCGTCCGTCCGTCCGTCCGTCCGTCCGTCAGTCAGTCAGTCCGTCCGTCAGTCCGTCCGTCAGTCCGTCCGTCAGTCCGTCCGTCAGTCCGTCCGTCAGTCCGTCCGTCAGTCCGTTCAACATTTTCAAAATTAAAAAAATGTCTCCATCGATTTTGCTTAAAATTTGTTTTTGGACAACGTGAGGGATGTTAAAGGACATCTTCTGACGGCACCACCGCCGCGCGCTTCCGAACACCGCGGCTTGTCGCAGAACATAGGTTTGAATGGAGATCCTCCCACGTGCGGCGGGTTTCCAACGCGGCGGCGTTCGGCACCGGGCCCTCGCTACGGGATGTGTGCATATGCACCACTGCTAGCAGAACACAGCTTTAAATGATGGTGTGCCGTCTGTCGCGGCGTTTTGCATGCTAGTAATCATGTCAGAGTTGGTGAAGGAAAAACAAACTTTGCGGCACGCATTGCTTTTCGTATTTAATCAAAAGAAAAAAGGCTGTGGAAAGTTATTGTTTGCTGGTATAAACATATCGTGAACACGCTCCAGAACATGAGTTCTTTAGAACACGTGAAGCATGCTTTCGATGATTTAAACGTGATTTCAGTGTCAAAGTCAATGCGTGTCCTCGCAGACCAGAAAAGTGTGAAGACGAGCAAATGCAGGGGTTATTGGATGATGACTCAACTCTAACTCAACACCAACTGACAAAAGTATTAAATGTCTCATAAGAAACAATCATTAAACGTTTTCGAGCAATGGTGAACATCAACTCGGTAAATGATCCACAAGGTTCGAATGAAACTGTAATGCATGGCAATGTGCCACCTCACATAGCACAACCAGTTGAAGACACCTTGAAGTCAATTGGATTGTACATCCTTCCACACCCACCATACTGCCTCAACTTGGTGCCAACTGACTATCACCTCTCCGCATTAATGGGGCTCGCGCTCTCAGAGCAGCAATTCAGCAATTTCGGAAAAGTTTGAAAATGGCCCGACGAATGGTTTGCCTCACAAGCAGTTTTTTCTGTCGTGTTATTCATACATTACCTGAGAGAAGGGCGAAGTGTACAGAAGCCAATGGCCAATATTTTTGAATAAGCAAAATATGAATTTCTCTAGAAAATTGCGTATTTTCTTTACCACAAAAACTGGTAAAAACGTATGCATGCACCTGATAATTTTCCCTGCCACAAGTGAGACGTGACAGTTTTTACTTTGTACTCTACACCGCGTGCAAACTCGGGTGTTGGACCCCGAACTAACTTCTTTAATACTATTAACACCATTAAATGGGGTTGGCGACTTTCCGTGACGTAATAAACAAGTGACACACCTCTGTGCAAAGTCTGCAATTTGTTCTCCACATTCCAATTTTATGTTTTCTTTTATCGTGGTGCTACTAAAACTCGCAGACTTTTCATTTTCATTTCGGGAAATACATTGCCTCTTGCGAAGACTGCCGAGTACAATATCCCCTTAAAGTAGAAATGTTTTCACCCTACCACTGTAACGTGAGAAGGAAAGGTAAATCAGTATTTTCACGATTTCATATTGTCATCCTATTGATATCCTATTCATCATCGCCGCATCCATGTAATCGTCTAAATTGCCTTTCAGCATTCGATAATTCCCCGGGAATATCACTTATCCGTTTTTATTTTCTTCTTTCTAAAAGTTCAGTAGATATATGGCACTTAAAGACGATATTTTTCCATTTATTCCCAACCCATTTTCACATATTTGCAGAACAATAAGAGGACCATATATCATGAATATTCTAAACCTGTCTTCAAAAATTTTAACGTTGTAATCATTAGCTCCATTTGTGAAGGCAACAAGCCCCGCATTTATCCAAAATGTGATGCAGATGTATCTCCGAAGATTCTAAGAGCATTTGCGCATTCATCATGTGTACAATAAAAGAGTGTATGCATTCATGGTAGAAATGTAACAAAACAAACACAACTGACATAAACAATTAGGTAATCCAGTCCTTTCATATTATATAACATTGTAATGAGATAAAGTTTTGAACAGTGGCGGGAATGGGTAAAATGTCTTATTCAAAGGCACACTTTACATTAACAGTGATATAAAAAGGATGTTTCGGGTCCTATTGTTCAGTATGACCCATCTGTCTCCCCCCCACTATTTTGGAAGGATTCCCTCCAACATTTTGGGGGAATAATAATTGATTTAATGCTCCTTTAAAAAGGGTGTCATTAGTTACAATGCTGCAATTGAGGCGGGGGAATTGTGTAAAGTAGCAGCATATTCTGCAATTACTTCTTGATTGCAAATTGTTCATTGAGAATCTCCTATATCCCTACATCAAATATCATTAACGTAACGTAACGTCACTTGCGAATGTTTCCACTTTGGCCTATTCTTTGTTCACTTTTATATAACACTTTTGAAACCTTAGAATTGCCTACCACTACATTCTGATAAATTCCTGGAGTGTACAAATGAAAGCAAGAATTCCATCCGACTCAGATTGCCTGACCCTGAATAGCTTCCACGCGTCGGGCCTGATTGCGTGTGTGACGTAATGAGGACCCCTTTGCACGGCACGAGCGCGGCGGCGCGGTAGAAGGTTATGATTCACTCGTTGAGCGGGCAGAGTTCATTGCCGTAGTACTCCACGGCATTCGACTAATTCCATGAGCACCCTAGAGCGAGATCAAGAACTTTAAGGTCTGTGTGATATCATCAAGCGTTGAAAATAATATAGCAGTTATGTTCATAAACAATAGAAAACGATGGATCAAAGTCGCCAAGAAGATATCTTAAGCGAACTTATCCAGAGGTTTAAGGAAAGAAAAAAAACAACACAGTAAGGTGTACATCATTTGAAGATTTTATCTTTCCGAGGATACTAAACTTGAAATATTGAATTTGAACTAGGGGGTGTACTAGGGAAAGTTAGCGAACTCTGTGATATAAAGCATCGTACTAACAATATATTATTATAATTAATTAATTGACAATGAAGGACATTAAATATCTTATCTTATTAAATACCTGAATTAAAATTAACCGCATAGGTCGAAAGCTAGAACAGTGTCATTAACTTGGGCGCAGCGAAGCGTTACAAATTCAAGTTAAAAGTGATGAACAAAAAGGACATAATACTTTGGCATAAAATATTTTTCATAGACACTAGCGTTTACACATTTAGACGGACTGATAGACGTTTGCTGTAAACAAATCTTTCGGTATCAATGACCCGCAAAACTGCTTTTGACTACATTGCGTGTATGATTGATTTGAAATTCCGGCTGCGTCAACTGTTCAGGTCATTAATCCCTTAGCGGGGTTTCCCCAACCAGGTATCTCTCACCAGCGGGGCATCGCCCCAGACGGGACAAGCTCTAAGCTTCCGGCCAGTCTCCCGGCATATGTGGTAGTGTAGTGTATGTAGAGTGTGTGTAAATACACTTGGTGTACATAAGGTGGAGGAAGGAAGGAAAGATCGCGCGCGGTCCGTGGACGCTGCTAGGGTACTGGTCCGGCACTCGCCTACTGTGGATATGCCAGAAAACTATCGATCAGAGCAGCCGGCCGCGAGAATTCTCCTCCAGATGGCGGCTGAACTTGATCTAGTTGACAAGGTAGTGTCGAAAACCCTGTCACCATCGGGCTTCGAACCTACGACCTCCCGACCAGTGGCACTGCAATGACATCAGTTTATGACCTGAGCCACCTCTCCCGGTACACTGAGTGTTAGATGGAATGGTATACTACATGTTGGAAAAAGATGTATCCCCTTTTTCTTTATCAGGGTCCCACTGCATTTTTTCTTTGGAAAAATCACAGCTTTTTGCCGAAGCATTACAATACAATAGTAAATACTATCGAGGAAAATACTTATTGTGCTGCATTGATTAAATTGATTTATTATTATTATTATTATTATTATTATTATTATTATTATTATATCATCATCATCATCATCGGGATAGAGGTTTTATACAATTATTTCAACATTTGAGTAACTTTCGCTTAATTTACAGTGAGAGGAAGACAATTTAAAAAACAGGATTTTCTTAACAGCTGTGCATTTTCCATAACTTTATTGCATGGATTCTGCTGCATGTACTGAATCAATTGTAAAATTAGATTTTCCATGCATTTCCTCCCCTTAGGGTCCAGCTTCAGAAAGGCTCAAACGACGTTTTCTCATGAACGGCTCCAAAGTTTCGAAGGAAAATACGCATGTAAGGCCATGTTTTACTTGTCTACAATATTTAAAAAATAAGTTAGATTTTACTTAAATTTTGAGTGAACCCAAAAATTGAAAAAATTAAAATAAAAAAAGGACTTGAAGGAAGTTGGCGGGGTAACACCGGAAAGCAAGCCTAGATTAAAGATATTAGAAAACTGTTTAGTATGAGAAAGTCTGTGTAGCATCACTAGTTTCAACATACATATTAATCTTAACAATCCGGTAATCTTAACAACCAATATAACATTAAAGTGTTTTGAAATCAAATACCGCTGCAAATACCGAAAAACGCACAGCATACTTCACAACGAATTCAGTAATCGGTCTTCTGGATAAAAATGGGCCCCTGTTCATAACTACTCATATTTTGATGTAGAGGTTTACGATATGACGAGGTTTATTTGATAACGGATGGAGATAAAATGGAGAGATAATCTTCGAATTCAAAAACGTAACTACTCAGCAAATAATGTTTTAGGATTTATTAAAGTAGAGTCGTGATATGCCAATTAAAGAGACCAAGTGGCAATTAGCTTTGTGAAGATTTATAAGAAAATAAATTAATATGAGAGTTCATTCGATAACCTTATAATTCTTCGTTAAAAATTATCTGTTTAAATTATTAAAAGTGGAGTTGTTACTGATAAAGAATCAAGGGAAGCGCAACACTTTACAATTCCTATAATGTGACAAACTTTAGAAATATGGTCAATATTGTACAAAAATATGGTGGTGATGAATAAATTTATTCAGTTATCTGGTAAAATAGAATGACTGCAACCGAATAGGTTACGATCTGCACATATTTCCTTAAAGTTGTTTAGTCACGCCGTGGTGTGCGTCTTCATAAGAATATTCTCTTATGCAATTGAAGTGTGAAAATTCTACTATCAATCATAGAAATATATTCTGCATCATATATGACTGCAGAACCCTATAATTTTAATGTGACGTCAACTGAGACACATTCTGATGAATTTATAGTTCTGAAATTCCTTCTGGTGTTTAATGGTTTGCGAATATTTGTAAGTGTAAGCTGACAAGATGGCAATATTTCTCTCATAATTAGCTTCCATGATACTAGTAATAATTTCTGAATTGTATAGCACAGGAATAACTTGAGACTTCAAATTCTCCGAACAAAATGGAACATCCATGAGACCAATTTCAGACTATTCCACTCGTGAAATTAAAATCAATAGTGTTTAATTATATATACAAAATGCCCCAATTAGGGCAGTGTATCTATATGTCAATATAATATCTATATGTCGATCGCTACGTCGATGTACAATGAGCCACCTATGTAGTTTAACATAACCTCTTTGATTTTACCATATTTTCATTATTTGGCTCATTTTAGAACTCTGTTGGACATAATTTTACTCGTGAAATATTCCTATTAAATTCCCCTCGTGCTTTGTAAATTATCAGATAAATCCCCTCCTCGCTTCTCGAGTCGGGGATTTATCGACCTTTTCCAAAGAAATCGTGATATTACCCATGATAAAGCGTTCGTAATCGCACGGAATTGACTCATAACGTGGAAGCCTAGAACGGCTCCGTAACTAGGGACAGCTTTGGGTTTTTGTTTCATCCATTTATGATACAAAGAAGAGAGTTCAATTTTTCTTAAGGCCAATAAATTCTTGTAAGGTCCCTTGCTTTGTTGGAATCCAGCCATTGAATAAACCTTTTCTCCCTTAAAATACCATGCAATACAGTTACTTATGACGTTAAGATTATTAATTTATGACCAACGATGTGAACATATTCGATTAGAGCATTTATACGGATGCTATAAGAAGCCTCATGGTAACACTATTGCTCTATTGGGTTTATAATAGATAAAGTTGTAATTTCATTGATTGATTAGTCTGTGTTTCCGAGCGCGTCAACTTCGTCAACGCCGTTTTGGCATTGATCCCATGAGTGTAGTGCATGTGATGACCTTCCTCCGCTGGATAGCCAGAGCCGGCGCTGACCTACACGTCGGCATGCGGTGCTTTTCTCGGAACCAGTTATCTCAGCGGGGCGCCACCCCCGGACGGGACAAGCCCCAAGCTCCCTACATGTGTGATAGAGTAGAGCATGTAAGTGAAAGAGTGTGTAAGATGTAGGGATAGGACAAGGGAGAGGAAGAAAACATCGCGCGTTGTCTGTGGCCTGTTGCTGCTCCGGAGAAGTGATCGGAGAAACCACACAACACTACCCATCAGTACAGTCGGCCGCTAGAATTCTTCTCCAGACAGCGGCTGAATTCGACCCAGTACCGAAAATCCTGCACCGTCGGAACTCGAATCATAGGACCGCTCGGTCAAAGACACTGCAGTGATATTAATTGATGAGCCACCTAAGCCGGTCTAGTTTTATGAAAATCGTTGAATTTGCACATACAAGTACATCATTCCATATTTTATGTAGTATTTTTGTACGATTTTATAAAGTTAAAATATAATGTCAAAACCTACTCAGTGAAATTAGTCTTTTTTTTAGGGTTAATGAAATTAACTTCTAAACTAAACAAATTAGATATGTAGATACTATTTCAAGAAACATTGTTTCTAAAAATATGGTTTAAATAATTGAACATATTAAGTATTGTCGTTCAAAATAATATTAATTTTGCAAATTTTAGAAATAACTAAATTCTTTTAAATAAAAAAATAGTTATTGAAAATATCAACCTAATGACATTAGTGCAATTGTTGACTTTGATGACTAAGTAAGACTGAAATATTTTGAATTTTATATCCCAAGACAATATTGCAAACTTATATACTCAGACAAAAATATGATTACAATGAACGGATGTAATGACTCCATCCGTTTGTCTTGATCGTTGAATTTTTAAAATATATTTCTAGACTCCATTACATTATTATCAAGGATTTAACACATTCTCGGAAATAAAACGTTTTTCTATTTAATGCTAAGGGCCCTTTCTAAAAAATTCAGAGATAGTAATGTTATGCGCTAGTTTGAAACAAGCGAGGATCATTAGTATCTTAACTGAGTAGTGAGTAAATATAAGGGAAGAGGACGGAACAACAATGAGGAAGAAAGATTGTGCGCTCCCCTCGCCTATTTGTTAGGGTACTTCAGCGGCATTCACTTGTTATTGTTTGGAGAAACAATGGAAAACTAGCGATCGGAACACCGGCCGCTAGTCTCCTCCGCGGGGGATAACGCCGCCACCCCCGGGACAAAACATTCACTACACAAATGGCCATAGCAATTGACGTGCCCGGAAATATCTCTCAAGGTGTTGCCACTGAACTATTACTGTCGTTACAAACGTTCATAAAAATACAGAAATATTCCCTGCCCGTCTTCTCCTGATCTGCCCGGCCAAGGCTTTGCGTCATGCAATCATTCACAAAAATAGTTTATAAGACTCGCAACGAATTAAATCGGGATTCGTAACATAAACGCTTACATAGTTGTTTAGAAAATGCTTGTATTTCGTGTCCGAAATTATTGATTATTGTACGATCTCCATTGTCATATTGCCTCGAACAACCGCTCTCAAAAACTCGATCTCAGTACTGCAAACACATGATCCAGCACTTACAAAACACATTAACTATTGTAAAAGCGTATTGCATAATGGTCCATATTTGATACAACATAACAGAAATAATATATATGTAAAACATTGCAGGTTTTCGTTTAGAAATAAATTAGAATTTTCTACTCAACCAACTTTCGAGATTTTTTTTTTTAAGAAAGGTAATGGGCCCTCAGGGAAAATGTCCAAATGGAACAAATGGAACGTTCCCCCTCAGGGAAAGGGGTCCAAATGCAACGTCGCGTCGGGTTCATCTGGAAGCCGGGAAGTAGGCTTTTGAAGAGCAACTCACCTCCTGCGGCGCGTGCACGTCGTGCGGCGGCGCGGGCTTGGGCGCGTGGAAGCAGCAGCAGAGGTCGAGGCGGCGCGCGGCGCGGCGGCGGGCGTCGAGGGTGAGCAGGGCGACGAAGCAGGAGCACTGCAGCACGAAGGCGAGCGCGAGGGCGAGGCCGGCGAAGAGCGCGAAGGCGCGCACGGCCGGCATGGCGGAGAGCGCGCCCAGCAGGAAGCAGCAGCACTCGGAGGCCGAGGCCAGCAGCAGCGAGGGCCCCGCGCGGCCCAGGGCGCGGCCGATGCGCGACGGCGCCGCCGCCGCCTCCCCGGCGCGCGCGCGCTCGCGCTCCACCGCCGCCGCCAGGATGAACGCGTTGTCCACGCCCACCGCCAGCGCCAGGAACGGGATCACCTGCGTTGGGTCCATGCAAGCGATTATTCTGGTGGCCGATGACATTGTTACACAGCCTGCCCATAAAGTGAATCTTTTTCACAGCGATTCACACATGAACACCGTTGATAAGAACGTTCGCTAATAAATTAAAAACATTCACATGAAAATAAGGGGCCGTTTATAAATTACGTAACTTAATTACGCAAATTGGGAGTATTTTGAATATTCCCACTCTCCCCTGTAACGCAATCGTAACGCCCGATAGATCCGCTCCATAATAATTACGTAAAGCTTGAGACCGCCACACCCCCTATGTAGATTAAAAAAGTGAAAATAAATTATTGTTCACTAAATAAAGTATTCAATTAACTCATTCATTCAGAAACAACGTCTAATAGCTTAAAATAATTTTGTTTTAAAAGAAATTAATTAGATAATATTTTCAAGTTTTAGTTTTAGTATTTCAACAACTGTTAAAAATATTAAAAATGCCAGTACTAATGGAATATCTCCCACCCCTATGTAACTCTGCGCAACGCTGCCTAAAACTCTCTCCCGCCTCTTTAACGTTATGTAATTTATCGACGGCCCGGAAGTCCTACAAACACACTTTCTCAAAATTTGCCAACATTTTCTTAATGAATGATTGATTTTCTGATTCCGTCAACTGCTAAGGTCACTAGTCCCGAAAGTGAAGTATATATTTTATCGGGGAAGTTGGTGGTTATCCCCCCAGCTGGATTGCGAGATACATCGACCTTCTCCCACTTGCGGGGTATCTCCGACCAGCTATCTCGACAAGTGGGGTACCAGCGTTTTTTTAAATTTTTTTTTCATCAACTTCACACCATTTTATTTGATTGAAAAAATATGACATAACTTTCTCCGAGCGAAACAAACGCAAACAAATATTTTTGAAAAATAACAAAAAATACTGTTTCAACACCCTGGAACAGTCTTCAAAAAATGGGCGGGCGGACGGACGGACGGACTCTCCCCCCCCCACGCACACATACTAAAAGATCCGACATCCTGCGTATGCTGGCACATGTTCCTAGGATGCGGGGTCTCCCGATAGCTATGTAGCTATCGACTAGAACAGCGGAAGCGATCTCACACCTGTACTTGTTTCAGACTAGAGAAAACGTTGTCCATTTTCTCTACGTATTTATTCCTGTATACGTATACGAACGTTACACAATCCCCACCCATCCACGCGGCCCGGTTTTGCACTCAAGTTGCTCGCGCACGGCTCTCGAGGTCAGTGTAAGTGGTGTGCAGGCCTAGTTGAAAGGAACCATTTTATCCGGAGTACTCTTTGGTTTCAATATGTGCACGATTTTTTTATCATTCCTTCTGAAGATAATTTCACCAGTTTACAATTGTAAAAGTTCGTTGCAGAAATACTAGAGGGAAAATCAAATGTGTGTAGATTCTGATAGAAGACAATTAAGAGAGAAGTAAAAAAAGTATATTTTTCTACCAGTTCTGTGCGTCATTTTATGACCAAAGGTCGTTAAAGATTTGCCATTTATTTTTAGAGTGACATCTTACACCTTTGTCTTACATCATAATACACACTCGTCTGTGCAAATGACAAATGAAATTGCCTATTGAGAAGCAAGAGGTAGTCTAAAGAAGCAAAAAGGTCGTGATGTAACCTCCCTCCGTCCCTTAACAACTCTAAGGGCTGAACAGTTCTGCAGTTTCCTCCAAAACTGATATTCCCCAATCGATCTGGGCGATTTTGCAGTTCCTTGAATTTGAAATCGATATTTTAATTTTGGAATGTACTTAACATAAAGCCCTTGGGATATTTTCAAAATTTTGAAAATAAAATTGAACAATTTTTTAAATTAAATTTGGTTTTTGGAGAGAGAAATAGACGCTTTACAGGATAATTTCCAGATTTTTTGAAATTCTAAATTTTTTCTGCATCTTCCTACAACTACAATATTGAAGATATAGAATTTTTCGAGATGTTTTCGGTTTTTAAGAAATATGTTTCTTAAATACCGATCTTAAAACAAGGTTTTGTCCACATTTTTTGAAAATATTAGTATTTTTTACAAAAATTGAAAAAAAATGGTACATTCGAATTTCCCGCGCTTCTGTGGAGGCGGTGTCAGTATGTAAAAGTAATTTGAGAGGTACTTGGAGGCAGTTGGGCATTCTAAAAATCCCTTCTCATTGTTTAACTTAAAGTTAATGAACAAAAAAATCGTAAAACATTACAAATCGTATCAAATCGTTACAAATCGTAAAACATTAGGTGCGAAAACATATCTATATTAAAATACAATGTAAATAGTCAAGGTTACAAATATTGCGAAGGAGAACATACTTTCTTGTTATCATTTGCTCGAAGGGCAAAGTAATGTTGACGTGATTAATTTGGAATGCTTATTGCTTTGAGCGTTCCATTCAGACTGCCTAGAGACGATGGCATTTTTTAAAATCTATCTTGATGGATATACGCGCGGTGTTGCTGACATTTTTGTTAAATTAATTCTATTCTTCAAAATCAGTTTTTTATAAAAGGTATGTGGGGGAAATTGCCGTTCCTAGAGACAGATGGGGACTTCGGGACAAGCGAAGTTTTCGAAAAAGTGAGAGAAATTTCGGATTGTTATTTTCTCTACATTTCTTTTGTCACTGTAGTGAACGATTTTGTAGTGAGAGCTGTTCGCGTGTTTTTATGAGAGTTTAATAGATTTGACGAATGAAAAGTAAAAATTGCAGCATTCCATCTTAAGACTCGGTGGCGATCAGATCTGAGGATGATAATTTCGTTGTGGTAAAGAATTGAAATCTTATCTTGTAATTTTAACGCGATCGTTTTTTAACGCAGGAGACAGCGTCATGATTTAGTAAGGACTTTGAGATGAGAAATTATTAGGAATTAAAATGAAATTATTTTTGCACGTGTAGAAGAATGGACATATTGGTGTGGACTAAAAATAACAAAATTAAAATGAAACGAACCTTGGACGACAAGTCGAGAGAGCCGCCCTACTACGAAAGGAAAGTAAACAAATGGGGGACTTTTTCAATTTTATCTGTTGTAGGACGATTAAGTTTTGTCTTAGAATATGAATTAAACTAATATTCAAAGGGGTTAAATGCCCATGCATGCATTGAAGGAGGCAAGTACAAAAGAATAAGCATCTGTTATTCTACAGAAGTAAGTATTATTATTCCTGTGTAAACAGCAATAAGTATTCCAGAGTCCACATAGAAAAAGATAAATAATAGCACACGAAAATATTTCAACGCAGATTAGACCACTTCGATACGACCTTTCAGTTAGAGTGGTAAACCAAATAGTAGTAAACCAAATGACCTTCAGAGTGGTAAACCAAATAGCCCGTAAGTGCAAATGTTATGCTGCTATTTCGATATAATTAATGGAAGTGGAAGAGAAAAGGGAGGGGCAGTCAGAGTACCTATGGACACACCGTACACAAATTATTTGAAAAAGAACATAACAGAATGTTCTTAAAAATTTTATTACTACACATAAATATGCTGAGATGTGTAGCATTCCAAAAAGAAGAACATCAACAATTTTAGATCCAAAACAAGAGAGAACATGGTGCTACAGAATAGCACAGACTTCCCTGTATTAGTTTTCTAGTTCCTTTGGTCACCGCTTGCTACAGGAACTTGCCACATACTCTCGCCAGCTGCCATCTATCGCCGCCCAGAGTACATTGTGAGCCGCCCAGAGTACAAAATTTTCTTAATTTTTCGGTTTTCTAATAATATTACTTTAAGAATATTAAAGAACAGTAAAACCCCGTCTAAGTGGCAATTTTATTTAAAAAATTTGGAGCAGTTTTTATGAAAATGGCGCTTAAGCGCTACTGTAAATTCGAAATTGATCCATTTCTGAGAAAATGGCGTTTGAGCGTTTCTGAAAATGCGGGATTTTTTACTTGAGCTTGTTTTCACAGGAAATGGTTGCGTTTTTTCGAGAAATTTCGAGAAAAAATTAGAGCCGTTATTGAGAAAATCTTGTTTTTGTAATTTTTAAAATTGCACATATTGCTCACAATATTCCGCGAAAACTATAAAAATTTCAAAAAATGTGAATGATAATGAAACAACTCTCTATGGAGAATAAATTTTATTTGAAGGAAAAAAATTCTATCTTCAATTTTGTAGTTATAAGAAGACACCGGAAACATTTCAAAATTTTCAAAAAATTCAGAGTTAGCAGTGAAAATAGAACATATGCCACCTTTATAAGTGTATTTTACTCTATTCTTACAAGAAATTTAAAGAAAAAATTTGGAACTATTTTTGAGAAAATTTTGAAAATGTCCGTGGGGCTTCGTGTAAGTACCCCAAAAATTTTAAAGGTTTTTAAAACGGAAAATTATCGAGCAGTTTCGTTTTGCATTCATCTCGATCACGATGAGCGTGCACTCCACTTACGGGAATAATGACCATAGCAGTTGCCGTGCCTGCAAACGCCAATGCACCACTCACCTCGAGCACGACGAGCGTGGCAGCGACGCCAGCGTAGCCGAAGGTGCCGGCGGCGGCAGCGACGGCGCCCAGCACCAGCGCCACGCCGCCCAGGCCCAGGGTGGCACCGCCGCCCACCAGCAGGTTGTACATGTTGCGCGCGGGCCGCCCCAGCGCCACCGCCACGTACGCCACCATCACGATGTACGACACGGCCACGGTGGGGGCGTCCGCGCGCGACCCGGCCGCCAGTGCGTCCTCCACCGCGCGTTCGGCCGTGTACGACACCTGCGCCGCATACGCATGTACTCGCGTGATTCTTGTGAAAAGGTTTTGTGACGGGATTATGGAT
Source organism: Gryllus bimaculatus (assembly GCA_017312745.1). NCBI lineage: Eukaryota > Metazoa > Arthropoda > Insecta > Orthoptera > Gryllidae > Gryllus > Gryllus bimaculatus. Next base: position 984,341 of record BOPP01000021.1, read on the forward strand.
GTAAAACGGGAATTAACACGGAATGGTAGTTAGAGCTAGACATGTGGAACCTTAGCCGAGATCGTAACATTCCGAGATCTACAATGTCAAGAGTGTGCCGAGAATACCTAATGTCAGGCATGACTTCTCACCACGGACAATGCAATGGCCAACGGCCTTCACTGACCGAGCGCAGCGGCGTTTACCGCAGAAATCCATGTGGGACGCACACAGGACGTATCCGTGAGTAAAGCGGGGAGAAATTTGGCTTTAAAGAGCTTTTAAATACGATAAAGCTGCAAGTATTTACATTATAGTACAGAGAAGTATTTACATTAGGAATCCTAACATTGAGAGAAAACAAGACATAGGTGGGCCGTGGGCGGGGGAATGTAATAGTACAATTACTTCATTTTTGCATTACAGATTGAAGTAGGACCCAATGGTTTATTAATTTTTTTGCTTAACACATGATTGTCAGAAATAAATAATACTCTGATAACGCCGCGCCCTTCAGTTGGTAGGAAATGAGAGAACATTCTTCGCGAAATTTAACACTTTTGCGGGATGGTGAAACTGCAAATAAGTAAGTGATATACTACTTGAGAGCAAGTAGGAACAAATTACGGACATGAAGTCACATACAGTTTTTACAGTTTTTGTCGATAAATAAAAGTCATAGTATAGTATCCTCTCACAAAAACGTTACAAGAGAGACGTTTGATACAAAGAAAGCGGTTTCGTCTGATTAAACGCAAGATAGAAGAAATGGTGTTGATTTGTTTCATGCATTATAAAGGGCGAGTATATACATTTTACTTTCGTTTGTCTCTAATAAGTCGCGCATATTATTACTTTCTCGCCTTTCGAGAAAGTACCTCTTAAGAAGAGAAACCTATGAAATGCTGCGCGAAAAAACGGCGAGTTTTCGCAAGAAAAATCTTATTACAGGGTCCTGGAAAAGAAAATGTGAGTAAATCCAGTTTGCTAAATATAGTGGAAACAATATCTACCACGTCGTGTAACCAGAATCCCTGTTTTGAGGGTTCATACAAACATATTTTATGACTTTTTTAAAAATATTGTATGATTTTTTTCCGGTCCGTTTCTCTCCTGTCCCCATGGCGCCCCTAAGCAACTATTTATATTGATTATAGGTAAATCAGGGTGGAAAATCATTTCCTGGAACAAATTTCTTAAACTCTACCTGGTACTCCAAAGCATTTTTTAAAACTTACTGATACGATTTGTAGAATTTTCACACTATTTATACAAAACATTAAAGGTAATCTGGTATTAATTTGTCAGCTCTCTGATTTCACCATGATCAAGTACAAATTAAAATAAAATACTCAACTAATAAAAATGGGATCACAATTTTTGGCTCAATTACTTTTTTAAGGAATAATGTGGAATAACACAATCGTCTCAAAAATGTCCCTGACTTCTAACGATTCTTCTACAAAGTCCCCGACTTTGCCAAAGCAATTTAATTCCCTGAATGTCCTGAGTTTTCCATGGTTTCCAGAAAGCGGTTACCCGTCAACACGACTCACCTCAGTGAAGTTCGGCCGCTCGTTGGCGTCCCAGTTGTCCATGAACTCGAGGAAGCGCTTCTCCCAGTCGAGGGCCGCGGCGTTCTTCTCGGGGTCGGCGTGGTTGCGCAACACGAAGGTGATGACGACGCCGGTGGCGCGGTGGAAGGGCTGCAGGCCCTCGTTTTCCTCGCCGTCCTCGGGCTCTGCGTCGTCTGAGAGGAAGCCCGAAAACACCGCCGTCGGCTCCACCGGCCCGCCCCACTGCGCCAGGCATTCCACGCTCACGGGGTTATGCGCGCAGCTCAGCAGCTGGTCTATGTAGGAGATTATGTAGCCGCGACGATCCACCTCCACCGCGTTGAAGAGGTCTTCGGAGTTCTGGAAAGAATATACTATGCAATTTTCAAGTCTACGCTGCATTATCACGATTCTGTTTGTATTCATTGTACAATGTTTTTCATTTCAGCACTAGAAAATTATGCTCTGTTGCATATCTGCACTGACTGCAACAAATACAGTCTACAAATGTAAATGCCTACGGCTACTGTAATCTTTCAATGTTAATTGTAACCAATTGAAACAGTCTTCAACTGCACATGCCAAGCTATTGCAATCATTTAATTGCTTTCAACATACATGTGATCATAATTGTAATTAAGTGTATTTTACTTAGCTTTAATTATAGTTTTTTCTCGACAATAAGTACATGCCTACTGAATTCTCCCACAGTAGTAGTGACGTTCTCTGTAGATGCTAACAGTTATACGGAACACGTCTGTGTCGCATTATACGCGGCAGTACTCCGAGTTGATAACAAAGCTGTCAAGGTACGTTGAAAGGAGCAGGCTGCTAGGTCATCCGAACCATATCAACTACCCACTGCCTCCTCAGTCAGCTACCAACAATGCTCCAGACTATCCAACAACAAAATTTAATCAAAGTCGATAATGCCATTTTTCGAAAATTTTGAAGATGTCCCAGGGTCTTCATGTAAAGTACCCTTCAAAATTAAAATATAGCTTTCAAATTCAAGGGGCCGCGACAACCAGATCGATTGCGGAATATCAATTTTTGAGAAAATCGGCTGAATAGTGTAGCCGCTAGCGTTGTTCACAAACAGACAATTTGTCGGTATCACGGACCCACAAAACAGGAGATTCTGGCTTCACCACGTGTTAGAAATTTTTTTCTTCTAATTTTAGCAACTGTATTTATCCACTTTTTCGTTACTAGGGCCCTGAAATAAGAATTTTCTGTCAGAAATTCGCCGTTTTCGCGCAGCATTTGAACTTTGTCTCTTCCGAAGCGAGAGAGTAAAAATTGTCAGAGGCGCCACACTAAGTCAGTAGTTCAATATTTCGATACTATTAGAAGACTCCGCATTTTAGACAACCTCCATAAGACAAATTAATCCGGTACTCAGATTGATGTTTTTAATTATGATGACAGAAAAGTAAAGCCTTCTTTTATACCTGAATATTTTAAAACATTAACGTACCCGCTTCCAACAATAATTTTGTGCTGCTTATTAAAAAGCATAAAATTCAACTGAAGAATAATTTTAACAAAATTATCTAAATCGTCGGTCGTAGTCGATCCGATTTTGGTCGGCCGATGTTGAACGTTTTGGTTCGATTGCCGGATTCGTTCAAACAAGTGGTGGCCAACGGCCATCGTGAACCCGCTCGACCTCTTCCGACGGCGCGTGCGATAACATTGGCTGTCAGCTGAAGATGTTTCGTTTGGTTTGGTCGGTTCCATTCTCCCGAAATCAGTTGGGGAGACACGGCTATCTGCAATAGTTCGTACATGTACATGGTCTTGAGCTTGCTTCTCGCAAATGTTTAAGAAAATGAAATTTGAATTTATGAGAAAATTCGAACTAATTCTGATGCAATTTTCGGGTGTTTTCCCGATGAAGTAAGTCATACGCTATCGCTTGTAGTCATCTGGTCACGAACGACCAATATTTTGGCTGTACTGTGACCGTATTCTACATGACGGTCACAGGGCAGAAGAAATATCTATCGCTCGCTACCGGACGACTGTGAGAGAAATCGTTCCACTTATTTCATCTGACCCCCTCCCCCATATGTAGCATTCAAAATTGTCCGCATATTCCCATTATTACACGGTTCATTATTTGAAACACTTGCCAGAAACTCGCTCGAGATCTGTTACGTGTATTGAAGATGGTCTTGGCATTGTAAATGGGTTAGGCTCTTCTGCCCATTTACGGCGAATGGAACAAAACAAACATCTTCGGCCGACAACCGATGTTTCTAATGACGTCGGAAGAGGCCGTTCGGTTTCATGATGACTATTCTCTGATATTTGGTTTGATCTATTACAACAGTGGTGAACTTCGTTGCTTTCTCGCCACTCAGAAGGAAAACGCCTAAAGGTCGTGCAGCGTCATTAATATTTGAAGAGAGCTAACGAAGCTTTGTCTTCACCCACGCACGCGCGTTCTGCCTCTACGGGATAAAGGCGGGTCTAGAGATAAAGATATGATGCAGACACACTTTTCGGGCATACACCTGCAGTCAAAACAGATAATTTCAAAAAGCAATGAGTATGCCACTGATGTGCATACGAATATAGCAAGTATGGTAGCCGTTATATAAAAAAAAAGCATCCTGATTTTTCTGTAGGTTGATTTAAGAAATTATGATATTACAAAAAATGAATTCTAATTTTACACTGAAATTCATATTTGAAGACTATTACAATTGATTTTCAATCTAAATTGGTGTCTACTTGAAATACGCGTGTTATTTGGACGGAGTACAAATATATGAAACACGAAAATTCCAAATGTCATACTGCAAGCTTATGTTCTTCGTGTTTGGGATGAATATTGTCTTAGCAACCCTATTGACAGCTTCTTGTGAAATCGCTAGATAGAGAAATCTGGTTAATGTGGAAAAAATAAAAATGCTGTAAGTCGTGGAATTATAAGAAAACTTAATAAAGAATATGGACGTAACGAAAACAGGTTCATGAGCATTGATTGTTCTAGAGAATTATTACATTATCTAAATTTGATGAAGTATCCATAAAACAATAACCTTGGTAAACGATCCCAGAATGAAATTATCCAATCATTCAATCGGGAACGTATCATAGTGAAACAAAATCAAAGCTGAATTCAATGGAAAAGCTGTGGTTACCATTTATGATGACACGAATAATGTAGCCACCATGAACACATTTCTAATGCTATACCATACATCTCATATTCCGTCCACGTGGTTGAACTGGAGGCCTAATAAGTGTTCCAAGAATGTTAAAAACGTATGCTTGGACTATTTTCAACGAACTGGATGCTACTGTGAAAAGTTTGGAAATTCAACATATACATTATTCGCTTTTTTAGTACATATTCTCGGATCGCATTTTCAGAAATGTTGAAATGCCATTTTCTCAAAAATGGCACCAAAATTTTGCTTTAAATCATTTTAACCGTTAGTGCTAAAAGGACTAAAGGACAACATAACATCAATGCCACTTTGATGTATTCTTTCGTTTTTACAGACATTATCCAAATGTAAGATTTTTTAAATATCCCTCAATCCCAATAATATTTACATTACCAGCAATGTCTATATTTTATTGCATTCTCAAGTTCAATTGCTTCAAAACCTTTCTAATAAAGTTTCTCTAAAATTCAAAAGTTTTGGGTGAAAATGAGCTTCAAATTGTACATTTTCAAAAACGCGAAAACGATATTTTCTCTAAAACGTCTTTACAGTTTTCAACGAAAACTGTCGTATAGGACGAGGTTTTACTCTTCCAAAATATTTTAAAGCCATGTTTCAGTTCTGCCATTATGAGATCGAAGAATTGAGAATGTGTGAAAAAATGTACTTTAGGCGCGAATGATGGCAGTTACGAAGAGGGCTAGGCAAAACCGAAAAGGTAGCCCAGACCAAAAAAATTAAAAAACTAACTAGTACGATAAAGTCTGTGCTATTAATAATGTCTCATATTGTGAAAAATTAACACGTAATGCAAAACGATTTCATATTTCAATTCAGTGTGGCAGAATTAGGATGTGTATGTAGGGGCGAAAACTCCTTTAGGTTGACGAAAACTCAGTTTTGAGAGCGTAAAGCGAATGGTTTCTGTACGACGGTAAAGTGTGTTGAAGCGTAACGTTTGCGTCCTCTTTTCCCCCTCCTATCATAATCGGCCAACTTTTTTTCGCCTCAAATCTGTTTGAAGCAGAACCAGGAAGTAATTATTCTTTCAGCAATAGAACTATGTGCTTTGTTTTGGATGGTTTATTGAAAATAGAACAAACTCTTCTTTCTTAAACATATTAGAAATACAGGGATTTGTTCGTTACCTAAACATGACTTGTGTCATAGTAACTAGGATTTTTGAGGGGATTTCCCGCGCCTGGAACTAGGACAAGGGGCAGCTCACCTGGAAGTAGCCCCAGACGCTGAGCACGGCGCATTCGTCCGGCATGGGAACGCTGCCCTGCTCCCTTATGGGCGCCACGCACACTTCCTCCAGGCCTGCCAGGTCTTCCAGACTGTTCTGCAGCTTCTTCACCTCCAGCAAGAACATTTTGTTGAACGCGGGCCCGAACTCCATCTCTTTCTGCAACACACACACACACAAACACCTCGGTGATCGAAAGGACACAATTAGTCCAGTGAGGAACCCGTAGAAATGATTAGCATTCATCTCACGAATGTATACACACTTGTGCTGGCGGCTGTGGTAGGGACTCACCATTGTTACTATAGGATAGGTGGCGAAAGTATTGGAATCAGCCAACAATATCTCAAATTTTTGTCCGTAATATCAGTGTTTAAGTTTCTTTTGAGCTCATACCCTGGACATGCGTAAGAAGTCTCTAAGCGCTGTTAAAATGGTGGTGAAGGTAGATGCAGATGGAGAAGAGTTACATGTGCAGTTTTGTACCCGAAAATCGGGATCAGCCCCGCCCGCCTCTCTGGATGTATGCGTAACGCGTAGCTGTATCAGATTAAAAGCTTTTAAGCGGAAACTTGGTAAATATGTAAGGATTAAGATATAGGTGTGCTGTTTCCGACATCACCAAAATATTTTGAATTTGAGGAGTAGTTTACGTGAAACCCTTGATATTTTCAGAATTTTCTGGGAAATGGTTGAATTCTTTTTTTGAATTGTTTTTGATTAAATAGATTAGAATTTTTTAAGGTTTTATTGTTCTATTTGTGGAAAAAAGTTAAGCAAACATTTGGGGTGTTTTTTCAGAAAATGTTTTCTTGTAAAGTGCATAATTAAAAATTACACGAATTACGCAAAAACTACTAGTTTTTTTCAAACAATTTTAATTAACCGTTTTTAAAGAGATATTTTTAGAACATATGTTTCAGACACAGATCTCTAACTTCAATTTGGTAGTTTTGAAATGTTAAGATTGTAGAACTTTGAAAAATACCGTGTGTTCGCAAAAAATTAGACAAAACGTTCTTTCCTATTTTGATCCATTCGAGGAGAAAATTGAGAGAAACAATTAGAAACTTTTTTGAGGAAAAAATGTTTAAAAAAACAAAATTCTGTTTATATTTCACATACAATTGCGCGAAAAATACTAATCATTTTATTCGGCTCGGTTTCATAATATTAGTTCACATACGTAAGCTATGTAGCATAAAAGATGGGATGATATTCAATTGATGTTTCACAAGGAAATGTGGATTATGTAAAAAATGTAATTAAACTTTTTTAAATCCAATAATTGCATTGCACGTGCTGAACATTTTATGTCACAATATATTGTATTCATTGATACAAATTCTTTCCTGAATTGTAGTGTTACGCCTTTCAAATCCACGACTTGCAAAAACTATCCATTATGCAAGTATTTGCAAGTTGGGCGAGCGACAGTGAGAGAGAAAATATGAATGATTTAAGTGTTATGCTGAAACAAAATTTAATTATTCTTTTAGTGTGAACATTTTTTAATGAGTACTGAAGATCGTGTATTTCGAGATTGGAGCAAAGCAGAGAGATGCGGGAGGGAAGTAGAAATAGGTGGGGGGGGGATAGATGGAATTCCCCCTTCTGTTTAATAAAACATTGTTATGTTAAATACTCCAACAATGCGGGGTTCTTCAGCTAGTGCATGAACTGTATGTGTATGTGTATATATATATATATATATATATTATAATAAATATTATATATATATAATATATAATATATATTGTGGCGTTATGGGATTGGTGCAACCCCCATAAACCACCGTCCTCATGTGTTGAACACTACGGAGGCAGCGAGGATAAACAGAACGGGTAAGGTACTTAAAACGGCAGCGCCTGGTAAATCCGTTGCCGCAACTAAACGAATGCGAACTAGCGAGTTATGTTTTCTTTGTGAAGGTTTTGGAGAGGGGAAAGCACCCCCCCACACGAGTATTTCCCAGGGCCGCGCCATAAATACGCGAACCCACAAGCGGAAGCTCTCTTTTCTTGCACCCACGAGCCGAGTAAGCAGCTCGTTACCACGTAGCAGAGTCAACACTATTCGTTAAACATTAGTTTAGATATTGTTTGCCGCTGCAACGACTCTAGGTAGGAGGTGTTTCGGCGTCGAACAGACGTTCTAGTTATCGTCCGCGAGATACGTGCAGATTAAGTAGTGTTTCTTCAGTTAACAAACAACGGGAAGTGAAAGTTGGCCCGTTGAGAAGGAAACATTAAAAGTTTTTTCTGGCTTGTAAAGTTAG
>BOPP01000021.1:993418-1009304 GCA_017312745.1 Gryllus bimaculatus
CACTCACCTTGGAGGGGGCGTAGCGAAAGGTTGGCAGGCCCTTGGCCTTGATCACCACCTGCGCCGTGCGGTAGAAGGGGCCGAACGTCTCGTCGAAGTACTGGCGCTCGAGTCGCGCGCGGCTGTCCGCCATCGCCCACAGGCGCACGGGGTCCGTGGTGATTTCGAGATACGGGACGCCGGACGCCAGCGCCGCCACCGCTACCACACCGCCCAGCAGCACCAACCACGGCCACTTGGCGCACAGCGCGCCCCACCACGCGAACGCGCCTTCAAGCGCCGCCTCCCATCGCGCGCCCCAGCGCGCCAGCAGCCCCGGCCTGCCGGCAATCAGGGCATCTCCTTCAGGTGTGCAAGCCTCTACTTTTGTGCTCCTGCATATGTGTGTACGCGCGCGCCGTATGTGCTCGTACGTGCTATCGTATATACGTGTGTGTGTGTGTGTGTGTGTGTTTTGCGCGTGCGTATACTGATGTGAACATGCATGCATGTGTATGTGTGTATGTGCACTTGCGTACGCATAGTTGTGTGAGCTTTCATGCGTGCTGTCGTTAGGGTGTTTTCGTTGTTGTTGTTTTGTGGATACCGATTTCCCTATTTTAGCCGCGCGAAGAAAAATCAATTATTGAAGTATCTAATTTTAGTAGAACATAAAAACTGCTTATTTGCATGCTAATCAACAGAAAACTACCCAAAAAACTTGAAACTCCAACAGATCATTATTTCTGGTATTATTGGTTCGGTTATGTATTAGAACATTGCGACTTCTACTCTACTGACTATTCAGCCATCACTAAAAAAAACCCAACCTTAACCAGTGCGGGAGGTTAAACAAATACTTTTAGAAATTCGAAAGTTTAAATGAAAATTGGTTTCTTCCATTCAATTCAGTGTATTGCCCTCGCATTTATATAAAAAAAGTACTTACCTAAGCTGGAATTCGAAATCTAGCATACAAGTTGAGACGTTTTTCCCGACTATTTAACCTGATGTCAAAACTACTCCAGTTGTAATGCTATAATACATTTTTAATGTATCATCATTTTATTCCCGTTCAACACAAAAAGAGATATTCTAATGTAATTTTATATCGTGTATCCTGAGACGCATAAATCATTACTAGGTCTTAGGTTTTTTTAAATACTAGAAGTATATCAATAACAAATAAGCAAGTTGGGTCTTGTACTGTATCGTTGTTCATATCCTAACAATTCAACAAAATTCAAAAGGCTTGTAAAATATAACTGAAAATATATAATAAAGGTTCTTGAAATAATTTGAACGCTTACCATATTACATTAAAATAAATAATCTTCTATCCTGTTTTGGAGAGAAAAGAATCCCTCCGTCCAGATAATGTTTTGTTGGCTATGAATGTGGATGAGGAACATATGGGAATTGTACAATTGATATTAATACTCTTCATTAAGTAATTATTCTATTACAAGTACTTCTGAACGTAGACACTGCGCGTACAACACGTACACAGTTACTGTTCTCCGCTCTCGGTTCACTCGTTTGACTTTTTGATTTAAACTATGGGTAAACCAATAGAAACAGGTTGTAAACCATAATTTCTGGTCAGTTCATGATATGATAATGATGATGATGATGATGATGACGACGGCAATGGATAAGGTACCGTAGTAGTAAAAATGGGTAAGTTACGCATTCTCGCAAGAAATTTTGTTTCTTGTAAAAAACAAACAAAAAAGCACGTTTTGGGTTAACGTTTTGAATCGCAACTGTGCTACAAGTATGTTTGATTTTGATTGCGAAGAATTATTTGTGTTGAAGTGGAAGCAATTACTCGAGTGGTACTAGTTCTTTTTCTGACACATACGGTTGTAAACAACATCGCTTTTATTTAATTGGCTGTCCGGTTGACGCCGCGTCCTTGGCAAAGGGGCCGACGTTTCGGTCGCCATTCTGCGCCCTTCCTCAGGGCGTAATGCCCCGATGCCCTGAGGAAGGTCGCAGAATGGCGACCGAAACGCCGGCATCTTTTCCATGGACGTGGCATCACCCAGACAGCCAATTAAATAAAAGCGATGTTGTTTACAACCGTATGTGTCAGAAAAAGAACTAGTACCACTCCGGCCGCGGAAGCCTACACTCACATCGCTTTTGTGTAATAGAAGATATTTGATGTACAGGACAACATTCACTGTACGTCACTCCGTTTGAGAAATGCTTATTGCTTCAGAGTCATCTAAGTTTTGAACAGACATTTCGAGTGCAACAATCTTAACACTACTTCTGTCAGAAACATCGATAAGAGTTTATGTCAGATTTTTTAGGAGATAATGAGGAGAGAATTTTGACTATTTCTAGAATAATTCCAAACTCATGTAACAAAAAATTGATATCTCGACATTAAATAGGAACAAATGAAAATGTTTTGTATTTTTGGGAAGTATCGGTGGTACTGTAAACATTTAACACAATTTTGAATGTATCAACTTATCAACTTGGAGAAAAAAAGAAATTATTGGATTCCTTCGTGGAAACTCCTAGGGACTACTACTGATCTCTCTCTACGTGACTTACAAGAAAATATATCATATAAAGATTAGAAATCAAAAGTATAAGAATTCATCAATAAATGCACCGATTACAATAAAACACATACTAAGAACATCAAAAACAATATTGGAACTTTTGCTATTGTAACTATTCAAGAAATAGAAATAAACCTCCTACTAAATTCATATGCTTAAAACCTCCTCAGCAGAATTATGCACCCTGCTTGCTGCCTTTTTGCTAATCAAATCGCCAACTCCAAAAAATTCATTGTCTTCTCCAGTTTCAAAGCACTATTTATTATAAACAGCAACCATCCTAAGTATGAAATGGAAATTTTAATCCATGAATTGTATTATAATCTAACACAGACAGGAAAAAAAAATTAATTTATAGTGAATCACGCCCCTCGTTGGTGTCATTGACAATGTAACTTCTCTCGAAGAAGAAATGATCACCCTTGTACATGCTGCTGGTGCACTAGAAATTTCGAACACATTCGAGGACTGTTGGAACCATTTATTTAACCAAATGCAAAATATCTAGTTTGAAAGATGGATACCGATGAAGGCTAGTGAAACACACAAAAAAGTTTCCAATACTATGTCTTTAAAACTATCAAACAAAGAATTCTCACGAAAAGATCAGGTTGTCATTTCAAGATTGAGAACGGAACATCCTAAATTAACGCATACTCACATAACTGAAAAAACCAACCTAAATGTGAACATTGTGAAGTTCTTCTAAATGTAAAACGCATTAATTTATTTACATCTATACAAAAGCAGTAGCAAAAACCAATTAGAAGGCAGACATAACATTCTTAACTCGAAAGATTTTCAAAAGAGAATTATTGATTTTGTTAAGGAAATCAATATTTACAATATCATTTACAGGAACTACTTATGTTGTATGTACTGTCTCGTATACATTGTATTGAATGTATTGTATGTATCATATTGTTTGTATATATTGAATTGTTTTTATTGTATTTTTTACTGCTTTTGATAATTAACATGGTTCTAAATTTCATATTGTAATTGTAAAATGTATTTATCGGGTTAGTCGCTATTGACCTTAATACCGATGCGACGATAAATAAATTTAAATTTTAAAAAAAGGAATAGAACATGATAGTTTAAGACAAGTGATGTATTACAGCAACACATAATGCACACAATCTTGCGATAAAGTATCTCTTTATTGGTCACAAATTTACATGTTGTACCTGGTAATGTTAATAGCGTAAGATAGACGCAAAAGGAAATATTATAACGGTTAAACAAGCAATATTACCTGAGCGACTCCTCCCAAAGGGAGGTGGCCCAGTGTTAAGAGGAGTAATTATGTTTGACGTGGTTAAAGCTACTTGGAATAGCACATTAAAATTTCACGGAAGGTTTGGGAGACGGGTTATTGCTTTTCTGAACTTCCTCACCCTGATAATTCTATAAGGTGAAGTGTTAAGAGTTGTTGAGGGGTCACTGTGGCAGTTTGCAATTTGAATGTTGGACTGAGCAGTAATCTTAATTTTCTATGTGTGAACTTTGAAACCAAAGAAGAAAAAATATTTCATTAATTGATGTTTTAATAATTCTCTCATACGTATATAATTTATTCATTAATAAAGCTAGCTGAAAATTCAGAAAATATGCAAAATTTTTTTTTCTCGATAGATTGAATATAAATGCGAGAAAGGGATTTTTAAAGCGTGCGCCCTGATCAAAGATGATGTAATAGCGAGCATTTTCATTGCAAACAAGCATATTCATTCTGTAGGAAATGAACAAGGAGAAGAAGGCTGTCGTTCAATTTATGTACAAAAACTCCTACAAATTTTGATGACTATTTTAAAGCGTTGCATTCAAATTTATTAGCCCACATGCGTAAATCAACTTCACAATACTGTAGCACGAGTTTTAATAGAATCTTTAATCTATCTTTTTTGTAACAGTAACCCACAGTACATGCGAGTATAATGCGTGTTCAGCAGCAAAAAAGATTAAAATTATCACTCCACCTGCGCAAATGACATCCACTCTGAAAATAAATTGTTTGATTTTTCGGTCATAAATATTCGTCGATTGGTTCCAAACTTAAAAGAGAACGGGACGAACTTAAAATATTCACAGTGTATTCATGTACATATATATGAATAAAACTTACTGTAATAATGATCTGGCAAATCCGGTATATCTCGCGATGTCGAATAGCAAATCAGCAATCTATTCTCCATTAAAAAAAAAAATGAACAATATGCAAGTAGTTGATGTTAAGGTAACTAACTTTCTAGGTCTCTCAATTCAGTCAAACCTCAAATGTAATATACATATAACATAATTAAACACTAATTTAAGTTCATAATGTTACACACTCAAGAGTTCTTTCAAATTATGTCAGCTTTCATGCAGCTCGTTGAGTGTATTTTGCAAAGTGTGTTTCCGTCTGAGATACGGCATAATATTCGAGAAAACTTATCATGTAGTACCGAGAACATTAGATTCCAAAAGAAAATTATTCGAATAATGAAAAAATGACATCCGCCTGATCCCTGTAAGCCACTCTTCATTGAGTCTGGAATCCTACCATTGTCTTGACTAGTTATTTACGTATCAGTATTATTTATCAAAACTCACTTAACGGTGGGAACATATTTTCATGCAATACTGATATTTATAATTACAACACACGTCGAAGAGAAATTCACATTCATCAAGTATGAACAACCACTTACCAGAAATCCTCATATAATACATAAAACGCTACTTTCCAACGCCCATTGCAGATGATATTCCAAACCAATTGAAGTAATTTAATATATATAATATATATATATATATATATTATAATATATATATATATAATATATATATATACTAAAGGCAATTGAGCATCGGCGCCCTTTAGCTTCCCGGCGCATTGCAATCTGTCACCCAACCAGGAAACCCGCAATGTCTCGAATTCGCTTTAATCGTCGTGACTTAATGTAGATAACGAATTCGGCTAGTAACACCGCTTTCGATAGAATCATCCCAGCATTCGCCTGGATGGCCGAGGGAACAAAGAAAACATCGGTCAGAATGGCTGGAACAGGGATTGAACACGGACCTCCCGAATGCGCGTTACACCCGGAGCCACTTCGCTAGGCGATTTTGAAGTTTTCATTGCACAAACAATTCTTGAAAAACGCTTTATAAAATACTGTATATCTGCTTGTTAATCGCGTCCGAAAGAGATGTCGTTTTGTCATTTTGTTATTATCATAATGTTCTTGCGTTACACTTTTCAGTAGGTACAGTTCTAGAAACAAATTGATCGCGGCCGTCTGCGTCTAAGTTCAGCTTTTGCACGGCCTGGGCAGCCCGTATCATGACGAAAAGCTGCAGGCGGGGCCTCACAAACTACCGCAGCGAATCTTAACGGAGGGCGATGTGGTCTAACAAAATTAGGAAGTACAAAATAGCGGACGTTCCTAGTTCAGATCTGGAAATATTTTCGAATAAAAATACATGGAATGAAACAATTTTACGAACATGAAAGTAAATTAATTGAAATAAATGTATAAACGCGTACACTTCACCAGCTTTAATATATTTCTTTTTGACAAAATACGTTCATATGAGATAAACTAACACTAATTTTAGACCAATTACTTTCTCACAGACATTTTAATTTCAAAATTATTTTTCATACATAAATCATGAACTTTATCAAATATCCAGTTGACTATAGATTTGGTCAAAAGAGAAACTCTCATATTTGCAGATTTTTCAATTGTTTGTTTAAAAAATATGCAAAATTTGCATAATAGTGTATTTTTCGAATCGACAGAGGATTCCTAGGGAACCATTTCAATAAAATTCAAAGACCAAGTGTATATTTATTGTAATCGTAACAATTAAACAAGATACTACGCAATCAATTTGCATCTCTTGTCAAAATTGGTATTTTGCAATGTTCAACTCAATGGACAAATTTGGAACAGTCCCCGACAAAAATAACGCTCATTTTGCAATTGTTTATACAATTGTTAAGAGTTACAAAATTGATAACTTGCAATTTTCGGTTCTTTCTGTTCATCAGATAATCCCTCCCACTTTAGAATTGCAAAAATTGGAAATTGTTTATAAATTTACACGTTTTGCGATTCTTTTTTATTCTCTCATCACAACTACCTTTCGTCAAGTTACGGAATTCAGCAATCCGATATGCGCTATCGCCTTTCGTTTTCGAGATATGCAACTGTTTATTGGAAATTAGCATCTGATGCCAACCTTCATTCGTTTTCCTATTTGCAGTCAAGTATACCATTCAGATCGTATTGCAGTATCTCGCGTTTCGCCGATTTCTGTCTGTCTGACGGTAAGTTGGTGATAATTGTTTGGACAATTTTTGCTTTTGGACATTTTGATATTTAATTTGTCTGCGTAATAAATAATCAAAACTGTTGCCCTGTAAATGTGAACGTAATATTTTATTTCACGTTTGTCTACATTCTATTGAGTGGTGCAAACTGCATTCCAAAATCTTTATCGTTTAGCAAGGATATCGATTATAAACAAATTACTTTTCAAAATGCATTATGACGGAATGGTGGCACAGCGTATTATTAATAATTAAAAATTTGTATCAAGAATGTATTCTGTCGAATTGTTTTTTTTAAATTTTTTATTTTAACATTTAATTTACCAGGCAAGTGTTATGTAAAAGAGATATTATTTGAAATTGAATAAAATTTTATTTTTTAATAGAACTATATACCACTAATTTTTTAATTGAAATGAATAGATTAATTGACGAGGAAAACAATGCTATCTTAGTTGGTAATAACTAAAAGAAATATAGAGTAACAATTCTGTTTTACGCGTGATTTGAAATTATGAACAGTTGTTTGCACGAGATATTTTTCCCTTGAAAAACCCGTGCAGCAATGGCCTTTGGTCTTCGGGAGTCCGGGCCCATTGGGCTAAAATGGAAGGAGCGCGGTGGGAAGGATGCGTGAATACTGTAATCGTGGTCTTGGCAGGAAGTGCACAGAAGCGGACATTAATGTTAAAAGAATAACTCGTCGAAAACAACGATATAAGAAACTGACAACATAAGAAAGAAAATAATAAATGCCATTTTCAAACTTCAGAAGCAATGACTTTTATTTGTAAAGACGATAGAAACGAGTCTGCAATTTAAAACATTTCAAGTAGAAGGGAAAGGATTCAATAGTTTAAGATGTTTTACAATAATATCCCAAATAAGTATTTTGGGCAATATTTAATTGTATTAGAATAATGCAATATCTTACTCCTTTCGGTAATAATTATCAGTGATGTAATTTTAAGGTTTATGTTTTTGTATCCATAATCATTGTAATGTAACCTCAATATTGTAAAAACTTAATATTGTTAATGTACAATGTCAAATATTGTATTAATTTAGTCGCTAATGATCTAGAAGTTGATGAGACTTACAATATTGTTTTATATTCTAATATTCTTTATTGTTAATCTATTTTCTCCTGAGCTCATTAATGCAACAAATTTATAAAAGTAAAAAAATAAGTGTAATGTAGAACTTATCTTCTGAAATGTATTTTTAGCACAACTGTTGCCCCGAACTTTTACCTATATGGCAAGGAGAATTTTAAACAAGGAATATTCAAACCAATTGTTAGAAGGACAGGGAGATGTGATAAATTGGCCTACACATTCAACAGATTTTACAATTTTTTAATTTTATTTGTAATGAAAGTGAAAAACGTTGTTTATGAGACTATACCTACGACTCCAGATGATATCTGCCATTACTAAAAAGCACGAAACAATGCAAGAGAGGAAAATTCCCGAAAGCCGAAGTGCAGAAGTGCACCAGGTCTCACGTTCTAGCGTGCAGGAACATTGCCAAATTCGAAAGTATTCAGGTAACCAAAGAGTAATATTGACAAAGCAATGTCAAAATTCAATATGGGTGTATTAATTGTTAATTTTAAATCCAGTATCGAACATTTGATTTTTTTTCAAATGAAGAAGGGAAAGTACTCGTTAGATGAATGAAGATTAAAATTGCTATCAATAATTGCTGTCTTCTAACTACCAAAACTGCAAGGAATCTTACATACAAAAAAGCAAAACTCTACATATCAAAATTGACAATTCGTCTTAAAAACAAATTTGATGTGTAAAATGTCTGAGTTTGTTACAAAATGTTTCTCTGTAAATAATGTCTTTTGTGTTATGGAATGTTTCTTCATAATATACTCGTAGAACTGTTAAACAGGCTCTTACTGGTGCATTTAACAATGGTAGGTGCATCAGTTAATTCCATACTGCGGTTAAGTGGACAATTTTTTCGTCAACTACTTTTCTGAATCACAAGAAATTTGCTATAAGCTTGAAAATGAATCATTTGTATTACTGTTTCTTACATGTGACTTCATATTATTATGTAATAAAAGTTTGGTTAACAAACAAATAAAATAATACAATAATTAAGAAACATTCTAACCCAATTAACCAAACTATTCTAGTTACGAATATTATTATTATATCAAATATTAAATATTTTGTCATTGTTTAAAATTTATGTTCAATATTAAATGGGAGGGGCCCTTGGTCTTCAAGTCAGATCTTCGGTTTACGATTAAATTTTACATTCATTATAGATTTATTACTCTAATTTCTTCCAAAATATTAAAAAAATTGGGAATAGTTTTATTCATTTCATATTATTCTTATTTTAGGTGAAAACCATAAACATGTATTTAAAAAAATCAAAGACTGTTGAATTTTTTCAAAACTAAAAATATTGCGAACAATATCTCCAGGCACATTCCGTGTCACATGCTTCAGTATGGTAGGGCAAAACTGCACTTTCGATATCGCTGACCATTTAAAAGTCATGAAGGTTGTCCATTGATGGTGGGAAACCCAGAATTTATATTATTTAAGCTAGTATATGTAACAAAGTTCTGAAATATAGTTCAAACATAATACGTCAGAGATAATATACATTATTTATAACTTTAATCTCCCGTTACTGTACAGAACCGTGTATTACAATATAGGAATGTACTCCTATAAACCCATTTTTATAAACAAAAGCTCAGAAGATAATAGTATCTACCAGATAGAAAAGAACCAAAGCCTAAATTATTAATTCCGACAACCGACACTACTCGCAATACTGTAGATCATAGTGGAGCACGAACGGAAACGGCAGGGGCAACTGGGAGAAAAGTGGCGGGGAGAGGGCGGGTTTTGGCACCGAGAATCACGAGGTGATCCGATAACTGGCAGAATTGCGGAAGAGCGCTCCGTAGAAGCGACGGCTTGCAGACAAGATAGTAAAGGGAAGGACATGGAAGCTAATCCGTTATATTTCACTCTCGAATAGTTCTTTAACCCACCATGGAAAGTATTATGTTTGTATGAATGATCGTCACTTTTCAAAATCAATACTATCATAAATCAATAATCAATACAAAATCAAAAGCTAGCAAATATGATCGCAGATTATTTCCATTACATAGTACCTTGAAATCGATTCTACTAAAAAAAAAAGAAGCTTTTAAAGAATGTTTTCTCTGTTACTCTTTCACCGTGTGTTCACATCTTCAGTAAACATAATATATTTCAATCGGCTTACGTTGGGGAAAATAGTTTTCTTCTCTTTAGAGTTCCAAACGGAACACAACAGATCACAACTGGAAATATCTTAGAGCAGTTCTTAATGTTTTCAAATGTAGATGAATTCGAAATGAAAATATGGTATAAATAATCGTTTCTACATAATTCTGTTTACAGAATATTTTCATTGTAATTTTTTTCTATTTTTTATTTAATAAGCACTTTTTCATATCAGTATTGTAACGGTACAAGCTCCTGCGTTGAAAAATGTACATGAAAAAAAAAGCAAAAAAAAATAGCAGACGCCCGACGCAAGCTCGAGGAAGGGGGGTCGAGGCATTCGCGCCCGTCCGTCATTGAGGCGAGGTTCGTATAAAACTTCATGGCAGACACCCCGCCGCCAAAATGTCAAGTGTGCCGCCATTCAAGCGACCGCCTCATAAAATGAAACCCCAACGCTGAGTGCGCCTCCTCGGGGGGGGAAGAATTTTTCACAAACTAAAACGGTCACGGCACACGTCGAAGAAAAAAAAAGCGATAGTTTTTACAACAGCGAAATACGGACACTCTGGCGTTAGAAAGTATTCCCTGGAATTGGTCAGACACACCCATCCACCCTGCTCCGGGAAATTCAACCCCGCGTATCGGGAGGACACACGTTCTTTGGAGGGAGGCGGTACGAAGTTGATTTACTAGGCCGCCGCTCGGTAAGCACTGGATGGCGGAACGGCCGGAGTGGGTCGACTAACTTGATGGCGGAGACGCCGGAGTGGTCGATTCGACTGGATGGCTGGAGACGCCGGGATGGTCGATTAGACTGGTTGGCTTGAGACGCCACGAAAGCACTCGATGTTTTGACTCGTCCATGAGAAAACAATTGTTTTCAATCTCGATTCGATAGTTCGTACGATATTCACTGCGATTGCTCATTAATCAAATAGCATTCGAAGCCACATTGCGAGAGAAGTTGTTTACTTTATCATCGCCGATGATCACCGTGGCTGCCTGAGTTGGCTGACGCTGACTGGAGTCGTGGCCCCGCGGAAGCGCGGACATCCAACGCCACGCGGAGCCCTGTGTCACCGCCCTCGCCTGAAGGGGCGGCTCCGAACAACGACCGGCGCGACTACACCACGGGCGTGCAATTAGCCCCCAACAAAACTGGGTAAATAATCCCTTGGCTCCCGCAAAATGCGCCGTCGAACACTACTGAGCGAACGAGGGGTGGAAAGGTGCCTTCAGAACAAATAAACATGACCACCCATTGTTTTTTGAATGTATTATTTAAATAGTTTGACATGTCATAATAAAAGAAATGGTCGTTTTATAGTTTTATTAAAAAATTGTAAAATCATTGTAATTCATCATCATCATTCAATTTTTTTAAGTAAATATTTGTTAACGCAAATGTTTTCGACCATTATTATTGAAATTCCCATTCCCGTTCCAGACAGACACGCGTGAGGGGTCACAGTATGTTTTCTTAAATAAAATACCTCATATAATCATTCTTCTCTTTCGTCGTTGGTTATCAATCTCCCAGTGGTTATCACGATGCAAACAAAGCAAAAGACAAAAAAAAATTAAAAATAATATTGCTACAACACGTACTTTCTCGCACTATTGGTAATGGCAATATTATATAACACCACAGGAAGACTGCAAAAGTGTCTCCAATTCACAAAAGTTTTGTCCACGCTGGGAACGAACACGCGTACTTAGCAAGAAATTTCTATGTCTACCCTTTGAAACACAACCTCTCCGATACTTAGAAAGAAATTTGAAGAGATCAGTTCATTATTTTTTCATCTACGTGCAGACGCACCATCCGCCGCATAGGGTGCGACTACTGTAAGTCTGAGATAGCCTTATTGGAATGTACGTGTTTCGGGAACTTCTGTAAGAACTCAAGGTTTGAAAATCAAGCGATAGTAAGCCAGCTCAACCAAGCGGCGATTCAGAGTCATTTCCAAACATTGACGTCTGAGGGAAGAATGAATGCAAGAAAATAAATGAATTTGGTACAAATTCATTAAAAACACATTTTCCCTCGGAAAATTGCTCTAACGTTAAAATTAACTAAACCCGTCCGTAATTTTCCATACCATTCATTGGAAAATTCTGAAATTGCACATATGTATATTACGTATAATATCGATTATCACCTGATCATATTATCAAATTAATGGTGTATTCACAAAATGCTGTCTGTGGAAAGTAGTAAAATGTTTCTTGTAATACAATTTTTGTCTTCCGTAAACCGTGTACATACTGGAGAATTGCATGTCTTATTTCTATATTTAAATGTGTTCAGCATTACAATTTATAGTAAAATATCTTGTATGTTTATGTGTTGAATCTAAATTATTTGTCACAATTTATCGCACGATTTTATACTTCAAGAACTTGTCCCCTCAAGGGGGACGCAGCGAAGCATTCTCCGGGAGTGGAGGTGGGGAGTATTACAGGATTAGTGCCACATTCTTCAGACTCCGCTTTTCATGCATTTTAAGACAAGGAGAAAGGGGATAAACTTACTAGGATTGGCTACTTGAATTGATAGAACAGCCAATCATAGACGTTGCTAAGTTGAGGATTGCTCAAGCCGCGAGTCGAAAATATATTTATACGTTTTTAAAGTATTACTAAATGATACTTCATTGAATCTCTCTTTTCATGACCTATTAATTTGCGATACAAAACTACGTACTTCTATTTAAAAAACAAAACAAGTGTGATTCAATTTCCCGCAAATTAAAAATATTACGAATAATATCTTTGCTGCACAACACTTGCCTCGTGGAATAAATATTAAAATGATATACCTAAAGTGAGATACCATTCCGTCAAAATTCATTTTTCAAATAATTTATTTATAATTTATTTTGTCAGATGATAAACTATTGGCGTCCACTTTGCAACACTGAGTATAATATGCCCAAGCACATAATAAAGAGACACTCACACCTGCAGGACAGCTTAGTTTCTGTGTTTTGAAATTTGCAACGATACATATAACGGGCACGAATCAAAATATCAAAAAGACAGTATAAACGATGTATTTAGCATACAAAGGAAATTTTGAAAGTTAAAAATCAGCAGTAATTCTTTATCAAAAAGAAAAATAATGTTTATTTTAACAAAACAGTGAAATATAATAAATTATTTTACATTTGTATTGTTTTTTTTAGAAAGACTAAATATGTTTGTAACACATAATGTACATCAGCTTCCGGGTCAATGACCCCCATCTCGATCAAGTTTTTGTCCCGTTTCCCTGATCCATTGAGCAAATGCTGAGATGGCTCCTTGTTTTGCTGGACGTAAATGTAGCTTCACTATGCGCACGTTTTGTTGAACTCTCCTTTTGTTTGTAATGGTAAGAGTAGAGGTAAGGGCGAGTTGCTATTTTCTTTGCAAAGCAGAAAAATCATATTTGCAATTCGTGTACCGATGCAAATAAGTTTTCTATAACTCAGAAACGAAAATGACTATTTTTCAAATATTGCTAATCTTACGACTTTTTAAATTTATTTATGTTAAACTTTTACTAATCTTTCAACTATTTAGAGTTAAAATGATTGGAAGTTATTCTGAAGCTCAAGAAAACGTGCGCAGATAATCTTTTCCCCCTTACGTCACATACAGTTTTTACTGTTTTTTTGACTGAATAAATCTAAAAGTAAACAATTTACACCTATTTGCCGTAAGTCAGAAAACGTTAATACAATGTAATCGGCGAAAACCGAAACACTGCAAAACGATCTGAACAGTACACTAGACTACAAAGAGAGAAAGGATCGTCTGTAAAACGAATGAGGGTTGGCATCAAATGCTGATTTCGCATAAAGAATTGCGTATCGTGAAAACGAAAGGCGATGGCGCCAATCGGATTGCGGAATTTTGCAACTTGATGAAAGGTAATTGTGATGAGAGAATAAAAAAGAATTGCAAAACGTGTAAATTTATAAACAATTTCCAATTTTTGCAATTCTGAAGTGGGAAATTCTGATGTCACAAAAATTAAATTGCAAATTAACAATTTTTCAACAATTAACAATTTTATAAATAATTGCGAAACGTGGGTTATTTCTGCCGGGGATTGTTCCCAATTTGTCCCTGAGTTCACCATAGCAAAGTAACAATTTTGACAAGAGATGCAAATTGATTGCATAATATCTTGTTTAATTGTTACTACAATGATAAATATATACTTGTCTTTGAATTTTATTGAAACGGTTCCCTAGGAGTCCTCTATCGATACGAGAAATACACTATTATGCAATTTTTGCATATTTTTTAAACAAACAATTGCAAATCTGCAAATATGATAGTTTTTTTTGACGAAATCTAGAGTAAACTGGACATTTGATGAAGTTCATAAATTATGTATGATCAATTTTTGTTGCGAAAACTGTACATGAGTTTTTCCAAAATATAACTCAACATCTCATGAGAGCATATACGACACGATCTATATATATTAGCCAAATACTGATCTTTTAATTGATAATACAGTTAACTTTACCATTCTTTAATCTTCTTTCTGAACAAGAAAACAAGAAATTTTGAATACACAGATAAGACCCGTTTTAAGAACATTGAAAACATACGTATAGTTCTGGAAAGAAAAATTAAGTTCAGCCTTTCTACGGCTTGGGCAGGTCTTGTCATGAAACGATGCAGGCGGAGCCTCACAAACAACCGTAGAAAATCTAAAAGGAGGGGAGAAGTGGCCTAGCAAAATACGTCGTAGAAAATTGCGGATGTAGCTAGTTCAGATTTGTAAGTATTTACACATAAAATACATAGAATGAAACACTTTTATGAACATGAAAGTAAATACATTGAAATATTTAACAATATATACGTTTAACCAGTGTTAACATAATTATTTTTGAAAAAATTACGTTGACACGAGATAAAATAACACTAATTGTAGAGCATTTAATTCTCACACACATTTACTTGCAATATTATTGTTAATAAATAATCCTGGATCTTTACCAAATATCCATTTTACTATAGATTTATTGATAAAAAACTATTTTAATTGCAAGTTTGTAATTGTTCACAAGTTTATAAATTTTGCAAAAATTGCAAAATTTTATTTGCAGTATTTTAAGAACAAATAAAATAGGCAATAATTTTGCATCTCTTGTAAAAATTGTTATTTTGCAATATTCACCTAAAAAAATACAATTTGGGGACATTGCCCGGCATGAAATAAGTGAATTTCGGAATTGTTTATAAATTTTGTTAATTTTTGCAAACTTGTTAATTCGCAGTTTTCAGTTCTGGAAGATTATGGACCCCTTCCCACTTTAGAATTTAAAAAATTGGAAATTGTTTATTAAAATTTAAAAAATCCCTTTTCTTAATTGCTTTTAAATGAGGGGCAAAATTCCGCAATCCGATCGGCGCTATAGTCTTTCTTTTTCGAGACACGAAGTTGTTTATAAGAAATTAGCATTTCAGACAACTCTTATTTTTTTTGGCAGTTCCCACGAAAGCCGTTTTACAAACGGCTCGTTTCCTTTCTCCGTCACACACGTTTGAAGTTCCTAGCGGGGTTGGAGCAGACATGCGATCACAACGCTAGCATATATTGCCATGGGTATTGTTACTAGTTAGATATTCCTCGTTTTCAGCGCTCTAATTTTTCAATTTATTCTAAATACTTTAAAAGAGAGAGATATATATTGGGGAGAGAACAATTGTACTTGTTAAGCAATCGGAATAAT
>BOPP01000021.1:1009522-1082263 GCA_017312745.1 Gryllus bimaculatus
CTAAGGTTTGCCCTACCATTGGTTCAGGTAATTCAAGAAATAAAAATTAGAGAGAAACAAACATTGAACAAATATTTGAAACTTTTTATTGCGTAATTTTTCTCGTAACAATGGGGGAATTATTTCGTTTTCTCTCAAATTACGCCCTGGAAATAAATTTTCTGCCAATTCGTTTAGATTGTGATATTTACCGCGTGTCGACTAGGCAACGAACAGTATTCATAGTGATTCAAAACAATGAAACTTAGAAGAAGCATGAGCTCTGAGCAGTCATGCCAATCTCAAGGACATTACGGTGTTGCCCACATTATTATAGACTTTTTGCCCCACTCACACATGGAAATATTTGCCATTATTAGCGATCACTGTACAAAAATATATAGATATGTGACTACAATGTTACTTTTTGTGATTTTACACGTTGTTATTGTGTAACAGTGCTTTTTAATGTTCAATCTTATGCTTCAATTTTTTATTCCGTGGCCACGCGATCGGTACTAGTTAAGAAACTAGTCAACGGTAGCTCTTTATGTGGTATTAAAATATTTTTATTTTATATCTATTAAACTAATGAATTCGAATAATTATTATTGAAACTCAGCATAAAAGTCCCTATTTGGTTTATGTAGGTCCCACAAACGCCACTTATCTCGCAAAATAATTAATTTTTGAACGTAATATGGACCTGTATACTACTGAATATCTCGCTCTAACCACCTTAAAAAGACAGGCTACAGCCTAAGAAAGGAAAGAAGAAAACAGTGTTGCATAAATTCTTATATACATCTAAATAAAGACATTAAGACTTTCGGATCTCCAGTACTCATACGTTCCAAAAATGTAAATACATTTTTATAACATTAATGAATTCATTCTAACCTGTAAAGTCTGCATTTATAAGCAGATAGCATCAGCATGGAGAATGCGAAAAAAAATAATAATACTGTTATAAGTAGTAGAATATTGGCATAGGTTTATTTATGGACATTTGTAATTGAAGGAATGTGAACTTACGTATGTAGTTAAGTAAACTTCATTGAAGGTGCAAGTTCGAAATTCAAACATGTTTTTAAAATTCAATTATCCCCAGTTCAGAACAATTCCTAGAAGCATTCTTTTCCATTCAAAACTGACACGAAATGACATGTCATACCCTCAGAATCCAAGTTAACTGTTTGAGGTCATCGCTTATTATGGAAAATTTAGTTCTTGCAAATGTTCTATATACGTAAATGGTATTTAAAAAAAAATAGATAATCTCTGATCATAGGAAAGAATCAGTCGTCTTTTCAACAACAAAGCCTCTCCTACATACTAATAGTCATAATATCCACAATTTCGTTAACTAATTGTGTTCTTTCGAATATGCCCCATGCCTCTGAGTAGCAAACATTATCACAATCGTTAAAACTGAAAATAACGATTTAAGGTGAATAAGTTAGGATGAAGCAGTTTACTCTCCCTGTAATTGATTGGTTGAAAACCATTAAGGTAAAAGTGTCATTCTATAAATTCTGAGAAAAGCGCGTTTATTTTAGGCTATGTGTCAGTGGCTATGTATTTTTCTGGTTTTAATGAACAACTGAAATACCATGGTTTTAATGATGAAACAAAGCACCATGACTTTATCAGTGGTGTTGACTTAACCAGATTTCTTAGAATTTATAAAATGTTACTGATACCGTACATTAAATTGTTTGTAGAAAATCATTTTAGGGTTAGTACTATTGGCTATGAAATTGTAGAGTTTTATTGAATTTGAAATAATTGTAGGGATATTTTCGGTTTAAATTAAGAAAATATAGATAGCTGAATGTGACGCTGTAATAAGTAAATATTTCGAGGTGTCCTCTATGAGTTTTTCATCCTCCTTCTTCATTCGCTCAGAATACTGCAAGTGATGCTGTTGTAAATCGATTTCGAGATTTAAACGGAAAAACACGTTTTGTGGTCTTCAGTTACCAAGTGAGTCTTGTTTTTCATTCAAAACGTCCGTCCATCCGTCCGTCAGCTGCTGTCAGTTTGTGTGTCTGTGAACAACACTAGTCTAAACTATTCGTAGAATTTTTGTCAAAATAAATTTTCCATTAACGATCTGGCCCACATCGAGGCCCTGTTATTTTGAAAATAATTCTTTAAATTTTGCGGGTAATTTAGTTGAAGCATATTGCAATATCATAGCAGGGCAAATCAATGATACATATATTTCTAAATTAATATCATGTGAATATCGATAGCGCGCCGAAGCGGAAAGTGGTAATAGTCGAAGATTTAAATTAATTAAATATTAATAAAGAGATTTGTATTATATAAAGATTCATTTAGATATTTCACAGTACTGATAACTTTCAAGGAGAAAGACGACTGTGAAAGTGTGAAATATGTCACATTCCTTTAGAAAACAATTATATTTTTAATCTAGTAATGAAGAAGCCATAATCTTCCCAATTGCTAGACTACTCAATGTGTGAGTGTATAGTTACGCACGCAAGTGCTCGACTTCGCGCCCCTACGCACACCCCTGCACGCCCATGTTGTAGGCGTGTGTCTGCCCGTGTAGGCACTTGTCTCCGTGTGTCGGCGTGTGCGTGTGTAGCGTAAACGTGCGCGAGCGAGGTGCGTGCACTCACTGGTCCAGGTAGTCGTGCCGCCGGCTGGCGCTCGCCACCGGGTCCGGGTCGTGGTCCTGGTCCGCCCTCCGGTGCGGCGGGGGGCTGGCGTCGCAGGCGGCCAAACGCTGGCCCACTGCAGGCGTGCCCCCGGCCGCCACTCCCACACCACGAAGGGGACGGCGATCATCACGAACAGCACCCCGCCACGATGGCCACCACCTGCGCACATTGCAGCAACCTTTCTTATCAACGAGTACAGCATCAAGTGTTCAACTATAGTAATAATAATAATAATAATAATAATAATAATAATAATAATAATAATAATAATAATAATAATAAACTATCCTAATTGTACTGTTAGCAACTGGCGTGATACCAAAAACTCTCTGCAGATCGTTTAAGAACTCTGCTTGGAGAAAAGCATTATCTCCAGAAGTCGGTTATAATCAGAAGATTCATGGGAGTACATGTTGGGTTTTGAAAGCTCATTCTTGAAATTGTAGTTGTTATTAGTATTTGAAAACTGTTATTATATGTTTACATCTGAAAACGGTTATTTTATGTTTATGTGTTAGAATGCATTAATTTGTTTTGTAGATTTTAAATATGTCTGTGTTACCATGCTTTGATATTGTATCTGTGTGGTATCCATGTGAAACCAAAAACTTTGAGAATAAACAAAATAATAATAATATGAAATAACTAGCGTACCCGTGCGAGAACTTCGTGTTAAGCCCCACCCTTTTCCTATCCATTCCATTCAGAAGGAAAGTTGTTAATGAAATGTGTTAATTTGTTAAAAAATGTGTAAATGTAACTTCGTACTAACACAATATCAAATAAAAATAAAAACAATGCAATTGACGTTGCAAACGTATCCAGTATTATAGAGATATGTTCTACGAACAATTCACACTTCCTTAAGAAATTTTGAAGTTTCTTGACAGCTTTTCGCTTTCCTTGATAGTCACAAAAATGTTAGAAAGGTTTTTACTCTTGAGAAAGCGAAATAAAGTTTGTCATGCGAAAATACAGGATCGGGCAAGTACAACCGGTCCCTGGATTTCTTATGAAAAATAAATGGGGTTTTGGAGGGACAGCTTGCTGGGGTGCGAAAATTGAAAAATTATTTGTACACTAAAAAAATATTTGATTTTTTTTGCGTTCTTATGTACCTCAAGAAAAGCAATACCGAGTCAAAAAATAATAAAACTAATATTTTCACCTTTGAGTAATAAATACCATTTGTTACCATTAGAAAATGTTATCTACGCTTAGAATTCACTTCGGTACATGGGAATGTTGCACAAACTATGTTTACATATCGAATAACTTAGCGAAACGACACCTTAAGTTTGATATTAAACAGTGTACTACTTACAATACATGAGTTTACAACTGGGCATTGATGTGCAGACATCCAGATGTAGCCAACATTTAAACTGTGTGTCTGGATTGGGATCGTTGGCAGGTCCAATGAATGGCGCTATTATTTCTATAACTTTTAAATTTTATTTGCTTTTTTAAATTAATACACGTAGTATTCTAAGCTAGCGCGTTTCGATTTTTGGTGTTAATTTATTGCAAGCTATTTTAATTTAGTTAATTTAAAAAGTTCGTTCTTTGTGTTGTGCCATAGCACAAGCTTTCGCCTACCTCAGAGTACCCGTGCGAGAACTCTCGCATTTTAAACGTCACTCATTTCCCTAATCTTATATTTCCATTCTAAGAAGGAAAGTTGTTAACAAAACCTATTTATTTGTTTTAAAATGTATAAAGCTAACTTCCATTACACTAACACAATATTACATAAAAAACAATGCAATTGATGTGGAAAAGAAATTATCACTACAGATTTATTCGGTATTATCGAGAGATTTCTTGGAACAATTCACAACACTCCCTTAAAAATATTTGAGGTAATTATTCAATATTCTATGTTAGTGAGCTTTTCGCTTTTCATCATAGTCACAAAAATATTAAAAAAGGTTTTTTACACTTGAGAAAGCTGCGTGACTTGAAAGTTTCACCAAATCACTGCTGATAACGAAAATACTGGTACAGCCAAAACACAAACCAAATCTAACAAGACACTTTTACACTCTTCCCTGCACACCCACACCCCTCCGTGATTAGGTACACAGCACTTTTAAATTTAGCAAAACTTGAAATAAATGTTTTCACTACGCGAATAAGAAAGAATCTTCATCGGTACCAACCAACTATTAATAATACTTTTAGTTGTTGCTGCGAGAACGATATTGATTAATAATTATACAAATAAACCCCGTCAGTCTGCGCAGACCACTGTGTGAAATCTAAGCCTTCTAAACGTGATGCAACAAAGATAGCCAACATCACCAAGGGTTGAAATGTAGCTGGCATTGTTTGTATCGGTTAAGTACCAAACCAGCAAAAATTTAATAGAATGTCCAAGAATGTGTCATTCTGTATATTACAGTGTAAGAACGTTTCTTTGAGGCCTCTGGTATCTAAGTGTTAGTTCTTAAGGCCCTAAATGCTTCGTTTAGGAGTTTTTTAGAACAAATTTTTCATATTTTTCAAGTCAAAGTGCAATTCATCACGTCTCCGTTAAATTCTGTTCTCATTTATAAAGATTGGTTGCAATGAGAGTCGTAAAAGGTATGTATACTACTGAAATAATATAGGAGACTATAATATATAATATTAATACTTATCATATTAATAATAAAAATATTATTATTATATTCATTATTATTATTATTATTATTATTATTATTAAGGAAAGAAAGTGGACAGTTGACACTTAGCGATCAGGAAAGTTGCAAGGAACGTGGCAAATATTTGAATAGACGTTTTGATTTCCCATAGACTACAGAAAGATTCCTTCCAGAAAAACCATGTAAATTCAATTCAATTTCACATGCACCAAACAAAGAAGAAATCGCTAGGCAAATTAAAAGGCTGAAAAACAACAAAGCGTCTGGTAAAGACGAAATAGTTGCAGAACTCCCGAAGTCGGCAGATCCGAAAACAATTAAAGAAATTACATTAGTAATGCAAAGCATTTGGCACAATGAACAAATTCCTGACTGGAAAACCGCCCATCATTACACAAAATGGGAGACCGAGCCCTTCTTCCTGTCGCATACAAAATTCTCTCCCAATGTCTCCTAGACAACTCAAAAACATCTTGAGCACAAAACTGGCGAATATCACGCAGGTTTCAGGGCAGAAAGATTGTGCCCAAAACAAATCCTAAATCTAAACTTAATTCTCAGGCACCATAAGTTTACAACAAGAAAATAGTCCGTACTTTTGTTAATTTCAAAAAAGTCTACGACTCAGCTGACCGAGCCTCTGTTCCAAATTTTAGAAGAACAAGGACTGGATCTCAAACCCCTTGCAGTTATCAGACAGACATTAACTGACACAACATCTAAATTGAAGTTTGTGGGAGAAATTTCAGAGCTCTTTGTAATTAAGACGGGGGTGAGACGAGGAGATGGACTTTCTTCACTACTTTTTAAATGCATTTTAGAGAAAGTAAACCAAGAGAGCCGGAAACAAAAGTCTGAACTCAAAATTGACCAACCTATAAAATTAGGGAGAACGAATATTACGATACACTATTTTTCGAAGACGACCTGGCAATTTTAACACAGAATATTTCAACAACTCAGAATCAAATAGAAATTATGAAGGAAACCGCAGACAAAGTAGATCTCCAGATTTCATTTGAAACTAGTGGTGCTACAGAATAGCACGGACATTCCCGTATTAGTTTCCCACTTCCTTTGGTTTCGGCTAGCTATTCTAACTTGTTATATACTCTTGTCTGGTGCCTTTTATCGCTGCCTAAAGTTCATTTTTTTTTTGAAATTTTCTTAATTTTTGTGTTTCTTAATAGAGGGGAAATATTATTTTAAGAATATTAAAGAACAGTAAAATCTCATCATAAATGGCAATTTTTTTTGAAAAATTTGGAGCGGGTTTTAATAAAATGGCGCTTAAGCGGTACTGTAAATTCGAAATTTGAAGCGTTTTTCATAGAAAGTTTTTGAAATTTCGAAAAACTTCATTTGAAGTAACATACAAATATACATTGGTGCATACAAATTGCTGGAAATGTGCATATTAAAAGCGTGAGAGATATTTCAAAACAATTGCATTTGTGTAAGTTTTGAAGAAAAAAATGTCCCGAAATGAACTTTACCTCACATTAAAGAGTGCTATTACCACTATCCGTTCGAAATGTTAGAAGAAACAAAATTAGAGACGTTTTTGAGAAAACGGATCGGTTGTTCCTGAAAATACGGAATTTCGAGTTAGTTTTCACAGAAAACGAGAAGCTTTCGAGAAGCTTTACAGGACATTATGTAAACCACATGTACTCATAAATACAATAATGTGAACATATTGCCGCTAATATAAATATTAACGTGAGAGACAAGTGAAAAAAATACATTTTTTGTAATTTTTAAAGAAAAAAACACCAATAGATTAAAGAAATATGGCGTTTATGTCATATTATGGAGTATATTTATCACTACTAAAATTTTAAAGAAAAATTATTGTTTTTGTAATTTTTTTTAATTGCATCTATTGCACGCAATATTGCGCGAAGACTACTAAAATTTTCAAAAAAATATACATTACCTTAGTGAAAAAACGTACAATGGAGAACAAATTTAAAGGAAAAACATATTTGATTTTATAGTTTTAGGAAGACCTCGAAAATAATTCATACTTTTGAAATTTCCCAAAATTAAGGGTTAACCGTGAAAATCGGACCTACGACACGTAAAATTTCAAAGTTTCGTCTAGAGTCAGATAAACAAGGATTTCTTCAATTTGGAAAAAAAATTCCACGTATGGTTCAGGCGCTAGTAGTGTTCAACGGACAGACAGACGGACGTTTTGGAAAAAAAATGTTCCGTATCAAGAACCCCAAAACGTGTATTTCCGTTTAAATCTCAAAATCGATTTTCCTCAGCATTGCATAACTTTCCCTATATTACGTATATTGCATTGTATATACGTATGTATACGGGAAAGTAAAGAAACTCAGGCATGGTTTCTGGATCATGAAACATCTTCCTGCCCAGCAGAACCGTTGTTCCATGAGGTCTAGGACCTCAAGATAATGGGACCGTTATGGTGCGTTTTAGACCAGAGCGTGAGGATCATATTTCTAGCTCTGACAGTTGTGAGAATATTCCTTGTAAACTATTCAGGTACTCTACAAATCTATTCCGCGAGGAATTGCAGCTGTTCTAAAAGTAAATTGTGGCCCAAAACCTTATTAATAAATAGGTATTGTTTATACGTCAAGTGTTCAGATAATTTGGTCCATGAATAAGATAGAAAAAAAATACTCCATGTCGTAAAGTGTTTTTATTTTCTTATGTAAAGAGAAGATTCTATTACCGGTTGAATATAAATGAACAGCTTATTATGTAATTACCTAAAGATTAAATTGTACAATAGGGACAGGAATTATACAATGATATTCCGTAAATGACTTTATAAACCTGCTTCTATAGCCTGCTCCAAGCCTTGGCCGCAATTCTTTCCTTCGTTTTTTCTCGATCAGTGGGATGGGCCCATCCTTATTCTATGGATGGGAATGCACAAGAATGGTGTAAAAAGGATCGGTCCGTCGATCTTTTGGTAAAGTGCTTTTCCGGACTTTGCATGGAAGCGAGAAAAGAAAACCATGAGAAAATACTGGCCAGAGCAGTCGGCCCACGTTTTTGATCCCTACAGACGCCAAAAACTCGCCGACGTTAAAAATCAGACATTTCGCGCACCTGGCCGGGGATCGAAACATCAACCTCCCTGTCACTGGTACGCTCATGCGCTTACCAATGTGTTTGCTAAGGCATTACCAAGGCGGGGGAGGGGGGGGTCAGAGGACCACTCATGATTTTTTTTCTGAAGCAGAAAATTATTGGTAATGCTTATCATATCTTGATCAAAATATGATGAAATTTGTCGTCTTCTTGTTATAATCACTTCTATTTGTTATAATTTGAGTCATTACAGCGTCTTTGGAAGTGGACAATAACTTTCAGGGCAAATCACTAACACAAAGTATGAAAGCGGGCTGTCAAATAGTACTGGCGATTATCTCACAATAAATAATCACGTGGTATTTAGCATCTGATAATTGTCAGGCAAAGCCAAACACAAGCATTTACGTCATTTGTTCACCAAATAATGTAAACACAATGTTACATGTTCAAAATCTATAGACTTTTATTGTGTTTTATTCGTGGAATACAAGTTCAAACTCTCGAATGCCAGTTTATTTTTTAATGAATATCTACAACAAACGCATAGTCGCGGTACTTCGAACTCATCTTGCGACAATGGTCGCAAACACCTGTACATTCTCAAAAAGGATATTGCATTATACTAACATATTAACATATCGAGTAAATATATATTGTTACGTATTTTCCTAATTACGTGCTAGCATTATAACTCTGAAAAAATAAGTTTAAATTAGAAAAAAGTGAATATATACAAATTTAATTACTAACGCAATCTTTTTTGTAATAACTTCTCACAAGTTTCCTCTGATAATGCCAATTTCCCTGGAACTAAAGAGATTAAAAATTTCTTTTCACATGTTCGAGTTCAGATATTTGCTTATTGGCCATGTGCAAGTGAATCAGAGGAAGAGCACTTGCGCAAACAGGGCGCGTCCGCGCGCACCTTTGTTTGCAACAGCGATAAGAACCAATGTAAAGTGGTACGTTTAGTGTGTCCTTTCTTTAGGCGTGTCTAAAATGTCAGGACACAAAGTAAATACAACAATTATTCTTTATTTCACCATGGGAACGTGGTGCACAACTACGCAAGTGAATCGTCACTCGAAATTCTTAAAACGAAGAGACTTGATTACATGTCGGAGAAACCTGTAATATTTGTATGATGGCAATTTCAAGTGAATAAAATACATTTGTCTACAAACAGAGTTCTAGAGAACTACTCATTGTGAATAACGATAAAGATTAATTTTTTACTGGAATTATTTGAAGAAAATGTTAGTAGTCATTTTTGAGAAAATTGTATTTCCTTTTTTCTTCAAACGATCATCACTCAAAATTACGTTAGATCGTAGTTACGTTACATTATAACAACTAAAGAGAATTATGAGAAACTGTAATTTTTCTTATAAAATTTATTTGTATGAGGGTGTCCAAAAATGTTTGAGCTTTTGGGATTATTGAAATGAAAGAGGTTTTAATAAAAATCGGAGTGGTGGGAGGTGGTTTTTAAAAGCACACTTGGTGCTATTCGAACAAAAAAGTGGAAAATATAAAAATTGAGCCATTTTAATAAAAAATCAATATGTTAAAGGAGCTTCTAATTTACCTCGCCATCAGATCGATCGATCATGAAATGTTTATTTTTGTGAACTTTTGTACGGATTTGACAGTAGTTTTTTGTATATTTTCGTGTTTTCAAGGTATTAAAAAAGTCTGAATGTTACGGTATTTTCCTTACAGGTGATGACACATTAGCTTCAATTGTGGATGTGGTTTGAGAAATTGGGAGCCAACCGATGATCCTTGGATAGAACATGCAAAATGGTCTCTCAGTGTTCATTTGTTGTTCTGAACAAAGGAAAGGACTTATACAGAAAGCATGTCCAAAGAGCAGCCTTTGTTACAACCAGAAGTGAGTATTTCTTTAATACCTTAATGTTAATTGGCAGACTGGATTAATTGATTTGTTCATTTTAAATGAATGCACAACTGACTTGTAGTATAGTGTGTGACAGTAGTGTGTGTAATGAACAGATGGGCATACTCGTACTGACATATCGACGGACTTTGAAAGAGAAATGGGTTCAGGGATCCCCAAAATTGCATCAAAATATCTTAGTTTATTTTTTGCTGCATATTATAATACGTTCTCTATACTATACTAAAAAAGAGAAAGTAAAAAGAGGCCATAGCTAAATGACAGACAACTTTTCAAAATAACAGACAATGGAAAGAACTCGAACTGGACGATGTTTTTTGATGTCAAATGAAACAAAGGTTCAATTAATTAGATTTTTAAAATTTTTAAAACATTACTCCAGTGCTAGCATATTTCAAATTAAGAGCTTTAACAGTACAGGTATGATAATTAAGATTAAATTGAAAAGGATTTAAATTGAATTTAAGATTTAAGTTGCACATTTAAGTTGATTTTGCCCGTCCGACACCAGATCCAAGGATTACTGATGGATTACCCGCGAATAGATAACATTCGCGGGTGATCCATCTTCGCCAAACAGACAAGATTCAATATTGTCAACTAAATACTCCCAGTGAATTCTTTCAAGTCAGTTTGATCATTACGATACAAGAGTGAACGTATCCCAATCTTCATTTTCCTAATAAAAGTGAGAGAAAAAGAGAAATTTCTCCGTATTTTATAGTTTTGGATGTCAGAAACGTCAAAAGCAAATGTTTGCAATTGGAACAGAAAAAGGTTCGGAGTGTTAAATAAAGAATAAAATCTAACCTCCCACTTGACAGCATGCCAAGGATTCTGGAGAATTTCTTAACTTTAAAAAAGAGACATATTTTCCAAAATATCAAGACTCTGATTTCTATATTTTATCCTCTCTTACCGAATCCGAAATGAAAGTAGTGCCAAAAGATTGGTTGATGTGAATAAAACAAGGAGGTAGGAAATAACTAGACATTTTCGTAATCGTATCGGTCGACATACTACGTCATGTTGACAATGACAATTATCAGAAAAACAAGGACTATCTACTCTTTAACTGGTTTCTATAAATTATATTAGCGGCGTTTCCTGATCTGTAATTTAGAAGGAAATCAGATGTCGCTAGACTTCGTTGATAATTATTTTAAATAAGTTCTTCGAATGGCTGGCTTATACCTATCAACACCAACAGGTCCCAGAAAGCTCGGTTAGTCACAAAACAAGTAATTACTACTCACCCTAGGAAAATAAATTTGACTAATTTTATGTACGAACATACATGCGCGTCGGAACCTGCGGTGTTGGACGTAGGATCCACGGTGTGTGTGTGTGAGTAAGAGTAAGTGAGTGAGTGAGTGAGTGTGCGCGAGTAAGAGTAAGTGAGTGAGTGAGTGAGTGCAGCGTGAGGAAGAGAGTTGGGTGAAGTAAGTGTGAATGAGTGAGTTGTGAGTGAGTGTGAGTGAGTGGTGAGTGAGTGAGTGAGTGATGTGTGAGTGAGTTATGTGAGTGAGTGTGAGTGAGTGTGAGTGAGTGTGAGGTGAGTGTGAGTGAGTGTGAGTGAGTGTGTGAGTGAGTGTGAGTGAGTGTGAGTGTGAGATGAGTGTGAGTGAGTGTGAGTTGAAGTGAGTGTGAGTGAGTGTGAGTGAGTGTGAGTGAGTGTGAGTGAGTGTGAATGAGTGTGAATGAGTGAGAGTGGGTGAATGCGAGTGAGTGTGAGTGAGTGAGAGTGATGTGAGTGAGAGTAAGTGTGATTGAGTGAGCTGAGTGTGATTTGAGTGAGTGAGTGTGATTGAGTGAGTGATGTGATTGATGATGAGTGTGATTGAGTGAGTGAGTTGATGAGTGAGTGAGTGTGATGATGAGTGAGTGTGACTAGTGAGTGAGTGTGACTGAGTGAGTGGAGTGTGACTGAGTGAGTGAGTGTGACTGAGTGAGAGTGTGATTGAGTGAGTGAGTGTGATTGAGTTGAGTGAGTGTGATTGAGTGAGTGTGATTGAGTGAGTGAGTTGTGATTGAGTGAGTGAGTGTGATTGAGTGAGTGTGATTAAGTGTGATTGAGTGAGTGTGATTGAGTGAGTGAGTGTGATTGAGTGCGGTTGAGTGTGATTGAGCTGTGTGTGTGTGTGTGTTCGGCGCGCGCGCGTTTCAATCATCTTAGAGATACATTTCGTCAGAAAGACAGGAAGCGTTCTCTCCGAAGACAAAACAGTAAAACTATAATAAATGAAAATCCTATTGGTTGTTTTCAGGTTTCCACATTTTCAGTTGCAATAAAGGTCTAACACTTTCTATACATCAGAAGTAACAATTTATTACTGGAATATAAAGAGGGAACCACATACTTAATAATTAATGGTTTTCTAGTAAATATTTTACTAGAAAACCATTAATTACTATAAATATACATTGAATTAACTTTTACATTTAGAAAAATATAAGTTTTTAAAGGTAAATGTCACTTTTCTTTTGCACCAATAACATATCAGTAAAAATTGTTTCGGAGAAAAATGTAGCCCCATTGACTTAAAAATTTGAAACGGCTCGACGAGTCGCGTCGCAGACGCTAATATAACACACGTTGTTGAGCTATGAGTCACACTACTCCTAAGTGTTTTCTGACGCTCGGGCGCACCGACCCGCGCCAGACCGAACCTTTCTCCAGTCAGAATTACGCCCAAGCTATGTAAAATGGGCGTTACAAACAGTCGCTTTGTGTTTTTTCTTGCCTTTCTCGTGCTTTGACTCTTTCCTTTTTGTTTCCGTAGGTCACTCTGTGGTACTCTGTCTTCTTTTAGCCTTGCCTGCCAAGGTTAGTGAGAAACGGTGGGAAACAAGTACTTTTCACTATTTGGTCACCAGTAAAACGATTTATTAACGTCAACTGGATGACTTTTCTGAAGTCATTAAACTTCATGTCCCGTGTAATCCTTTTAACCATGAAGATGACAAGGGTCACTTGCCAACACCCACGACATTCCTACAATATTCCTATACGTCAAGTCTTCTAGCGCTGAGTTCCGGAGTCTCTAATAACATGAATATTAATTAGCCTCAGTTCAGCTTTACGTCTGAGCCCTCAGACCACTGGATTTGAAACACGTGGCGGAAGTATTGTAAGCACACCTGCAAGTAGACACACACACAATAGTGCGCGCAAATAGAACATTCATGATACACACACTGGACACGTACATTCATGCGTACTTTCAGACACATACTAAGGCTTTACATGTACATGTACACACACAACGCATACAAACAAACACTCAGCATTCATAAACTTTGACTTCAACTAATTCGTACATATCTTTTCTCCACGCCATTTTAATTCATTCACATCATCTCATTATTTTGCAATTGCCTACATCCGACACTTCATGCCGTCCCTCTCCATGCTTGAAAAATTTACTACCAATGACCACAGTCTAGATAAAAATATTTCAAATCGCTCTAAGCATATAATTAAATACTTAGTAAACCCGCGCTCCACTTATTTGCAACGCATTTTACCACCTCGGTGTGAGCGAGTTCAATAACAAATTAACTCTTAACTACAGTCTACATGAAATGTTCGGTGGGCAAATTGTGTTCAACTTATTGTCTCAATTACCGATATTTCCTTCATTTTTGACATTACTCGTGACATCATCTTACAGAAGAAGTAACACAAACATAATGTCCATCAGCTTAGGTAACTCAGGGCATCAAGTGATGTCACTGCCGTGCATCTGACTGGGAGATCCTGGGGTTCGAGTCCGGCCAGTGTCAGGATTTTCGACACTAGGTATACGAGGAATCCGTGCTCTAGCTAAGTCAAGTTCAGCCGCTGCCTGGAGAAGAATTCTCGCGACCGGCTGCTTTGATCAGTATTTATGCGAGGGGCCTCAGATCAACACCACGCGAATGCCGCAGCAATATCCTAACAAACGGACTGTGCGCTCTGCTCTTTCTCCTTGTCTTTCCTTCATCTCTTACTTACACTGACATGCACTTCGCTACCAGACACGTCCGGAGACCAGTCGTAAGTTTAGAACTTGTCCTGGCCAGGTCGTAAACTCTATTTGCTCCCATCCTTGAAGAAAAAAACGCCAAACCGGTGAGGTTTGCGACGATTCTCACCATTCACCAGTGAAAGGCCACCGCCTCCTCCCATGATAAAAAGTTGCACTACAACTACAGGACTAATAACCGTAGCCGTTGACAGGCCCAGAAAAATTATATTATCAATCAATCAAAAATTGTCCCCACGTTAAGATTATCGAGGAGACAGTTCTACAGACATTGTGCAAACTCCCCGCATTTCAACGCTTCCAATAAACAAAACTCAAACAAGGTGGCGTTCAGCAGCAAGTGTCTATTTTTCGAAGAGCTGCTCCTTTCCATCACATCATCTTGCACATTGACATCCGACAAACATAATCCGAAGGAGAGCCCGCCCGGGCGTACACATACTTTTACATTACATTTAGACATAACACGTGAAGAGGAGAGGAGAGCAGTGTATTTAAAAAGTGTATTACTAGTTAAAATACGAGTATATGTGCAGGAGTCATACAATGTCGAGTTAATGATGTTATGTTATGTTATTATTATTATTATTATTATTATTATTATTATTATTATTATTGTCTTCAAAGGATTTAAAGTTACATTGTATCGATAATCCTAATGTAATATGGTAATTACAGTGTTCTGCCACCAGGTTGTATAAACCTACTTGTAGAAATAATAAATATCTCTATCTATTCATAAACGTTGACTTCAATTAATAAATATCTCTGACAACTGCGCGAGGGAGAGCTCCTTCACCCACACTAACATAAACCGCGACCAAGCTCCAGGCCGGCAGCCCACCTGCGCGTCGGAGAGCGCGGCCGGGCGCTTGGCGCGGGGCGGGGCGGCGGGGCAGGCGGCGGCGCAGTCCACGCAGCTGCAGGCCGCCGAGTCCTCGCGGGGCGCGGCGGCGCACGGCGTGGAGGGCGGCTGCAAGGGCGCGCCGCCGCCGGGGGGCGCCTCGTCCAGCCGGTAGTCGATGGCGAAGGGCACGTACTCGTTGCTGTCGGCGTCGCCGGCGAACGTGAACCAGCGCTCGGCCGAGCACCGCCGCGACCCCCACTCGCCGCAGATGAGGTCCATCACCCGCTGGCCCGTCGACGGCATCGACACGTCCTTGCACGAATCGTACGTGGCCTCGGCGAACGCCCGCGCCAGGAAGATCTTCACCGCCAGCACTGACGTGCGGTTCGTCTCCTCGTCGACGTCGGTTTCCGTCACTTCCATGAAGCTGGATTGGTCCCCGCGGCACGAGTACTCGCAGATGAGATTCGCGAAGTTCTGCATGCACGACGGGCACCGCTGCAGGAACACCCCGGCCATGTCCAGGTTCGGGTCCATGGCCTTCAACTGTTGGCTGTCGCAGCAGGTGGCCAATCCTCCGGGTGAAGAGCGAAGCTTCTCCACCATGTGAGGACACCATTTCTCGAGGACGGCGATGCCGTCGGGGTCCGTCAGCGGCTTCGGAGGGCCGTCGTACTGGCAGTTGAGACTGTGGCCGGTGACCGGGTCCTTTTGACATTGGCCGTACCAAACGCAGTGCGCGGGTTCCCCGACGAGGGCAGCGGTTGTGGTGGCGAAGATCGCGACCGTCAGGGCGGCGGCGGCCGCGGGCGTTCTCATAGTGGCCGCGACGCCTCCTCCGGAACAACTGCGCGAGCCACCCACGACACGCGCGGGGGAAGTGCGGTATCTGGTCGCGAACGCGGAGATAACGCGTTATCGGGGATCGCACGTCGCCTACGACGGCCGTCCGCTCGGTCGGCCGACGTGACGCACGGGGCGCGGAAAGGTGGGCGTGGCGAGAACGCCGCTTCGACCAACAGCCGCACGACGCCGCCGGCCGTCTAGTGCGGCCCATGCGGCCTATTCCGCGCTCCAACACGCTTCGCCGCCCTCGGCGCAGCGCCAGCGCTCACCGGACAGGCATGGGTGCCGCTATCTCACGGTTCGCCTGCAACGCACGGGGGGGCCTCTTGTTGCGGCATGCGTGCAATAGATAGCGCGACTTGAATGTTTCCGCTCCCTCTGGTAGTCGCAACCTGCATCACGTGCGATAAATCATGCAATTGTCATTTTGTTGAGGTCATGCTTCATATTTAACCATAACCATTGTCTTCGTGCAGGAAAAATGGTGTGTATTTTTGTAGCTCGTATGTGTGGAACGTCTTCACCTGCGCTTATGTACTATATTTTAGTTCGAAGACTTAATAAAAATATTACATCGTGCACTACACTACAAGAAGTAGTACAGTAAAAATTAAGGGTCAAATTCCAATATCTTTTTTTATAAAAACGTCAGGGCACAATTCAATTTGATAAACCCCAAAACCCTGAGAATCTTGCGATAGGGCAACAAAGGCCCTTTCTGTAGTAAAACTAGCGCGACATACTATGTAAAGCCTCGAATTTTTCATTTTTGACCAATATAAAAAAAGATGGATATTGTTCGCGTTGAAATAAAAAAAAACATTAATTAACTTTTTGAACTTAACTTTAGGTAAGTGCAAAAATTAGTAAACGTATTAAAGTCATAAAGGGAAGTTTATCAAATGAAATTTCAGTAGGGAGACAAGATTTCAGGATGAACATAATGTTTTTCGGTCACGTAAACTTCTGTAAGTGGATAACAATTTTCGTCTTTCACCAGTTTCTACTATACGCACGTTGACAGTGTTTTATCTAGACAGGTAAATGGTAAATTTTATGACGTTATGTAACGAAACTCTAAATTAAGACAACAATACAGATTAACACGAACATTGCTTCTTTGTTTCGAAAATATAATGAGGTTGTCATCTCATTGTTTTATCACGGATAAATGCGTCTAAGTTTACATGCACGGGGCTTTTGTATCAATAATGAACATTGTAGCAATGAAATCCAACGTTCCACCTAATTTTTGAATAGAATTAATTTCGACCGTGAATAGTGACTCCGGTTAGTGAACACAGTTATAGTGAACTGAGTTACTATCCGTTTCACTTACGTTACAAATAAGGACGAGAAGAGTCGGTTATAGTGAACGTGGTAAATACAACGTAGGGATAAAATAAATCAATGTAGATAAATTATATTTAATTTTGACATCACTGATATAGAGAACATCTAAACCTCCTCGTTTTTAATTGCCTTTTGGGAAAGGAATCTTCAATAACTCCAATAAACGATGACGTAAATCATTTTTACGAAATACTTTTTTTTAACAATATAGGGAACTGTTTTAAGCTATTTCATAATAAAATCCTAAATTGATATTATTACGAAAAATTGAAACCGATACTTAATCCGAAATATTTTATTAACTGAAGCTAGAGCGTAATTCGAAACAGTGCGATGGCTTC
The DNA here is from genome assembly GCA_017312745.1 of Gryllus bimaculatus. Lineage (NCBI taxonomy): Eukaryota > Metazoa > Arthropoda > Insecta > Orthoptera > Gryllidae > Gryllus > Gryllus bimaculatus. Next base: position 1,027,254 of record BOPP01000021.1, read on the forward strand.
GAACTAGCGAGGGATTGTTCGTTTCTGTGATACTTTCAGATTCCAGACAAAAGAAGAATAAAATCACATTTATTTCACCTGTGAATATATCACTATTATGTGCTATTAGTAATTTAATATAATATTTACGAATATTCTAGTCGGATCAAAGGGTGGCCGAATCTAAAAAACTGCAACTGCTGCCAAGCTGAAAACTCCAGAAGTGGGCACCGCATTGTTGAGAGAAGTGAAATCCCGGTTGCGGCGCGTCGTCGCGTCTTCTAGAGAGTGAAAACGTTTTACTTTTAAACGTAAAACAGCGCCCCGCCCGGTCCGCGGTGGGCCGTCGCTGGCAGGTTCGGCGCGAGCGCTGGGTCAAGCAGGCGGCCGTTCGCTCGCGACCTCTCACCTCCACGAGGCGTCGCGACGGGCCGGGGCGCGGAGGGGAAGGGAGGCGACGCTCGCGGGGCATTGTGGGACTCCCGGCGCGCAGCCCACGCGCGTCACGCGAACGTCGTCGAGGGCGCGACGCACGGGGTGGGCGGGTGGAGGGGAAGTGTGTCGGAGACGGGAGGCGCCGTCTATTGTATGGTACTCGCCTCGCTGCGATTATGTGGAAGCCTGAAGCCTTCTAAAGAAGCGAAGTAAACGATTTTTGTAGCAGGTGGATACGCATGACGAACAGGTTTGCGAAAACATGAACTGCAGACTGACGTTCAAACTGTTAATACTTCTGCAAGTAATCGTTGAATCATAAATAGATCTTGACGTTTTTTATTTAAAGAAACTTTCGAAATATAAATCGGCATTTCCAGAGATACTGAGGATGGAAAGCGTGGTCTGAAGTGAAATTAATTGTAGTGGAGACATATTTTACCATCCAATTTTGCGATGAACATGAACGCGAAGACAACATGAACTCTGAAATCAATGAAGTGATAGTAACCCAATATTTTTAATCTGCATATAAATACACTCGATTAGAAATATAATTTTTGATTAAGTTTCTTCCGCTGTACGTAGATTAGAGAAACGCTGTTGCAAACCTTTGTGGCGATACACGCAGTTTTGAACCAAAAACATCGTACAAAATAAGGTGTTAAACCAGACTCCATCTCCCTAGACCCCTCTATACCTCTATAGTGATTTTCTAGGCCATACGACTTACATGGGGCCAGGTGATGGGAATATAATTTTAATTTTTAAAATGAAAATACCAAAAGCAGTAAAGTTCTTTGGTGTGACGTAATTGCATAACCTCTGACCGCAAGGACAGTGGTCCGTATGTGTGTGTGTGTGGGGGGGGCGAGGTGACACCAAGCATATACGCTCCGAGTGCCACTAGATTTTTCTACGCCAGTGTTCATGAATACTCTATTATGCTATTATTGCCATTTGTCAAGACTCAAACTTTTTAAAGTTTAGCTGACGAACGGATGTCTGATTCTGCAGAACGGTAGAGCTCACACACACCAGATTTTCGTCTTTAATCATTACGTACGAATAGGTGACACCTATCGGAATCAAAAACGTAAAGTTCTAACTACAAGCAATATTTTTTTCCTAGGGTGTTTTCCAGCCGTCAGCCTGTTAACCTTTACGTCCGCGCTGCGGTCAAGCAGCACGCATTCACTCTACCAACCATACACAAAACACCAACACTCTAGCGGGCTCCTCTGATCTGGGCAGAATGCAAGTCCCTCAGCGGAACGCAAAGCCCTCTGCGGCAACACATACAAGAGACAAACAATCATGCCCAAGGCGAGACTCGAACTCGCGAGAAGTGCTGAGTCGGTACACGTTCCAAGTCTCCTCGGCCATCCACGTCGACAAAGCAACATTTAATAGTATGAGATTTGTTCAATATGTCATGGTAGGTCTGTTTGCCAAAGACTTCACATTCCTAATATATTAGTAAGATTAGGATCATGTTTGGCAGAAATTATTGGCAACCAATTTCATTTCCAATTTTTGTTTATTTCTTTTACAATTTTCTCCCATAATCTCGGAGAACTGAAGCCGAGATCTTCCACACAGCTTTTCGTTCATAAACTAACGAAAGATATGTGTATGTTCATATTGATTTTCATTGTCAATTTGATCATCTGAGTTTTAGTCACCACAAAGCAATACCGAGACGAAGTCTCAGTTTCGCATTTGTACATTTAAAACAATGCTTTGTAACTTACTGTTTCGTAAACGGTCAATTTAGGATCAAAGAACAAACAAAACGGACAAAGAACGGCCAAAAAATGATCGAAGAACTTGGTTTCAACTGAAGTTCAATTGTACAAGAAATAATTAAATCTTGGCTAATATTTGAACTAAGGAATTTCGACATTTTATTTATGCATCTTAAACATTTTGTTAATGCATTGATTTCTCTATATTGATCTTTTTATTCAATTTCCAACTATATTTCACACCATATTTTGATTATATTTAGTAATATTTATACACATTTACGTACTTATTATTCCGTATAAATCCGAGCTCTGTTCATTAGTCATAACATCACTAGTGAAGACTAGGATGAGAAGAGGAAAGAACGCCATAACATCACCTGATCGGATAATAAACTATGAATCAGCTACAGTCCACATCACAACAGAACCAATCTGGCTGTTGTCGATCTGTTTTTAGTTTCAACGTGAAAGTCAGAGGAGTAGGGGCAACTACCCCCTCCTAGTATCGATATTGTACTTTTGATGTCTCTTCAGGCACTAAAATAAAGCTTCAGTGCCAAATATAATTGTGTGTTATCAATACACCTGATCGACAAAAAAATAAATTGTATTGTGTATACAAAGACTCATCAAACATTTTTTCAGGTAATCTTTACCGATCATTAATAACTGCTTGGTTCACATTACACCTCAAAAAGTTGAATAAATAATGAATCCAAATTTTAAAAATTCAATTCTTCGATTATTTTTATCAATGGCGAGATATTTTCGAAATTTTGTGCCTTAATATGCATTACGAACTTAATATCTGCGAACACGCTTCGTCAAAAATATTAACAAAATATTCCTACTAAAATTGCACTACAAAATTAAAATGTACGTAAGCTCAAATAAATTATATTTTTGCAGTGTATCATCGTTCCGTTCGGCGTTTTTCTCTTCAAAGACGAGAGTAGTTTGTGTCAAGAGATGTTCAGCAGATGTGCAGTTTGTGCTATATACAACAAGCTGTTTTTGCTCGCAGAAAATACTCTCTTGCATCGGAATTTCCGTTGAAGTCAATGAACTGCTTACGAGTAGGATGGCCTGTTTTATGTCCGCCGCTGCTTAGCGTCTACAGCGAAATATAGCTCGATAGGAGACGGGCCGTGACGCGCGCCCGAGACGGTGACACTAACAGCGCTGTTTAGCATCCGCCCACCGGCTCACTTTCTATTCAGTAAAACCCATAGCAGCGGTAGAGTTATTGAACTACGCCATATTAAAGGCGGGGTGCGGGAAAGCCTCAGGGAACATTTCGAGGGGGTGTCCAAACACGAGGCACCGGCGCGCAGAAACAAGGAAGTAGAAGCAGAGGACTTCAGAAAGTAAGAACAAGACCAATGCTTTTAGAAGTAGATTCGATGTCAGGACGTGGTAAGATAAGAGATGAAAAAACGCAATAGAAACATCTTGTTATTGCGTAACGGAATACTATATTTTCTATTTATTCACATTAAATTAAATAGAAATATGTTATTATTGCGTAACTGAATACTATAATAACTTTTGATATGAATTTCCTTTCAATACACGCACGACTGCACTCTGTATAATTATATTATATAACTCACTAATTTTTGTTAGTTCAAACGTTTCATTTCGATAAATAGAGATCAAGACGTTTAAAAATTAAAGCATCGCATCAACAGCTACGTCATTAGCGACCACTGTATATTACCGACATGATTAACAGTATGCTGTGATACGGTGATGGTGAGGGGTGAAAGGAAGAACACAATTACAACTATGGCCGAGGCGGAACTCGAACCCGCGATACTTCAGTCCGAGATAGATAGGGCACTACTGCCTTAACTATCTCGGTCATCCGGACAACTGATCAAGACTTTGTAGCAATCAAAATGTACAGAATTCATTACAAGCCTCGGAAAGTTCTTAATTAGGGCCGTTGAGCATACACACCAGCTTATCGGGAGCGTGGTCATCTCTCGAGCCAGCTTCAGTTGGTTCCATTTTCTCGGTTACTATAATGCGCCCAAAATTCAAGCTCTCACAGAAGCTTTCGAAGAACAATAGAAGAGACGTTTTTGAGTTAAAATTGTTAAAAAAATTAAAAATTGCACATATTTCACGCAAAAGTACGCGAAAAAATGGCGGACGTTTCAAAATGCTTTTGTTGCTTTTAATTTTATTTTCAACAAAATTTAGTTATACACCGTCCGCAATACATCTAATCGACATTGCTGCCCGGCATTGTCGGGGTCGCGTACAAGGCGGGGGGGGGGATATGTAAATAAGAACCCAGGCAACGCCAGATAATCAGTAAATTATAAAAATGCAGCAACAAAAAGAAAAAGTGAAATTAAAAGTTTCTATTTTATTTAAAAATTTACTACATTATACTATATTTGTGTCTTATTTCGTCCTAATGATTTAACAAGAAAGATTGTTCTTTACAACGCACTTGGGTATGTGACCCCCGCAACCTGAAAGCTTTCACTATCTTCCTAGCAAGAATGCCAAAAATACAGTGAAGGTTACTGTCTCCACGAGGCGTCACGAATAGAAGCCGTTGGAGGCACGGCCTCTCAATAGCCAGTGGCGCCACAAGCCTAAGTTTAGCGTTCCTAATTAGATCACGCTTCAGAAAAATCTCGCTACTTGAGCGACTGTGGGTGAAAGGAGTTTTCCCAAACATCATATTCCGTCCGCGGGTAAAATATCTGCTAATTAGCGGGAGTAACATTTAAACAAAGATGATTAATGTGCTCGAACATGAGGTGGGCCAAAGCAAGAGAGATACCTGATAGACTACGTAATCCAAATGTCTAAACAAAAAGCAAAACAATTAAAATCTTTTTATGTAATATGCAAGGAAATGCGAAGGGTTTGTACCACTGATGAGAAATAATCGTCCACAAATTCAGTTAAACTATTATTGCCATTTTAAAAAAATGTCTTCCTGTTCAACATACATGTTTTTCAGGGTTGTGAATAGAAACGTACATAACTTTTGGTTTATTTCCTAACTGTGGGTGCGTTAAAAGTTTTTGGTTTATTTCAATAATTTAAATTATTTTGGAAGTAAATTGAAACTATAGAGAATGATTCGATGAAGGTCTTATCATTTGAGGTCGATTTTCTGCTATTTTATGGTGGTCTGAATCTGTGTTCAAAGAAGCGAGAGTTTATGAGTAGGTTCGGCTCTGCTGTATACTGATTAATATGGAGGTGCTGGGAGATGCGGAGAGTGATGAGAAGTTTTCGGACAGTTTGGTGATGTGTTCTTTCATATTCAGAATTTGCCCTTCGTTGTGGATTTGCTTGATCGAAATGAACCATGGAGCTTTCATTATAATTCTTAGCATTTTATTTTGCATGATTTGTAGAATGTTTGTATTATATTTGGTTGCATTTCCTTATATTGGTCATGCGTAAGTCATAGTTGATCGAATTATAGACTTGTAAATTAACATTCCGGTCTCTATTTTAAGGGAGGATTTTTTGTTAATAAGTGCGTAAATTTGGGATTTTTTACTTGTGTTTTTGTTCCTGTTGTGTTTTTCCAGTATAAGTTTGGATCAACTTGCATTCCTAAATACTTGTCTGCTGTATTACAGGGTACCCAGGTAATATTTTCGTTGTTAATTAACTGGGGAGGGGTGATGGGATATCTTTGGATTCAAAACATTTTGTCTGTTTTTTGTATTTATTTTAATAATCCAATTTTTGCTCATTCATTGAAAGTTTCGAGGTCGTTATGTAAGTTATTCCTAGCTGTCAAAATTTCCCATGGTTTGAAAAAAGTGCAATGTTGTCAGCACAACGCACTATTTGTGAATCTATTAGATGTGGATAATCATATGTACTATATTAAAAATACTGGGAATAATGGGGACCCTTAAGGCAGTCCTGCTGAAATCTGGCTAAAGGATGATATGGCATCCTAAATTTTCACTAGGAACGTTCTTTCACTGAAGAAACTGTAAAGAATTTAGTATAAGTAGTCTGGAGTGCCTATTTGTCTTCATTTGTAGAGACGGTCATGTAGTTGCTGTTGCAATTGTAGCAGTTGTTGATACTGTTCCTGGAGTTGATGTTACTGCGCCTGTATTTGCTGATCTATGATGAGTTGTTGTTGATACTTTAATGGACGATGCATGGGATCAGGCGTAGTGTTGTACTCGGCCTGCATCACTTCTTTTGAAGCTCTGTCCGAGGTCAGAGCAGGATAAATCACTTATCCGTATTCACTACTGGTTAAATAGAATTATTTTCGAAAACACTGTAGTCACTTCACGGCAACTCACTGAGTGCTCAACGTGACTCCGAGTGAACTAACAAGGTAGCGCTGCGGTCACAACTTTTCGCTACCGCTATTAGCGCTGAACTTCGAATCATACTTTAGTTTTTAGTTAATAATTATTTCAATCAAGAAGCTTGGTCCAGATCAGCCTGTTCTGAAAATTAAAACAATTGTGAAATCAACAAAACAAACGTTTCGTCAACGATTCAATTCTAATATTTATTCGACATACACGTGACTACATGAGTGTAAGGGGAAATATGCGCTCTTTTGTTTTCCTTGCATCTTATTTAGCAAGGAGGAAATTTGCGGACGAAGGCCAGTTATAATGAGAAGACAATTCGAGTGAGAAACTTTTAAAAATAAAGAGACACATCTTCATAAAAATTGTAATGTTGAACTGGCTTTACGTGAATATTGTGATTTGGCTTAGTGGCAGTTATCGTCTCACTGTAAAACGAAAACGATGAAGTGCGTAAGAACAGACATATTCTGGACACTAATAAACTGTGTCAAATTTTGTGGTGCGCAAGCTCATCTTGCGTTGTGAGGGTACGACGAAAGTGAACAATCGGAAAACCCTGGGATATTTCGAGGGTTAGGGAATTTTGTTAGCACAATTGACGGTGCTTTAAATTTCAACGTCAAATTCAGAACAGAACACTGTTGTAAGGAATGTACAAGAGAAGCTAATTTTGAAATCCAACATGAGTGGTACCATTATTTCAAGTAATGCTGCAAAATGAAATGTCGGAAGAAATTAATGTAAATGTCTCTAAACTTTGTTGTTGTTGTTGTTGTTAGCCAACGCCCACCCTTGGCATAAATGTCTGTAAACGTCTTCGAATTCTTCTCACAACTCCAATGACTTGTTCAGAACCTGAACGATTATTTTCAACAATAAAATTGATAAAAACATTTCATAGAAATGTAATGACTAGCGATCGTTTGCCCTCGTAATCCTGTCAAATGGTAGAGAAGCAACTTATCCGTGAAACCGGTAATTTCAATGAATTAGGGATGGAGAAATTTGTTCATCTAAACAATCAAAGATTGGATTTTCAATTCAAGTAAACAAAAGTAAGATTACAATTTCCTTATTTCTAGATAGATTGATAATAAATGTCTCCTTCTGAATGTTGCCTAATGTAACTATTTTAACATGGAGACTGTACGTTCAGAAGGACCAAGTTCAAAAATAGTATAAAGTAATAAATAATAAATTAAAGTATTATTTTTGAAGATTGCTTATTATTGTTATTAATATTAATTTATTCACATATTCTCTGGTCATGTCGCAACAGTCAACAGCATCGTGCCCCTTCACCGCGCAAAAGCAGTCGCCCAACATCCACTTATCAGCCGTCGCGTATATTGAAAGGAATATGATATGCCGGACGTGCCGCGTGGGCTAACCTGTCGCCGGAAACGGATGTGACGCTCACCTCAGCCCGATTGCGGATTTTAAGTTTTCACACATATATAATTATCCGTTAGGAATCCAAAGAGTTAAAAATATATTTCAATAAGGTGAAATGTTCATAAACAAATTTAATAATTATGCTCATTAGTCAATCGGGAAATGTTGGAGAGACTCCCGACCATTGTTTTTCCAACAACCTAAAATTTAACTCATCACTGTTGACCACAAAACGTCTGCCTTTCTGTCCGTCCGTGCATTTTAACGAAAATGAGACATACTCTATTCTTTTAAGGGTTCTCTACGCTCTCCGATGACAAAGTTTTATTTTAAAAATTGGAACCATTTGTGAGAAAATTTATAAAAAGTTAAGAGTTCGTGTAAAGTACCCCCATAATCAAAATATCCGTTTCAACCTAGTATGGCCGCGAGTTCTTCAAATCAATCGCAGAAAATGAATTTTGAAAAAAAAAAGTGTCTGAACTGTTGAATTGTTGAGCTGAAGTGCTCAGACGTTTTGCCGTCTGGCGAAAAAGTAGACTACCATTTAAGTAATCAATATTGTATCAATATCTCGAAAATTCAAAACTACATCAACAAGAAAATGCTATTTCTTTTAGTATCTAGAATAACTTGGCGAAAAACAGCAACTCGATTTTAAAGATATTTTTTGTGTTTAACGTAAATAGTGCTCTTTGAACAGTCAGCCCCTGTCCAAAGCGAGAAATATCAATTTTGGTGTAAATCCTGCCCGCGATTTAGCCACTAGCGTTTTTCAGAGACGGGCAAATGGATCGATATTTCGCTTTAATCCAATTTTTTCCTATACGTGGATTCTCACTAAGCAATGCGTTAGCGGAAATCTTTTACTGCACGTAAAAACAAGAATTACCCATACTTTCGGTATTAGTGCGCATTAAACGATTGGTTTCGGAAATTCGCCTTTTTTTGATATAGCTTTACAATGCTTTCCCCGTTCTACGAAAGTAGTATGCGAGAATATTAAAAGTACAGCTATTACTATTTTTTATTCTAACAAGCAATTTTCGATGCTAACAAGAATTAACAACGTAGTTCTCGCACAGGTACGCTAGTTTTATTATATTTAGCATAAATGATAAATTTGTTACATGAAAGTATCAAGTCAACATTTAGACACTCTACCACTCCCCTCCTTATCACAGAAAAATTCTGGGCGCGCCTCTGCAAGAAAATAATAAGAATAGAGTCTATTTTTGATTATGACAACGGAATTAGTGCGATGAAGTTCATCGCAACATGATACGACTGGATATTCTCTTCCTTACAAAGGCTGCTATCAAATATCACGAAACTTGATCGGCAAACACACTACTTCGTAAGGCTCCGAGTTCAACGGAAATCCCATGGTGACCACAAATTCTGAGCATCCAAGCGAAAGGAAATGTCGGCATCCTGAAATTCTAGTTGGCGTCCGGATGTGGTAGCACTTCTTGTGAGGATGTCAACCCAAGTTATTATTCAACCTACACTGAGACAAATAATGAACCCTGCTGCAGTTCTAGAAATAAGAAACCCCATCACAGTAACGAAGCCATTTCATCTATTAAGATCGCGCCGCCTGGCATTGAGACAACGCACTTTAGGACTCGAAAGAGAGAATGGAAAATAACACAATTTGACTATGAAACACGTCGAAAACATGAGAACGAAAATAATACAATTGTTTAATAACCAGTTATTTGTATTGCATATGCTACGAACGAGTGATATATAACGAAAGTAGTTGTGACATCGTTATATTTATCAAAATTCTGCAGTAGATTAACGCTCGGGCTGTGGTTTTTTGGAAGCTCTCTAAATGCATTTAAATTATTCACATGAATGAAAAAAGAATACAAAGAAACAAAATGAAATAACTCCCTTCTTATTGATTTCATCAGCATACACTTTGAAGTTGTAACGAAATGAATGCATATAATCAATATGAAGTAAATTTAGTATTACTCCGTGGTGTGGTCATACTGCTCATAGTATTGCTTAAAAAATGTACGAATAAAAAGCAAATGTTATCCATATGATTCTTGCAAGCCTCTCTTCATTGAGCTTGGAAACATACTACTGCCTTGCCTGTTTATGTATGAATCTGTAGTTTTTAACAAAACTGATTACTTAATTGTGGAAACATGCTTTTATGAAATACTGGTATTTATAATTACAAAACATGTCGAAGGAATAATTTTTCAGGTGTCAGTTCAGCTCACTACAAGAAATCTACATAATGTACGTTATTTTTCAATATTGCCAGATGACATTAACAATTAAAATCCATACCCAAGTTTAAGTTGCAAGTAAAATCTTTTTTACTGCATAATTATATTTCTGCAATTAGAGACTAAACAGGGCGTCAAAAATATTTCAACCGTGATAATATACAATAGATGAGTTAACATTTGTTTCGGACTTTTATTCGCCATTTAACTATGTGCGGTAAAAGGGTAGAGAAGAATTCTAGAGATAAAAAAAAATTGTCGAGATGAAACTTTTATATCATATGTTATACACAGTTACTGTTTCTGACAAAAAGTAAAATACTAAATATATTTACATTTAAAAACAAACGGTTTTCGTTTCGAAAGAAATTAGAACTTTCTATACAATATGATTTTGTGATTATTGCTTTAAATGAGAGGTAAAGGTCCCAGATGAGTTATTTCTTGATATTATTAACTAGTTTACTCGTGTGGCCATTTAAATTGTTTTCTCCCTGGGGATTTTTCCCGCTTCAGGACATGCCGATGTCATCTATCCGAGCCGGGTATACCCTATGCCGCTCATGGGAACACACATTAACCTTTACACTAAACACACATGCGAACTCCGAGGTCTGTGGTCAGCAGACTCACAAGGACTTTCGCATCAAGATATATTCTACATGAAAGGCAAGGAACAATCATGCCCACAACGGGACTCGAACCCGCGACCCTTCGAACCGAGGCGCTGAGTCAGCACACGCACTAGACACCTCAGCCATCCAGGTCGCAGGTCTTTCCGCGCATTGTTTGTAATGGTCACCTAAAATTATGCGAAAACTACTAATATTTTAGAAAAATTGCTGTTGACCTTAATTGAGATAAAATTTCGAAGTTCAGATTCCATTAAGGAAAATAAATATATTATTAATTTAATAGTTGAAGATGCCAATTTTTTTGCAATTTTCGAAAGCTTCGAAAATTTTTCGCGAATTTACGGAGGGATCAAAGAAAGTGACATTTGCTCCCATTTTATAAGCGTATTTTCCTCTATTCGGGAAAAGGTTTTTAAAAAATTGAAACAGTTTTTGAGAACGTGTTTAAGTGTCCTTGGGTCTTCATTGACGCTAAAGAGTACCCCCTTCATGTACCATAAAGTATACCCAAAATTAAAAGAATTATTTCCAAAATCACAAGGCTTTGAGTTTGGCCAGATCGACTGGGGTGTATAAATTTTGGAAAAAATCCTCCGAAGAGTGAAGATGCTAGACGTTTTGAGACATACTACTTTTTCGGAATCATAGGACCCCAAAACGTGTCCGAATGTCTCTTAAAATCTAGAAATTGATTTTCCGCTATATTACATTACCGTATTATTTTGAATACAGTTCAATTTCCAGTCCAGTTTGAGTACCGTATTATTTTGAATATAGTGCAGTTGCCACCTCCATTCAAAGTAACAATTGATTAAATAATAAATAATGATTTAATAGACACGCTTGAGCGATAAACTGTGTCCAGAGATTCGGAGATCCTCCAGAATTAGTTATCCTTCGTTGCCTTTTCGTCCGCCGACGCGGAGAACACGTCACGATAAGGGATCTTACGCCGTGAACACGTCTCCTAGCATTTGTATGTTCGAAGATTTTTCAAATACTGGAATGCAATTTTTGTAAGCGTACTGCTGGAGTAAAAAAAATGAATGAGCTTGTAGTGTTCGCAAAGGGACAGATTAAACAAAAAATCTGATTCAAGATTTTTTCTGTAAAAAACTCTCTTACATAATTACATGATTTTGTACATTCTAAGTTCAAGAGAAACACAAGATAAACAACATGTCTGATAGCTAGGGCAATGTTAATTTTGTAATAACACCTTTTTTATTACATTTAAATATACGCGTTTTGTAATATGTCCATCGAACAATGTTTCTCCTTTGAGAAATGCAATTTTTATAGTGCATGTTTTTACATATTTTGGGACTTTTTTGAAATTGCGTAATATTTAGAGCATATCATTAGAATGATATAAATTTTGCGGTAGCCAAATGTCGGCAGCCTGCCTTCGTAACTGCTCTGCTTTGGTAGGGTCTGTCAGGTAATCCAGGTTGTAATGTTCTCTAATTTTATTGATTCCAAATTATGCTCTGCTTGCTCCACTAGTTCAATTCACGCGGGTTCGATTCGTAATTTTACTAACCCCGCCACCACTGCAGTTGCTTGACATGCCATTCGTACGAATGGGCAAGTTTTTTTTGGAAATTTCCTTTGTTTAATATCTACTATTAAAAAATTACACGTAATTATCAATAATCAGCATTTCAATCAACATTTGGTATTTTATTTCAATTACTCTATATAATAATTCAATTTGAGCTTGTGATTTTTTTAAATCAGTAATTGTCTCTATTTATTATTTTCTAAAGTTATTGAAAATAGGTTTTTTGTTTGTTTTTTTTTGTTTTGTTTTTTTTTCGTTATACGTCACCGATCTTTGCGCGCACTTCATCATCTCGAGTGGTAGTCGTCACGAAGATTTTTTTGTCCGCTCCGATGCATATTTCTATCGCACGGCCAACGCCGGCAATGTGGGGACTTGCACCTCAATACTCCGCGTAACTGTTAACAATCTCACGTGATTCACCGACAAAAACATTCGACCATGAATAATCCTTCCATTCATTTAGACTCGACCGACACATATTCCCGCTTCTGCATGGCCCCTTTCTGCTCTCACGTCATCTTATTTATTTTACAACGCCGGCGTTCCCATGGACACATAGTACAAAAGGGTTCAAAAAGTTAATCTATATATTGTCTCTTCCCAGTACAATAAAAGTCCCCAAATATTCCGGTTCGATGTAAAGAAGTACGAATCCCCGGGGCCATGGGATGGATGACCGCTCCGGAACCCCAGTTGCTACCTGCCTGTAGGAATAGAAAGAAAGTATTCTCTTTCACCTTTAGTAAATACTACTTAATGGATTATTCAACGCAACGATTCGTTTAGTTATTTACACAAACTGCTATTCATCACGGGTACGACCTATGTAGTGAACATTACTATACGTACATTAGTGTGTTTAACCAAACAGCAGTTTTGGTGCAGAGAGCAGGTTTAACCAATGTGAATAAGGTATTTTTTCTTCCAAAATGAACTATACCGTTTAGTTGAATCTACTGTAATAAAAACATTTCTCTCCGTGTACATATTTTCTGCGTTGTTAATGCATGTATACCTGTTTCAAATCTCATAATTACATACATATTTAACAATTTTAAAGCGAAACTATCCGAGCCCTTACGATAGTTTTAGAAGTATGAGTTACAATTTACATTGATTTCAAGTTCTGAGTACGTGAATTTTATGGATGATCGAATACAAACACCTATACATTGTAGAAATAGCTTTAAATATGCACAATATTACATATATTGTGCAATATTACAATATTGCATGTGCCTAATATTGTACTACGAACCGATAATACTGACAGAAGCAGGTTTGATAAACTGCATGTTATCAACAGATTTAGCTATGTCAGCTTCTTAACGTGGTTCTTAGATGTTAGGATACTGTAATATAATTTTAGTAGTGCAGTGAAAGAGTTATAGATGGGGAAATAATAGTAGTAAAATGTTACAATATATTTATAACAACTAGACATAATCATCGCAAATATGAGAAAGTGTGTACCATGCTGAAGCACCACCACCAGCTGTCAATTGTATTTGTTTCTCATTATCTTTCTTTCCATTACATGAATCAGGAAATCAGGGGTTTCGCATACTCTTTCAAAACAAATTTCTCACATTAATACTACATCAAGAATAAGGAAAACTCAGACTTAATGTTATTGACTCCTAGAGCATGTTGAGAGGTCAAAAATGATACCTTTTTTCTAATGAATAAGAGTGAAAAACATGTATAACGAAGTTTTTGATGCATTTGAGGCATTAGCTCCTAATTTCTAGTCTACCCCGTAAGAACACATATTTGGCAGGATCTGGGCTGTCCGGGTGACGCCGCGGAAGCCTACGACATCATGTAACATATTTGGCAGATCACGTTCTGAAGTTGTCAATGGGATTTCATGCTGAGCATGAGGGGTTGCCCTTTGTGCGGGAAAAATACTTTCAACAGATGAGCACGCGGGTTTGCCCAAAAAAATTAGTGGCAAATGTCGGTTTATAAATGCATATAATTCTGTTACAGCAATTTCTCACTATATGTTCGTTGGCAAAAACAATTATCATTTTCGATCGCTTTACATGCAATAAGGGTTCGTAACATTGATTCTGGTACACCTGTACACCCAACCTTTCCTATCATGTACCAAAGACAGCGATTTGTCAATTTCCCGCTGTTAGTTCTTAATGTATGTAGCTTCGAGAATATAAAAATATTTTCAGTAGTGAAAATCCACCAAAATATTATTAATTCCCGAAAATAAGTCATGTACTGGAAAAATACTTTCTAAGGCATAAGTAATTTAAGTGTTAGTTTGTTTATCGTATGCATAATATTAAATATTATTTTGGCATATAATATTATAATGCAAGTAAAATTAAAATAAATATTAAATTCATTAATAGATATTTGATAATAATAATTAAAATGCATAATCTAAATTAAGTCGTCTGCCTCATTTCATCTATAGGAAACCACTGAAAGATCCCTTTAGGTGACTTAGGCGCCTCGTCACAGTTGCAAGGGGCGGAGACCGAGGCGGTGACGCTGGGGCAAATGTTTGCGCGAACACCGCTAAATCACAGCTTTAAAACGCAAACCACACATTTCTGGACAAAGGCTGAAGCAGGATAAGGGGGGTAAAAATATCCCCAAGCTTGATTCAATTTTGAATAGAGGGCATATTTTGAAAGTTATTTTCCGAAAATCTCCGAACGACCACCTGATTATTTTGCAAGATATCACAAAAGTTCGAATTTTCGGTTTTTGATATATTTATACCATAACTCGGATATAACATTCTGAACCAATAATGAGGCATATTTGACATCTAAAATTATCTTGCAGAGTTTTTTAAAATAAATTGGCAAGAAAAACAATTTAAAAAAGTTTCGATTATTAGTTTATTATTCCATTCTAAGTTGTTATTCAGTATTTTTGTTTTATTTCTGACGTGATGCCTAACGACCCCACCTAACACCCCCTACATCATCCAAGTCCCTCTCTCTCATCATTATCCTATCACCTCATTATTCACACTTCAAGTCGTAACATCCTTGTCGAACAGTGATACAGCTGAAAAGCTGATCCTGGAAAACTTTTACACGTTAATCGTGTAAGGTGGTCAGTAATTGCCTAAACGCCAATAATAATAATAATAATAATAATAATAATAATAATAAATAACAATAAATAACAATAATATCATTCTATCCCTCCTAATTGATATTAAAGGATAACAAACTTATCCCTTACCAAGGGATGCAGCCGAAAGGCTGATCCCCATTATTCCACACGCTGATCTCTCCAGGAAGCATACAACTAGGTTTCGGACAGAGAAATGTGTTGTGTGATCGGTAGGGGACCATATGTAAATCGCTGTTGTAGAGCGCAGAGTACGTTGGCTACGTTGGGCCATCAGGAGAAGAGGATGCGTTCAAGTTTCATATAAAACAGGACACAAGGAATGATAAAAATGATCGTTGCGCTCCACAGACCCTTTCGCCTCACCAGCACTCTCCGTAGCATCCCGCCATAACCCCACCTTCCATGCCATCCACATCGCGCTCCACAAATTCTTCCGCCTCCCACCCAGTTGACACGCTACATTCTACGCCATCCACGTCTCGCTCCACACTCTCCTTCGCCTTCCCGCGCAGCTGCCAATCCACCTTCTGCGTCATCCGCCTCGCACTCCACACCCTCTTTCGCCTCACCGCCCAGCTCCCTCTCCACATTCTACGCCATCCGCGTAGCACTCCAAAGTCGCTTTCACTTCCCGCCCAGCTCCCAATCGCTCCACATTCTACGCCATTCACGTCGCGCTACACACTCTCTCTCCCCCACCCACACAGCTGCCACTATACCACACTATCCACGAAACGCTCCACATTCTTTTTCGCTTCTGCGCCCAGCTGCCACTCCACATTCTACGCCATCCGCATCGCGTTCTACAGTCTCTTTCGCCTCTCCACCCAGCTTACACTCTACATTCTACGCCATCAACATCACGCTCCACACTCTTTTTAGCCTCTCCGGTCAGCTGCCACTCCACGTTCTATGCCTTCCGCGTCGCGCTCAGCACTCTGTTTCACCTCCCCGCCCTGCTGCTAATCCACCTTCAACGGCAACCACGTCGCACACCACATCGCGTCCCCGCCCACCTGCCACTTCACATTTTACGCTATCCACGTCGTGGTCCACAGTTTCTTCCCCCACTCCGCCCAGCTGCCGCACCACCTTACACGCCGCCATCCACTTCATTCTCCACACTCTTCCGCCTGTACCCTATCTACTAATACACCTTTCAAGCAATCCACGTCGCTCTCTAACTCTCGCCTCGCCAGCTCTTCCCCTCATATCCCGCCTTGATTCTCTCAACTGGAAACCCCAAAAGTGGCGGGAAGCAGGTAGCATTTTTTTTAGTCTTCCGACTCAGTGACTTTCTTTGTCTTTTACAGCTGTACATAATTTTATCAAGATCGTAATAACACCATTGGATCATATAAAAAAAGCACAGTATTTTTTATGTATCCAAAGATGAAACAAATAATAGAATCGTTAAATTTACCACTCCACTTATAACTAGGTTTTCTTTCTTCAAATATTACTTCAAAGATGTAGTTTCTCTTAGTGGTAGATTTATATTTATATTTATTTAGTCAAAAAACAGTAAAAACTGTATGTGACGTATGGGGGAGAAGTTTATCTGCGCACGTTTTCTTGAGTTCCAGAAACCCTTCCCATCATTTTAACTATAAATAATTGAAATATAATAAAAGTTAAAGATGAATAAATGAATAATAAATAACAATATAATAAATAATAATAAAATTTTAAAAGCGCGAGATTAACAACATTTGAAAAACTAAACATTTTCGTTTCCGATTTATATAAAACTTATTTGCAATGGTAAACGATCTGCAGATTTTATTTTCTGCATTGCTAAGAAAACAGTAGCTCGCCCTTACCACTACTCGTCTCCCCTCCCCCCTTCGGTTGGCGTTGTGATAGAATAAGAGACTACGCCGAGTGTCAAAAAGGAAAGTAATATTAATTTTAACAATGATATTGAATGTATAAATGACTATTTTGACTGTTTAATTCTAAACAACCTGTAACAAGTATTATACCTCAGCTTCTGGGTCAATGAACCCCATCTCGGATTTTTGATAGTTTCCTTGACGCTTTGAGCGAATGCTGAGATGGCTCCTAGTTTTGCTTCTAGACACACTTAAATGTCACTGAACACAATGTAATGTCTACTATCTGCACGCGTCTTCCAGAGTTCTGTAGGGAAAACAGTCCAAATTATTGTTTTCCGTGTTCTCACGCATGAAGTCGATTCCTTCACGAAGGTCACGATAAGGGATAATACACTAAATCTATAGCTGATGTGCCCTTTTGCAATCTAGTTTTGATTACACAGGAGTAAATTTTTCTAATCAATTCTTACCAAAAATGCTCATTTTCATTTGTATTCTCAATTAAACTTGTACATGTTTGGGATAGGAACCCCAGAATTAAGAAAAACGTGCAAAGGGTACACTTCCCCCACGAACGTCCACACAGTTTTTAACTGTTTTGGACGCTTAAATATATTAAATAAGCCCGGTCCCTTGCGAAGGCACGCAGGGGTAGTCCAGGAAGAGGCCGGTGCACGTGTGGCCTTGTTGGTACTACATTTAATAGTTTATTTAATCAAATAATGCATTTAAAAATAGTTTTATATTTCGTATGGTAGTATAATTCACTCCAATTCAGTTCTTGAGCTTTCCAAATGTTATGAAAAAATCCGTCACTCAGTTATACTTATAGGACCATGCCAGACAGCAACTGGTAAATGTGGGATTTTTACTATATGCAAAAAATTATCTAAGTGGACTCTAAGCAATGTCATTTCAGAAGAACATAACAACCCTTTCATCGAACTACATTTGTTTTAATGTTGAGCACCCAACAGATAGGGGCGCGTTTAAACCACAAGAGTCCATTCCTATTCAGTATTCTACCCTACTGGCAGGTCTTCGCCGAATATATGCTATCCCTATCTTCCTACTCTATCGTTGTTCTAGGTTCGACTAGTTGCCTACCTACTTGTTGCGTAATGGGAATACAAAAAGAAATGAGTAGCGCAACCCGAACAGCTGATACCTTTGAATATTTCCTCGCCCGATGGCATTCCCAGGCAACATTCATGATTACAGAATAAATGATAATTGGCGGCATTACATAAAGTTTCGGTTCAATTATTTTGTTTTTAAATGGATTGACATTCTCAACACTCGATCTGTTTGAACATACCATAAAAACGAATAAAATAGTGGTACGTTCTGAATACTCTAGAAATATACAATAATTTGCAGCATAATCTGCCACCACATTTGAAAATAAATTCCATTTATCGTGATCACGTGACTGTAAAACTCGATTTAGTACTTCACGCTGTGCAAAAACTCTATAACGTAACCAGTGCTACTTAGATTTACATTTATGTAGTCAAAAATAGTAAAAGCTGTATGTGAGGTACACGATACGACACGACGCACGTATGCGATCATCTGCGGACGTTTCTTGAGTTCCAGAATCCTTTCCTATCATTTTAACTATAATTAGTTGAAGGATAAATATATAAAAGTAAAATTTAAAAAAGCGTGAGATGAGCAACACTTGAAAAACTTGACATTTTCGTTCCCGAGTTATCGAAAACGTATTTGCAACGGTAAACAAATTGCAAATTTTATTTTCTGCATTGGCTAACAAAACAGTAGTTCGCCCTTACCACTCTCCTACCACTACAAGCAAAAAGAGAGTTCAACAAAACGTGCGCATAGTGAAGCTACATTTACGCCAAGAAGTAAAATAAGGGCCCGCCTCAGCATTTGCTCAATGGATCAGGGAAATCGGACAAAAACCTGATCGAGATGGGGGTCATTGACCCGGAAGCTGAATTACATTATTTCTCACAAGCATATTAAGTCTTTAAAAAAATATACAATACAAATGTAAACTAATTCATTATATATCACTGTTTTGTTAAACAATATTTTTATTTTTGATGATCAGTATAGTCTCTAATTGTATAGAAATATTTTTGCAAGAGCAAATATTTTACTTTTAAATTAAATTTGTGTACAGGCTTCAATTATTTAAAGTCATCTGGCAATGCGTTGTAAAGTAACATATGAATTGTAAGTGGATTTCTGGTAGTGAACTGCTGATACTGACACTTGATGAAGGTGTTTTTTACGACGTGTGTTGTAATCATAAACATCAGTATTGCGTGAAAGTTTGCTCTCACAGTTAAGTAAGTCAGTTTTGACTAATATTATAAATTCTTTAATAAATAGGCAAGGCAATGGTAAGATTCCAAGCTTAATGAAGAGATGCTTGCAGGGAACACGCGGATGGCATTTTTTCACTATTTCAATAATTTTCTATTACAATCTAAAGGTTTGGGTACTTCGTGGTGAGATTCCCCAGAATATTATGTCATATCTCAGGATCTCAGCATAGAGGAAATACTTCGGGACCCGCGCGAGGGGCTCACGGAGCTTCAGCACCTCCCTTTTACTAATTTTCTATTTTATAAAATGTCATACAATATATGAATTATAACGGTTTTAACTAGTAACTATTAGTTAACAAATTTTATTACATTTTATATTCAGAATAATGGAAAAATTCTTTCTAAGAAAACATCTGGTTGTTTGAACACTTTACTTCCAGAAAGAAATCTTGGGCGCCTTTCTGGGTATTATTATTATTATTATTATTATTATTATTATTATTATTATTATTATGATAAAAACATTTTCTCAAGTTTACTAGAGTTACGCACATTATGTTGTAAACATGTTTAGAGATGATTAGTACTCATGAACCATAACCACTTTCATTATTATCACGGAAAAAAGTTTAATGTATCAAATACAAAGAATCAAATACAATTTTTTCCATGCGAATATTTCTTGGTACTACATAGCGAGAGTCTTTTCTTCAAATTCTAAAAACGATAATTTTCTCCTAAAGAGAAAGACCGGCGATGATTCCGCTCGTTTTACAGATTTCAGGTTACTGATGGCGGACGAATTTCGGAGAATGGGTCTCTTGTGACCATTTTGAGAGTTTACCTATTCGTAATTGAAATAATGCATTGCAGATTAGATCCTTGACTCAGTGATTGGACGTTTAAGAGAATGGGCATGTATCATGTTGGTTAAAAATCCTTTTTTTCCGAAAATTGCAAAAATTCTATTTTTTTGTTGCAATTTTCCTAGAACTAAAATATTATAGAAATTTATTGCGTCAATGAAATCTGTTCCTTAAAGATAAATTTTAAAATGAGATTGTGTACAATTTTTCGAAAATTTGAATATTTTCGCCAAATTTTGCGTGAAATATAGGCAATTTTAAATTTGATTCAAACAATTTATTTATGAAAAACCGCTCCATTGTTTTTTATGAAATTTTGTTGTAAGATAATCTGAATGATTACTATAATGCTGCAGGTCTCATGTTGGTTAAAAATTCTGATTTTTGAAAATTGAAAAATCTCAAAATTGTTTCGGTGCCTTCCTAAAACTACTATTATGAAGATACAATTTTTTTCTAATGAAATGTGTTCACAAAAAACAGATTTTTTAAATAAGTGTCGATTTTTGAAAATAGTAAGTACTTTTTTCGGAAATTAGAAAAAAATTTGAAATAGTAAATTCGAATTTCCAATTTCCAGCGCTTCGTTTGAGGCGATCTCAGTATGTAAAAGTATTTTAAGGTTGAGGCAGTTCAATATTCTGAAAATCCCTTCTCAACTTAATATTACAAATCGTACATCATTAGGTGCCAAAACATATATCTATATTACTTTTAATGTAATGTACACATCACGTAAACGTTGCAAATATTGCTTGGAAGAACATGATTTCTTGCAACCAAATGCCCGGTCAATCGAATCGGGCCAAAGATCAATCCAGGTGATTAATTTGAAATATTTATTATTTTGAGCGTTTCTTTCAGGGCCCAGATACCGTTCTAATTTCTAATGTTTGTAAGATTTATCTTGATGGATACGCGCTCGGTTTTGCCGAATTTTACTTAATGGCATTTAATTACAATTTTCTTAATTAATTGAATTATAATTTACTATTGAAAATAACTTTGTACAAACATTTATTTAATCAATGATAATTTGAGATTCACGTTTTAGATATTCGGCAACTCTGGTTATGAAGTTGCAATCTAACATTAGGAACGCTACGATACGGCGTGAAGATCACAGAATAATCTATCATTGTTTGTGTTTCTACTCTTAAAAGAGTGTTTCTTCTGAAAGAATGTAGTATTGACAACCAGGACATAGTGGATGTAGATAGTGGATTTAAATTTTGAAATTCTGCTGTTAATAGCTTATAGGTTAATAGGTTATAAGGAAAGGTGAAAAGTGCTTTGAGGATGTCATTCGAATCTTGAAAAGAAATATTGTCTTCCAATACTTCCTTGTCTGAGTAATGCGAAAGCGCGTAGGTAAATTGCGCAACATCGTTATGTCCGTGAAATTGGTATTACTGTGTAGCCCTTTTGAATAATTGTGTGGACTGTAGATATAATTAATTCTGGTAAAATGAAGTTTCTGCATCGTATAATTCGTAAAAAAGACAAGCCTCTCATTTGTAAATTTAAAACATAGTCGGAGAGAATATCACGTGAGTGTTTTTCATCATGAAAAATCATGTGGCAGTGTGATTTTCAAGGGGCCGGATCTTTTGTAATACTTTGTGCAAGATTATAGAAAATATAATTTCTATAAGAATGAAGAGGTTTAAATGTTTTGAAAAAAAGACTTTTGTTCACTTTTATATCTATCTGATAAACATTACGGCTCACTAATAAATACTATCTAAGCTAACAAAAAACGGATTTGATCAATTTTCTTACGATTTCAGTTACTCTACCCATAGTCGAATTAAAATTATGTGCTCCCGAAGCACAAAATTCTATTGGGGTACCCCTTCAGAACAAATTCTTCTCATTTACTCTTCTTGATAGCGGTATCAACAATGCTAATTGGCGGTTATTGTCTAAATTGTACCCACACGATTTGATGGTTATTGTTGCTTGTAACCTATTAGTGTAATGCTGCATTGATAACAGAAGGCGATAATGACTTCTGCCTTTTCATTCGCGTTAATGTGAACTAATAATTTTATTTACGGCTAAAATACGCATTGTGTATCGTTGGCACGTTTATGTAGGACGTGAATACACTGAATTCAATGGCAGAAAGCTGTTTTCGTTTAAGCATTTGAATTTAAAAATTGTGTTATTTTCACGTTTTGTGTGTTTAAGAATTTTTCAAATGGTTGTTGAAGTGTAAGACAGAATTTGTCACATTGTAATATTACACAGCCATTACAAATATTGCGAGGAAGTATGTGATGTAGCATCACTAGTTATATTTACAGTGAGTTTCTGTATCTCCCGGATGTCCGGACAATCGTGAGTCTATGAAGCATTGCAGAAATAACTCCCCAGAGTACGTAATACAGCCCCACAAAGCAGGAAAAATGATATAGGGAGCAATAGTTTTGAGGTACACGTTTTGGTTCAGTTGCAAGGACACTAAAGATATAGTTAATTATTGTAAACCGGCGGTTCTCATACTTTTTGGGCTTGCAGAATAAGACATTGAGGCACACATGTAGAATGGAAACAAACCTCTTGTATGAACGAGGATTTCTACGTTAACTTGTAAACATATCATAATTAGCAGAACATTGTAATTGGGCATTTTGAAAAACATTGTGCAGTCTGAGTCTTAACGTTAACAAATAGTTGCACTAAAATATTTAGTACATTAGTCTAGTGAATTGGTGTTTGATCCAGGAAAAAATACAGATTTTCTCCTCGGGTGTCTTTGTTTTTGGGGACGCTGAATTACAATTTGAGATTTTTCACCTCGAGAAATGTCAGCTTCACAGAGAAAGCTGCAAACTCAGCTGACAATTTCGCACTTTTAAAACGTTTTACGAATATCAAATAGGTTTCCATTTTATCAAACCAAATGTTATATACAAAATAAAATAAGTAGGCGAATTTTCCCAACATAATCCATGCTTTAATTTTAAGTCCTTCAAAAACTGTTCTTGAGGTTGAGCACGCTGGAGAAACGGCGACTTTTTGGCCCTGTGGTCCAAACCGGAGAGAGGCGCTCTTCCGACCCGTTGCCTTGCGGCGGCGCAAATTGTTTTGCTGCATTGCGCTTGAAAACGACTATTGTAATTTAATCATTTGCATTGTTAAATGATTAACCCTCCGCTATTCACAGAAACAAAAAGGAACGCGTTCATTCGCTCGAGGTATTTGTTTACCCTGCCTTACATAAGCGAAAATATGACGAAGAAGAGGAAAGGGTATGGAATGTTCAAAAAAGTGCCTGGTTTGTAATTGTGTGTAATTATGTTTCAGCGGTATGTGTAAGGAAAGCTGAATAATTGAATCACAAGCAAAAAGGAAGATACAATACGTTCTGTTCAACTACTTCATTTAATATTTGTATCTACAATATTTTCTGTCGATATGTGTCAAAAGTGTGTTGTAAAGGAATACTACTAAAGCGAGAATTTCTTTTAATAATAAAAAAAATATAGAATCGGATACTTTCAGTATTATTTCGTAAAGTAAACTTTAGAATTTACTTATGAACAAATACAGTACTAAGGCAGTAAGGATTCGCTGGACAATCTCAATTATCACCAATATATGGTCTGGTTTATGAAGGAATTTTATTTTGCCTTTGATTTCTCCGTTATGTCTCTAATACCCAGCCGCTGATACGATATATAAACGCCAAAAGATATGTGTGTGTAGGCTTGGGCTATGTTCTCAGTTATAAAGGATGTCTATTTTACCAAATGAAGTAACATTGCAATGGATAAAGACCATTTTCTGATTCGAGTGACGATAAAATGTACTGAGGTGCAATGCATCCACGACCTGTGCAAAATATCTCATTATGAAGTTACTGTTGTTTACAACCTAATTTTTTAGTACACCCAAACTTAGACTGCTTCTGTAAAAGCCTCGACAGCGAGATATCTAATCATAAAAAAAATTGTTCATCGCCACCGTCATTCCACTAGGAAGGTTACTCCGTGTATAGAGAGAGCAGGGTTACCGAGCGCTAGCAGCAAACGTAAAAATCAAATGAGCTAAGAGTTTCACAGATCTTTGCGCGCGATTTGAAGATCCCCTAAGCAATTTTGAAAAGCAACTTGCGTAGTATTCCTCTATGTAAATGAAACAAAAAATATTTCTTATAGGTTTATTGAAGAATATTTAAGTCATTATGCAGGAAAATCATCACAAGAACATAGACCTCAGGATGTTCAAATATCCGTGATCACAGCAATTTTAAAGAAAAAAATACAAATTGCGTCGGTCAAATGATAAAGTTTCTTCTCTGTCTCAGAAATTCTCCTCGGTTTCATAGTAGGTGATTAGTGGCAAAGTAAAATAAGTCTGATACAAACTTATTTACAATGGAATTTATATAATTGTTATAACTAACAATGAGCAGCGCAATGCTTCATTGTCCTCAGTAGGTGAGAGGTTAATCATTCTGGTGCAAATTTCACTACAGCAGAGCTGCGAAGATTTTCGAAAGCTCTAACTCCTCAGTGACCACCTCACACCACCAGTATGTAAAAGATCCCTGGCTAAATTCACAGCAAAATTATAATAAACAATAATTTTCGTTTACAATAATGACCAAGGAGCTGTCTCAAGGTAATAGAATGGGAGATCACGTTTCTCTCGATTTGGCCAGAGGCTAAACTAGAATAATTACACTTGATTTCAAAACACCATAATGTAACGCATTCATTTTCAAATATATAATAAGATCTTCACTAACATACTCCTCTCAAATTCGGAGAGGTGCAGCTAACATCAATTTATATAAACTACAAATAATTCAAAATAAGTATCTCCGCTACACAGTAAACGAACCTTGGTATATCCGCAATGTGCAAATTAAAAAAGCACTCTCTATATGCCCAATAAAACAATGGGTAGACAGACTCCTCCCGATTCTACACTAAACTACAATCCTGCCCTGCAACCCGAAAATTTAAATTAGGTTGCACTTCATACCCGCATCCAATAATTAAAAGTCGGCATTCCAAAGACTTACTACGTCCTCCGTAAAATAACAGAAAAGAAAACAGTAACAACAATTATAAATAAATTCGAGAAGCTAGAGGATCCTTCCTGGACACTATAAATAGTTAATATATAATTGTAAGTTAAAAATATATAAAAAATTCCATATGTTACCTAGTTTGTATGGAAACCTTATGTATGATTCAAAACCTTGAAATGCCTAACAAGCAGAACAAGGATTAATAGATTAAAAAAACAACATAATATAACTCATTATTTACTCCTCTACTTCCAAAAATACGAGTACAAATTTTTTGTTAGGAAAAATTATGAAGTAGGATAAAACCATGAAACATAATCAAGATGTTTTGAATTCAAATAAAACTAGTGGTGCAACAGAATGGAACACACATTCGCGTATTAGTTTTCTATTTCCTTTGGTCTCTGGTAGCAATTCGAACTTACCACATACTCTTGCCTGCTGCCATCTATCGCCGCCCGAATTACATTTTCTTGATATTTTCTTAATTTTTTGGTTTTCAAATTGTAGAACGGAAATATTATTTTAAGAATATTAAAGAACAGTAAATCTCGTCCTAAATAGCAATTTTCTTTGAAAAACTTGGAGTGGTTTTTAAGAAAATGGCGCTTAAGCCCAACAGTAAATTCGACGCATTGAAAGTCACATGAGGCACTTTAACTCGCAAATACAATAGTGCTTGGAAATTGCTAGAAATGTGCATATGAACGGCGTAGCGTAAGAGATATTTCAAAAAAATTAGTTTAGTAGAATTTTTGAAAAGACAAAACAATTCACCGAAATGAACTTTACCTTACATTAAAGAGTGCAGTTAGCACTATTCTTGTGAAACGTTTGAAGAAAAAAATTGGGACCGTTTTTGAGAAAATGGCATTTAGCGTTTCTGAAATTGTAAAATTGTAGACAGAAAATTGTTGAGTTTTCGAGAAGATTTATATGACTATATTTAAAGCACATGTACGCGTTAATATAATTATGTGAACAAGTTGCCGATGATATAAATATTAACGACTTGAGAGACAAGTCAAAAGAATCATTTTTGTAGTTTTTGAAAAACAAAGAATAGCACAATATGTCATTTATGTCATCTTACTGAGTACATTTCGCTCAATTACTACCAAAAGTTCAATGAAAAATTTGAAACCGTTTTTAGAAAATATTTTTGTTGTTGTTGTTGTGGTTTTAATATTGCACAAACAACACACAAGATTGCGCGAAAACTACTAAAATTTTCAAAAAAATGACCTTAATGAAAGAGCAAATATTGGACAAAAAATTTTATTTGAAGGAAAAATCTCTATCTATAATTTTGTATTGTAGAAAGACCCTGAAAAAATTCAAACTTTTGAAATTTCCGAAAATTCAGAGTTCGCCGTGAAAATCGGACCTAAGCCACCCTTTTAAGTGTATTTTATTCTATTCTTAAAAGAAATTTTTAAAAAGTTGGAACTATTTTTGAGAAAATTTTCAAATTGTACCCGGAGCTTCATGTAAAGTTGCCCAAAAAACTAATGAATGATTTTCAAAATTGCAGAGACTCGACTCAGGCCAAATGGACACGTGTTTCTTCAATTTGTAAAAAATCCTACACATGGGAATATGCGCTAGTATTGTTCACATACACCAGACAGACGGACTGGTAGACGGACAGGCGGACAGGCGGACAGGCGGACAGACGGACAGACGGACAGACGGAGAAACGGACAGACCGACAGACGGACAGACAGGCCGACAGTCCGACAGACAGACGGACAGACGAACAGACAGACGGACGGACGTTTTGAAAAAACAACAACACTTTTTCAGTATCAGGGGACTCCAAAACGTGTATTTCCATTGAAATCTGGAAATCAATTTTCCACAGCATTACATAACCTTATTACATGCATTACATATTACTCCGTATATACGTACGTATACGGTAAAGTACAAAGAAACGCAATGTGGAATATAGTAAAAGTACATCTATTACAATCCATGTAGAGAATGTTTTTACTTTTTTGATTTGCTACAATTACGTAGTAAAGAGAAAGTATTGTAAAACTGCGGCGGATATCGGCATTTTTCCACAGAATCCATGCTGTTGAGCCCCGGCCACCTTGTTTCCAAATTTATTAAATTACTTCCTCTAACACGATGTATAGTCACGATCCATTTTCTGTGTATCTTTGATAACAAAAATTTTGTCATAAAACGTCTGTTCCTGACTGCCTATGCTTGATAAAGAAGTGTCCGTTGTTTCGGTATCAGGGGCGTACAAAACGTTTTCTGCCGAAAATCGCCGTCTTTGGCACATTACATAAGTTTTTCTACAGTACGTGATTATTTCCCCAGAAAATAATAATATTTTTTCTGGTTTACCATGAAATCACTACATTTATAAAGTACGAGCGACAAATACTTGAACGAAAAATGTTTTTTTCTGCTTTTAAATTTCATTTCTCATTTTATACGTATAAAAATCAAAAACTACTTTTTTTATGATTGACACTCAAAATAAAATTAGTGAGCATGTTTTCTCTA
This sequence comes from Gryllus bimaculatus, assembly GCA_017312745.1. Classification (NCBI taxonomy): domain Eukaryota; kingdom Metazoa; phylum Arthropoda; class Insecta; order Orthoptera; family Gryllidae; genus Gryllus; species Gryllus bimaculatus. The sequence goes on from BOPP01000021.1 coordinate 1,055,290, forward strand.
AAAACGTGACTAACACGTATAGTATATTATAAAACCAATAAAAGCGCTGTCAGTTTTTCGTTTGTTTCATTAAGAAATAATTCAGTCAATTTTCAAGTGTGAATTATCTCCTTGGAACCTTTACAGAATGGGTGTATCATCCAAGGATTACCATCATAATCCTAACGTATCAATACCCGCGTTTTCAGTTTAATATTGGCTAACGCATATTTCTAAAGCCGGCCAGTTTCAATGAATAATTTATGCCGGTATCAAAGGGAGTGCGAAGGCACGTGAGAACCACTTTCACTCAGTTTTATATTCTCTAACGTGAAGTGATATTGGCATCATTGATCCTTCATTAAGCAGTAAATTTTGGAACTCTTTTAAACACTTGTTCACTCTGAGGTTCCCAAAAATTATCAGATTAAACGGTACGCAGGCTGGACGTAGCTCGGCCATGAATTACAGGTGGCGAATTACTCAAGAGCACTACTTGGAATGCAGGCAGAATGCTCCTCCGAACCTAACTTTCACTTTGGCAAACATATAGGATGTTTGCTGACCAGCAATTGATTTCCTTGCACTGCCTTGATTTTTTGGTGTTGTACAATTAATTAAACGTATTCCGTGTTTAGCACTTTATTTACATTTGCATGAGTACTGCACCGAATGATATATTTAGTTCCCTCTAGTGATGATTGTTATATGTTCGTATGTTGACGATACTATCGTGAGTTATTTATATATCAGTACCATTCGCTTTCTCATTTTTACACACTCTCTCATTTCAAGAATAATGATCGGAATTACAATGGAACATCTATTGTGAATAAAAGGGAACTAAAAATGGTGTAGGGAACATTGTCTAAATAATAATTTTAAAGCTCATTTTAATCCACGATGTATAATTAATTTTACAAACGTCATACAAAATACGTGTTACCTTAAGGTAGAAATAGTAAATGATTTGTTAATAATAATGGATATTATTTGTAAATTAGTAATATTTGTTCTTTTCATTCATATTCGACGATGCAATTTTATGAGCAAACGTTTTCTTCTATAGCCGATTTATTGTTAATTTGGCCGCGAAATTTGTATTTGTTGTATAATGAACTTATTTGAACAAATTCTCAGTTTAAAAATTGTCAGTCAAAGTCGACATTGTTAGTTTTAGTTTTCTTAGTTGCCCGCAAAGATGTATTCTCAGTAGTAGGAAAGAATTTGAAATGTTATTTTGCTTTTAGGAAGGAATTAAATAATAATAATAATAATAATAATAATAATAATAATAATAATAATGAACGAATAGAGACTGTTACAACATTTTTATGGCTATCGATAATGGTTTTCCGTTTTTAAAATATTGTACACAGAAATACAGGCTTTATCACATCGTGTTCAAAGTCAATGATGCGGAAATACATTTTCTGAAGTTGGACTCATTTTCTCACACGTTTGTCTATTAGGAATTGCCCAAACCTGAATTATTTATGTAATGTATTCCTCCCAAATCTCTGTAACAGCTTGTAGAGTGGCAATACAGAAAACTGCTGACCAAACAGAAAACAGAGCAATTATTTACACTTTGTTTGAAACCATTCTTTAGGAATGCATGGTAGAAATTTGATAATATGCATTCAACGAATCTTCCTAATGGATATTCTCAAGAGAATAGGATAACACATTGTTTTGAAACACAATAATTACATTCCTAATGAGCCCCAAAATTGGGAAATTTTGCAGTGAAATTCGAATGACGAATGTAACGGATAACAAAAATTTCAAATTCTTCACATTTTGTTTGTATTTGCTGATCTACAACATTTACTTTTATGAATAAAACACAATATGAAAACGCATTGGTTGTGGGTTTCTTTCACATTTAGAGTACTTGTTCTCCATCAAATTTCCGAGTCAATTCCACAATACAAAACGACGTTACGAATAGTGAATTTGTCTTCTTTCTAGTCAGTCACAAGCTCTTCCGGCTGCAATGAATCTGCAGCAGAGCTGTGAAGCTGAAGAGATAAGACACGCAGTGACGTGACCTTACCACATACAACACGTGCGCCGCGACAAAGCAGAACTTGATGTTCCATTTTTAAGCGCACTTGCTACAACTGATTGCACATTGATCCTATGCAATGTCTCCAAATTTATTATTGTGGATTAATGCAGGTATATATAATCTACGAAATTTTATCGCCCAAGGAAGAAGCCTCACTATATATTTTTTCATGAAACTGCGCATTTCTTTTCTTGTCTGCGCGAACGAAAGGAAGGGTAATGTTCGAGTGTGATTTTTAATGATAGTTTGTTCCCACGTGGCGCTCAGTATTTACTAAGCGAGCTCGGCTAAAGTCACATTTATTTCACATCTGCTCTATCCCGGGTAACATACTATCGCTGCAAATTTCTAAAATTATTGTAATTTAAAAAAGTATATAACGCAAGAACAAATGTTGCGGCTTGTGCACGAAGTTTGCAACGTTGCAACCAAAACGTTCCGCGTGTCGACGACCTGTAATCTAAGAAACACGACGATATGAATTCTCCCTTCACCTGCGGTTGTGTAGTCTAAATAAAGAGAATGAAACACGAAACCCTGAAACGTCAAAATATCTCAGCGAAATTCGAAATCCCATGAAGGTCTTAGAACGTTTCCTGAATATGGATTATATTATATAAAACTTACAAAAACTTTGCCAGCAGTGCGTTAATTGAACGTCAGATCATCAACGTATATTTTATTTAAAAGTGCATATTTTCATTTAGTAAATAACGCATAAAAGAATTTTACATAAGTTTTAATAATTTATTGTGTGTTATTGTTAACGAATCCGTGACAGCACATCGAAGTTTAAAGTAAGTATGTGCATGTATATTACTATTGTTATTTATATACTCTCTAATAAAGAAGTCGAACCAGCAATCTCAGGAAATCTCAGTATTACTGCTACCTTTGTCGATTACCATATTCAACTCTTGAGATGTTAGCGAATAAGTGTCAGGGCATTGATACTCAGCTTTAGCAGACAATGGAAGTATTTAGATGATGTTCGTATTTACGGAAGTTTGACTTTGCCGTCCATGCATTCATGTCATACGATTTCATTATTTTCGTTAATGTTAAAAAATATCATTTTCAGATAAGAGTCCCTAACACTCACAAAGTTAATATAATTCAAATATTTACAAAGCATTTTTAGATTGCATACTTTTTCCAATATTTCATTTTTAAAATCACTCCGAGTTTCAAAAGAATATATTACAACTAAATCAATGTGTTTATTCTAGAAATAATAAAATTTCTTTTAAACATAATGTTTTGAGTTGATTTTATGAGCATGTTATGTAAAAAGGGACACTAATTATACTACTGAATTAGCACCAGGGTTTAATTTTGGATATTTAATAATTTTGAATGAAAAAAAAAACAACTACCATTGGAGATGTCACTTTGATAGGGGAATAAAAATTTTGTAGATAGTCATATGAAAGTATTGACTTCAATGTTTTCCATATACGGGCGGTTAAACACAGACGTTTTGATCAAAATAATAATAATAATAATAATAATAATAATAATAATAATAATAATAATAATAATAATAAACAGGTAACCGATAACAGAGAGCCAAAAAACGTATATTACCGTCAAAATCTCGACGTCGGTATTTTGCACTATTCCAATACGTCTTTATAAGTCGTACTTATGGCTTTTATACTAAGTGTACTTTTAGATTATAAAAACGAATTGTACGAATAATAAGTAAATTCTACCCACGCGATTCTTGTAAGCCTCTCTTTATTAATCTAGGCATTGACCTTGTGTCTTGATTTACGAACCAGTGTTAAAGAAAGTAATCACTAAGCGCCATATTTGAAATTCTAATTTTAAAATTGCAAACGTTCATTCACTTAATATTAATACATTGATCTCTTCGATAATGTTTCAATAAAAACTTCATTATACGCATACACCAAAATAGCTTCGCAAATGTCTCAGCTTTGCTTGACAGTTCTTATGGCGAAGCACGAGTTCTTCTTGAACTCTTGGAAACCATTAAACCATGTTAATTCTTGACACTAGCTCCAGATCGAAATTATTAAAGTGTACTATAATGTTGTCTGTTCATTTATTTTTCTGAATATTTTTTTAATAATAAATAAACAGTTGCATGATTTGCGTGTTAGCGGCTTCCCCTATTATGTTAAGCTATTATTTTTCCAACTTACAGTTAGCGAGTTTGGGGAAATGCCTTGATCAGTTCTACTAACAAACTCCATATTTTTCAGAATAAATTCCTACTAGAATATTCTGATATAATTCAACTTTATAATAAAATATGTAATATATTTTTGATTACGCTTCTAAAACGTAGTAACGTAGTGTGGCGTTAATTAATTATATGTATATGCATACTATTCATTAGCCTAGTTGTGAAAAAGTGTTGTATGGTATAAAAAGAGACGTCGAAATGTGAAAAACTACGCGGTTAAATAAAAGATACCTCATGAATGCATTGGAACTGATACTTCACTTTCACTTTTTAACCTGCTGGGCGTGCGTTGCCCCCTCTTCGAAACTCCAACGGGATTCTTCACTGTAAGGTTTCCAACAGGGTTTGAAAAGTGGAGCTGTGAGTCCAAAGTTTGTTGGGAAGTGGCCTGATGATTTTTCAATATATTCATTTTTGAAAAAAAAAAATCCTTCGTGTGGTTTAGGCATTAGTGTTCACAGACGGACACACAGTCGGACGGACGAACGGACGTAGTGAAAAAAACAAACAAAACACTCTTTCGCTATCAGGAGACCCCCAAACCTGTATTTTCGTTGAAATCTTGATGTTAATTTTCCGCAGCAGTATATTATTTTTCTCTAAACTACATACTCTCTACATATGTATACGAGACATTAAAAAGACTGCAGGTTATGATATAAAGTAAAGAGAAGAAGCACATGCAAACTCAGTGTTGCCAGATACTCATTGAGAGGGAATGAGGAAGCGGAACTGCGCAAATGCGGAATTTTCCGCATGAACCCCACGAAAATAAAATTATAATGCAGCAATTGAAGTAAAAGTGTCCTGAGGATTTCATTAGCCGAAGTTGTAAACTATCTTTGTACCGCGCATTCCAAATAAGAAGACGAAAAAAAATATCACTGAAGCAGACATTGTGGATTTTAACTGTCGAGAAAAAAATAACGAGACTTGTGGCTATCGGCTAGCACGGCTAATTCGACCTCGAAAAGGAGGATGAAAATGCGGAAATTGCGGAATCTGGCAACACTGTGTAAACCGCACCATGCGTTGTCATACAGGATAATTTAGAAACCATGCGAACTTAAATAATATTTTCGAGCCCTTGTTTTCGAGTAACTTCCCTTTCGCCGTAAGCAATAAATCTCGACCTTTTTGGAGGCTCTATTACATTTTTGGATCTCACCACTCTATATAGCAAAGAGTGTCAGAAACGTTTGAAGTTGTGTTTCTGCACGAAGCTATTTTCATATCTACAGCAACGGTGATTGACAAAATACGAAATGTTCGCCGTGATTCTAGAAGTAATTTTTTCTATTTTCTGCATTTTTCTATTTATTGTAGAATTGTTTCAGCCTCTGATTATGTACGTTTCTCTCACCTCCGTATTGGAGAACATTTGCCAGCGGTTGGACGTTACGCTAGAGACACAGCCTGATTCGTGCTAATGATGTGTATTTGTTGTCTCTGTTTCTACATGTGCGCATCATGCGTGAAATTACCTAGAGTGGGCACGTCAAAGCGCGCCCGTACGAGCTAGTTGCCCGCCTAGGGAGCACTGCGCTCCTAAGAGCACTGGCGACTTCCCCAGACTCCGCACTATTTCCTCTTAAAGTTCAGAAAGGGATGTATATGCACAAGCTGAAGGGGCGCGAGGCAGCGAATACGAAACTATGGTCATACGAAATACGAAAATGTGTCTTATTTTTCTAACTAAAACAAAAAAAGAGAATTGTGTTATGTTTATATTCTTATTAATATTTCATGTTTATTTTCTTACTAAATTCTCCCTTATATAAACATTTTTCTAAGTAACAAAAATGTGTTTGAATAGCGAAATCTGTCATTGTTTTTGTTTTACTTTGTGTTATTGTATCATTCAGTTATTTATTGTATTTAGCAGTAACATGTAATAAATTTACAAGTCTCTATATGCTAACAATTTTTGTTAACGGACAGCGCTTTTAACCGACAAGAATATTTGTCTGTTAAACCTCCGAACCTGAACGTAGAAATTTAATGCTTTTGTATCTCTTAGGTAAAAAGGATTTTAAAGACAAGATATATTTGATGGAAGTTTTTCAAATTTTACTCTCAATTGAGAATTAGAAATCGGACTGATGTAGTATTTCATTTTAATGTATCATTTCTTGGCTTTAAAAAGAAAATGGATATTAACATAGCTAAATTTGTGACAACAGTCAAGAAATTTCTCCCAAAGACTGCCATGAGCCAGGTATTCAGTGACGTACTGCCACTCCGTAGCGTTTGCACAACTCTAACTTTTAAACATCGCGCCAGTTTCTCTTCACACAGTGCCCGATAGCTCTAGTAAGCGTGTTCCCTTGCTCGCGGCGTTGACATGCCGGCCCTAGAGGCTACGCTTCGCGTCGTAACATCCTTGTGGGTGATGTACTTTTGTGGCGTCTCACCTCTTTGTTGAAGGACGTCACGTGGCTCTTCTCGGCCGTGGGGCACGTGGCCGGGCAGTCGAGGCAGCCGCACGCCAGGGAGCCCTCGGAGGGCGGCGCGTTGCAGGCCGTCGTCTTGCGCGAGAGGCTCCGCCCTCCCCAGGGCGGCTCTTCGTCCAACTCGTACCGCACGTGGAAGGGAGCGTACTCGTTCTGCGCCGGGTCGCCCACGTAGCTGAACCAACGATCCGTCGAGCAGCGCCACGACCCCCACGTGCCGCAGATGATGTCCATTATTTTGTTGCCCGAGGCCGGGAAAGTGACGTCTTTGCACGACGTGTACATCCCTTCGGCGTACGCGCGCTTTATGTGCAGATTCACGCGGCCGACGGCCGTCTGGTTGGTCTTCCAATAAAAAACAGTATCTTTCACTTGCATGAACTCGGACTGATTGGGATGACACGTTTGGTCGCAAACGATGTTGGCAAAGTTCTGCATGCAGGACGGGCATCGGTGCATGAAGGACGCGGCGATGTTCAAACTCGAGTCCATCGTCCAGAGCTGGATGTGGTCGCAGCACGTCCGCAGTCCGCCGGGCTGGGCCTGAAGCTCCGCCAGCAAATCCGGGCACCACTTCTGCAGAACGGCGATGCCGCTCGGATCCGTGAGCGGCAAGGCACTGCCGTTGTACGGGCAATTATGGGTGAAGGAGGTGGTCATGTTGACGTAGCACTGGCCGTACCACACGCAGTGCGGCTCTTCGGCGCGGGCGACGACGGCGAGCAGCACGAGGGGCGCGAGCAAAGCGCCGACGCGTGCGGCGGACGGGCCCATCGCGAAGGTACTGGCGCGGGAGAGCGGGCCGCCGCGAGCTGGGTGCGGCGGCGGTGGCGTCGCCTCCGCCCTCGCTGCCGCCGCGGCGCTTCCCCCACTTCGCGTTGGTATCGCCAGATGCCGCGCCGCTCGTACGCACGTGTGGAAGAGGCTGGCGGTCGGGGCCCGTCTGTTGGTTCTGCGACCCAGAGAACAGAATACGCGTTCGCTCAAGATACACATACGCGCACACACTCAGTCACACAAACACGCTCGTTGGTCCCGCCGCTGAAAGTGACATTCCAGCTTAGTTTCGGAAAATAAATTGTAGTCACGTCTTTTCGGTACTTGCCAAGAACTATTTAACAACTGTTTAACAACGCATTCGTTAACGAAGAAAGCTACATTCATTTAAATAGAGAACGAATGAAAAATAATTTTTAAAAAATGAAATATTATGATAATTGTATATTGAAAACTAGTTTCACTTCCACTTTTCCTTCAAACTATTATATTTCCGATAATAATGTTACTTCTATGAATGAATTGCTATGGCTTACACATTTCTTTTAAATGTCTCTTCGATTTTCCGACGAATTAAAAAAAAATTAAATAACCATAATTTGTTCGATCCACTTGTATCTTATATACATATACGAACAGTAAAACAACAAAACATCACCCTCGTCAAAACAAAATTGCTTAAGCTACAAAAACAATGTCTCATATCATAAAATTTCGTTTCTTGCAAAATTTCCTCTTTTTTCAGGAAACTAAATTATTGAGCGTGATACCATATCTTAGGTGTTCTTACCACATATTAAATTCACGAATCCGAATTGCATATTTAGGCTTAGAAAGACATTTTATGCCAGTAATGTATTTCAAACGTCCGCGGCGAAGAAATTAATTCATTACTTGTTGGAGCAAAACTTGGAGAAAGTAAATCAATTGCAGCGAATACTATCAAATTGTTCGCGATGTACGCTTGATTTATTTTGAATCCTGTATTCCTTGAAACGAATCGGGACTATTTTCATTCTTAGATAATCGTGAGGCGTCCAAGAGAGCGACGCTGGGCTTTAAAGCGCATTTTGGCAGCTTGAAGCAGTCGTCACTCGTTCAAGGACAGACGACTAGGAAACGCGAAAACAAACAGCGCGAGCCTTTGCAAAGCAAAGCGAAAGTGAAAAGCTCCGGCAGTGCTTCAGGGAGAATGACCTATTTCTATTCTCTATTTTAGATGCGATTCACAAGCGATGTTTCCGTAATAAGATTCTTACTTGAAATTTAGGTGTTTCTATCGCCCCAAACGGGTTCGCAGTAGAGAAGAGAGAGGCAGTAGCTTTCTTGACCAACAAGTTGTCCTTGTCTGCGTTTTGGCTACCTGGCTGTGGCCTTATGTAGAGGCTTGCAAAATACATGTGTAGTAGATGCTCGTAAGAGTATTCTAAGCAGAACTGAAGATTCATATTACATCCGCCTACTTTAAAATGCTGAAACAAAATTGACAAGTTTAAACGTTCAGTAGACTTTCCAACAACGAGTCTCTTTCTTTCCGGTTTTTACGTCGAAATTAAAATTACTCGACTAATCTTCATAAGAACCAAAACGGATGCTAACTTATAAACCTAAGGAGCTATACATTTTATTAGTCTTATTGAGCGACAGGGATAAGGAAAGAAGCAGATATTAAAATGTAATAACATTTACGGTTTATACAAAGTTTTATTTTTACTTAACTTTTGTGAAATATCTCAACTTATTCTCGTTTCAGTCCTTTTAAATATTCAGCATTTCACCTGCAACATGCGCTCGTTTTTTTTCGTTTTCATAATGCCATTTCTTTGCATTCCTTACATCCGTCTTTTATGGAGTAGAAGCCTCATAGTGTACCATAGAATGTAGTTTTGGTTATTATTAACCATACAACCATTTCTTCCCATTTATGTTTTATATTAATGTTCAGTAATTAAGAACATGAAATTGCGAGTAGCTAGGATAAGAAATGATGTTCCTGTCTGTTGAGAGAATATTTGCATATTCTTTTTATTTTTTGTTGTTTTTACTTGTATTTCGACATTGCAGAACTACATCACAGTACTTACGCTTGCTTCTCTAAGAAAAACAGCCATGAATTACAGACATTGCACCTAACATCGTGATGCACTATGATGTCAACTTTTGGGTCGGATTGTTTTTTCCCGAACAGTTGCGCGATTGAATATTTCTTAGTATTTAATCAAAAACAAAATATACTGTTGTATGGTTTGTGTTTCCGTGTTCCTGGATATCTATGTAAAGTAAGATGCTAGATTTACTCAGTGCTTAGTATCAACAGTTTAAGCGCCATTTATTCAGTTCTGCTTAAACTTATTTATGAGTTTCAAAGTTGCAGTGTGCCAAGCTGTAAAAGTAATTATTACGGTAGTTCAAGATTATTGCGTTTGGCTTTTCAAAAGACACCGAAGAAAGGCATCTGTGATTCATTCGAATAATTTTACAATTATAATTAACTTCGATTAACTACAATATATGCAAAAAAAACAATGCATCACCCGAAATATTCCCAGGAAACAATGGATTCTACCCATTGGATGGAATCCCACAAAATTCACTTTTTTCCTGCAAATAGACCCCTTTTTCGCCCAATTGGCAGAAATCCGGCAATATGGTATTCCTGCTTACAACATATTGCACTTATAAATAAATAAACAATTTGTAAAGTAAGCAGACAAATTTTGAATACACGTTGTTAGTTGTTTATCCGTTTGCGTTCTAGATTTACGGTACTTAATTTATCAATACAGTGTAAATATTATCACAGTGTTACGAAAGTTATCTAACGTACTGTCCATCCTAGTGAATATGTCTGCTACAAATCTTGTTTTAAATAATACGACCTGTCTATGTTTCGAAAAATAATTATTAACTTGCGTGTAATCCTCACAAAACTAGAGAAATCAAATTTTAAAAAGTGCCTCCGACACTCATAATCTTTTACAATTACACAAAATTCATGTCTGCAGGTATGTATGCAAATCCTTGAAAGCCTGAACAAAGACTGATCAGATCGTGATTTGTAAATCCTTGTGCATAAACATTTTTCAAATGAGCATACCGTCACTGTAGATAGTGCGAAATGAGATGATGAATCCTGGCTAGTTGAAGCCAGGAATTACCGTTATTGACTGACGATTAATACCAAACATTTCTTTCTAAAAATCACCATCTTACATAACAAACATACCTACTTCCATCTGAACGAAAACCTGCTGAACGAAAGGATGATATGAAACACAGAGAAAAACTATACTTCAGAACGTGATTTGGAAAAGACAACATTCCAACTTTTGTAGTTTTTATTGAACGTTTGAAAACCAAACATTTAGGAAATTTGTACTGTGTAGAAAACGACAGTAATGTGTTCAACACTTGGCATGTGGCTTTAAAATTTTCAAATATCAAAAGTTTGATGGTTTTTTTAAGCTCTATTAGCAAAAAATTTGAAAATGGTGAATCATGTACAACATCCTTCGTTGCGGCGTCGCCTCAAGTGATGACGTCACGATTCAAAAACCACATTATCATTTCCCCTAAGATCACGCTCTCAGAATTTTTTTTATTGGTTACACTATCGAGGCCCATTGCCCTTCCCAAAGTTCACTTTACGGTGTCTAGACGAGACCATTCCTTCCAAGTACGCATTCCATCTGAGCTGTGGGTTTGAATCACGTGTAAGATATGTGATGTATACTGTCGTGGCACGAAGGAGCTCCCTGTCAAAATCTCTTCCTTTCCAGAGCAGGCATACTAAGCTCTCTCCTTAAGAGACGTCTGTATGAAGCCGAGATGGACTCGTAGAGGTGCCTCAGCAATGAAAATAAACGTAGAAGTAGCAGTCACGACAACCGAAAAGGAGAAAGGTTCCATTTCGAAATTATGAATAGGAAATTTGGAAAGGGAAACGAGATGAACCCGCGGAGAGCGGGAGTTGCATGGAAGACGGGATAGGTGGATCGGTGAAAAAGAATCGTAACCATGTAAAGCAACCTGACCAAACAATACATCTTAAGATTTACTTTTACAAGAAAATATTTCATTTTTTAAAAGAATAATAAACTGTTGTCTTAGCACTTGGAGACGATTTTTTAATGAAATGTGTTTTTTTCTTTTCACTTTAGAACGATGCCTTTGAGTTTATTTTATGTTATGACAAAAGGAAATTTTTTTTATATTTTTTGAATTTTACGATTTTGAGTAACAAGTTTTTTTTTTGTTTTTTTTGTCATTTTAAAAGCATTTTTCGCTGATGTAATGGAATTTAGTGTCAATTTAATGGCACTTGCTTCAAATATTCGATATATATATATATATATATATATATATATATATATTAGATACAACAAATGTTCTCCATAGAATCCCTGAGTAGCCTATTCGATTTCTCCGCTCAGAAATTGTAACGTCAGGCGTTGTGAGAACGTAATCTAAGCTTCCTACAAAACCTCAACGCCGTTTTTAGTTCGTGGGCTCACTAAAGACAGAGATTTCCTGGTACAGTGCAGTTCAAACCAAACGTACGCAAGCTACCTTCATTTGTACGAAAGGAAGAAGCCTCGATTTCGACAGTAAATAAATAGTATGTCAGTATGTTGATATCCAACGTATTCGGTTTCTGAACTGGCTCATCAAACTGTCAGACGTAGTCTGCTGAATTGTCTTGAAACTCAATATCTGTAGATATTTCTCAATAGGTTACCCGAAATAAGAATAAACTTCCTGGAAGAATGAATCATTTGAAAGAAGAATTATGTTCTCTATAGTTTAGAAATATAATTTGATATGTCTTTGTTCTCTGCCAGCTCTTAAGCGATAAATTTTTTTTCTTCCTGGCATAGAGAAATCGAATGAATCATTCTGACGTTTCATTAAGTTAGAACCTCATAAACTTCGATACATACTGACTAATAAATAGTGACGCATCTTTCTGAGAAGTTTTGAATAGCGAGACATCATATTATCAACCTTTAAATGGTTTTCATTAGATGTAAATTACTTCAGTCATTCAGTTTTACACTAGAGCTTACGACCAGGGTTGCCAGATCCGTACTGAGAAAGTCCACAAACTCAGGGATAAAATTCCGCCCAATCTCTGACTGGTGAAAAAAGGTCAGCAGTGAAAAACAATGGACTCTGTCATTGGGGCTGGTAATTTCAAAATAGCTGCACATTTACAAGATGTTTAAAGTAAATATTCTTGTACAAAAAGCGTATCTATAATACGCCATCAATATTTGTTCAATTTTAAAAAAAAGAGGGGGCAATTGCATGCCTGTTTAATTAAAAATAAAACAGACGAACGAACGTTTTGAAAAGAACCCTTTTTCGGTATTAGGGGACCCCAAAAGGTGTATTTCCTTCGAAATCTCAAAATCGATTTTCCGCAGCATTACATAACTTTCCCTATAATACATGTACGGAAAAGTAAAGATGGGTTCTGATATCTTTTCATAACAGCTGCACATCTTCAAAACAAATTCTTGTGCGTGGGGCATACATTTCAGAACCCATCAATACTTGTACAATTTTTAGTAAAAGGTGGGTTCTATTGATGGTTTATGCAAAAAAAGCAATGCATTGCCCGAAATATTCCCAGGAAACAATAGATTCGGCTCATTGGATGGAATCCCGCAAAATACACTTACTTCCTGCAAATAGACCTCTTTTTTTGCCCAATTGGCAGAAATCCGCCCAATATGGCATTCCTGCTTACAACATATTGAACTTATAAATAAATAAACAACTTATAAAGTAAGCAAATTTTTGAAAATACATTGTTAGTTGTTTATCCGTTTGCGTTTTATTTTTATGGAACTTAATTTATCAATACAATGGAAATATTATCACAATTTTTTATAAAACATACTGTCCATCCCAGTGAACATGTCAGCTACAAATCGTGTTCTAAATAATACGACCTGTCAATGTTTCGAAACATAATTATTAACTTGTGTGTAAATCCTCACAAAACTACAGAAATCAAATTTTAAAAAATGCCTACGACACTCGTAATGAATTAAAAACAACTTAGTCACATTTACTCAGAATTCTGTCACTTCTTAAAAAATGGTCTGTATGCCCACTAGCCATAGGAGATAACTAGTCCTCTATTTTAAACTCCGCAATAGACAGAAAATCAATATTCAGGATTTGGAGTCGCCACATCTTCAGATTTGAACAGGACACTTCGGGCTCGATGTCCAATATCCGGGCTTCTGATTTTCTATATTAGGTCATTCCATTATTATGTTTTTTCATACTATGTACTATTTAATAGCACTGAAATCCTTATTATATGAAACGGGTCCTGATTATTCACTACAAGTTCTTATTTTAAGGCACTTAAAATATTTCATTGGAATAGAAAAGGACAGTTACTGAATGTGAATGTGAATGATAACTATTTATCGACCTACTTCCAAATGACTAGGCATTGTTTTTTCACCGTTCACACCCTACTGTAATAGTGGAATGCTTATAAGAGGAAATATTTGTGTTCCAGAAATGTGTGGCCAATTGCATTCTTGAGCCTTTATCCTCAGAATGTTTTGGTTACAGATTCCTTTCGTTACCCTTTGCGCATTGCTTTGTTATTCTGCTTAAATGGTTAACATTCTCGAAATTTAAAGATTCTCCATTTCTTTGATAACCAAATGTTGATTCTGAAAAATAAATGCTAGTTAGTGATGTTACTTACAGTCAGTTCTTCCATACACTGAATGTCGTCAATTTGTACGTTAGTGGATCTAGTTGAAGTGGAAACAGCGGATCCCACTCGGTTGGCAGTCAGATACACGAAAATCATAGAAATAGGTTGCCATGGAGTTGTTTACTTGTTTTGGCATTTGTTCATATAGTATATGCTGACTTGTGCTTTTGAAGAGAGTAGGAAAGCCGTTTGTTTTCAAAAATTTAAATATTAAATTGATTTGGTAATGTGCTTCTCTGCTACACTTGACTGAACCAGGGTTATCAGTTTTTCTATTCTCCAACATTAAAAAATATTGGTGTTTCAACATTCTAGCTACTGCTTTCGTAGAGAAAGTATTGTAATGTTGGGGGGAAAAATTTATTTTCGGGCATAGAATCTATTGCCGGACCCTGGTAAAATTGATTTATCTTGTTATAAAATCGAGTAAATTACTTCATCTAACATTTGTGTTGTCAGAATCCATGTTGTGGTTGCTTGAAACAAAAATCGATTGATGACAACCGACTGTCCGTCCGTCTGAGGTAAATAAAAGCGCTGGTTACGACGATTTTCTCCCAAATTGATATTTCTCCATCGATCTGAACGAACTCAAGGCTCTGCGAGTTTGAAACGGATATTTTGATTTTTAGGGGTACTTTGCATGAAGCCTGAACTTTTTTTTTCAAAAAGTGGCTCCAAATTTTTTCATCAAACATTGTTCCCGGATGGCGTAAAGTACTCTTAAAAAACTAACGTATGACAAATTATTGATTAAATACCTGATGTTTTCGAAAATTGCACATTTTCAGCGTTTTCTTTGAGCTACAAGGCAAGGAATTTTTTTAAACAAAATCTGTTGTTCAAAGTAAAATGTAATACGATAAGGTAAACGTTTTCGAAAATATAAATATTGTTCGTGTCATTTGGAATGAAATACATGTAAAAAATGCCGTACATTGTTTTGAAAAAAAAACTACTAGTTTTCACGTAGTTTCTGCTTGAAATTAAGGCAGTTTATAAAAAAAATAATCAACAAACGCTCCAAACTCTTTCCATATTTTTTCACAAGTAGAGCAAAGAACGTTTAAAAAATGGCACAGATCTCATTGTCGTTGACCTCTAGAACTCTGAATTCTCGAAAATTACAAAAATCATAAATTTTGCAAAATAAGAGAAAGCATCTGCTGTTGTGGCCCCACTAGCCAGTTCGGAATTAGATGAAAAAAGGCTCTTGGCATTTCCACTTATGATGCCCTTTCATTTTCCATTTTTAAGTTTGTAAATTACAGAGAGCTAATAAAATACATCATTACTGTGATATGTATGTTAAATGAAGCATGTTGTGATTGGTACTAACCATTATAAAAATGTGACACGGATAATACATGAAAGTCGACAACATGTATTTGGGCATTTATTCGCAGCCCCATATATAGTACTTGTAATAATAACTAATCAAACATAATGCACAACATTTACAAAGAAACCAAATTCATATCATGAAAATCTTTGACTAGGAAAATGAAATTCGCAATGAAAATGATCAAATTAAATAAAATATATTCAATACTTTCAAGAATAAATCAAATTCAATTCAGAAAAAATTAATTTCATAATAATTCGCATTGAAAGTTTAAGTATGAATTATTATGCATTTTTAGTCTTAAACTAAACGAAAAATGGAACTTTATTCAAACAAAATCCATATCACAAAAAAAGAAAATATCAAGTTTTATATCATATTAAATTTTAAGTTAATAGTTATTTCATTTAAGAACTGATTCAATTCAAGCATAGATTTATAATGAAATAGTAAATTAGAAGAATTACTTTCTAAAATTTTTCACACAGAATTATTTTAAATCATTCAGAGTTCATTTAAATCATTTTTTCTGAAGGTCTCATTTTTGATGCACAAAATACTCAAAGAAGACAACCTCGTCTGGATCATTCTGATTCTTAATTGATTTTTGATATTTTTAAGACTTGAACCTTTCTCTGATTCTCAGTACACTTGGTGATTATTAAACTGATAAACAGCCGTAAGATTAATTCCACATTGGGGAAGGCCACTTCAATATTTTCTTTGAATATTAATTGATGCAAGTGTGTATGCGTCAATGTGGATTTTTTTGAAAACTTATGCCTTTGTCTAATATATGTGTGGAAATGAAATAAATCTTCAGTAAGATTTTGATTGACACCTGGGTATTCTTGCATTAACAGATCAACACCTCTTTGTTGTATTTACCTTTGATAATGTAAGGAAAATATTGTCACTCCATTATCATAACTATAAGCTTTTCTTCCTAAATTTGATTCTTGTGCATCTAATCTAATACATAAAAAGCAATGTTTGTTTGTTTGTTGTTAATGCGCTGCCGTTTATCCGATTGTCAACTTATTACTTACGTCAACTTACAAAACTTTGTCAACTTATTACTTGCACTTCCGGAAAGAATATAGGCATAGTACGATGGGAATGTGTATATGCCTGCACACATAGACGCGCGTTGATGATTTTATGTATACTCAAGGGCTCCAATCATGGCGCTCTCTAGGCAAAATCGCCGCACACTAAAGTACGATTTTTAAGACGTCTTCATTGCGTATTCTGACCCTGTGAAATTTCCCCCGAGAGAGGCAGATACAGAGAAAGACAGACGCAGAAAGAAACAAACATAAACAGAGTCAGAGAAAGAGAAACAGGGAGAGACAGAGACAGAGAGACCGGGAAGAGAGAGTGAAAGATACGGAGAAATGCAACCACACTCGCGAAAAAATATTTCGTCAATTGAAATGTGTGCAGAGTATAGCGTAAAACGTGATTAAATATCACGTGACCAGTAACATGTAAAGTGTAATATATTGCAATAGCAAAACATTGCCGGGTGCACTAGTATATGAATAAATTATTTAATCCTAAATGTATATCTTGAAGAGAGTTCGTCTAAGGCATCAGGGTCAGATGAATTTTCGTAATTCCGTTGCCTTTTATTTCTAGGTAGTAAATTTAGTATTTGGCAACGTGTACTTTGCTTGTTGCTCAAGTGCATCAAAATCTTCCCTAATTCCACGTAAAATATCCAAAAGTGGTCTATACCAATTTGTACAACTAAGTAAAATATTAGGGCTATGATGAATTTTATTTATTTTTAAAAAATGTCTCAGTATTCGATTCCAGCAATGGAGCATAAACACCAATTAACATTCTTCCGTCTTCTCTAAATTTTTGTTGGCTCTCAATCTAGTATCAGCCTTTGTAATATCTGAATGTATATAATTGACTCTATCGGTGATATCATTATTATTTTCTAAACTAGCTTCTGTTGCTTTTACTTTCGCCAACAGTTGAACGACCTACTAAATGTAAAGAGTGATAAATTTGATTTATTCACGAGTTCAAGCGCATGACAATATATTTTTAGCCTAGCTTCAATAACACTGTAATTCAAATGAATGCATACATTAAAAATGAAATTGTTGGAGTTTTCGCAAGCAATCTGTGCAGTTTCATTTCCTTCTACTGGAAAGAGGTTTGGGGTACGCTTCCGAGTCATATCTCTAAGGTATCCGGCGTCCTGCTGTATGTTTGATTCTTGATACACTTATCACCTTCCAAGAAAATTGAACTGCTGAAAACCCAAAGATCTACTTTTCTCCTCGCAATGTGCAATGTAATAAGAAGTTCTCAATGTGCAAACTGATTGGTAATGGGGTACTTTTGTTTAAGATATTAGTTTTACTTTCATACTCCTTAGAAAAAAAGACAGTATTTTTAGGCATTAGCATTATTAGCAACAAAAATCAGAAAATTTACGACAGAAAAATTAGTATTTGTAGTTCATACCTAAAAATTAACGATTCTATCTTATTTATGTAATAAATAGCTTCCTATAATATGTTGTGTAATTAATTCCACGTCTTGTGGGTACCTCCTTAATACCGAAAAATTGGTTTCCGGCAATACGTCCGTTGGTCTGTAAAAAATGGTTGCTAACTGCTAAGATTTAAATCAAAATTGATACATCTTAATTGATTATATTGACGTCGCCCTTTGAATTTGAAACTGATAATTTGATCATGGGGATACTTTTCATTAAGCTTCTGCACATTTTCAAATTTTTCTACAGAAAGAGCTCAACATTTTTCGATTTCTTGGTATAGAGCGTATTACGCTTATACGTTTATACTGACGTAAAAACGTCCTTTGAGCATTGCAAAAGTTCGAAATTAAAGTTAAAATTTCTTCGGCATCTCCTTAAACTAAAATATTAAAGATTGATATTTTTGCTTTAAAAAAATGTTTTGGCAGCGACGGAGTGGTAGCAGAACAAAGCTTCTGGCATGAACCGTGAAAGGGAAAAGACAGTTCTTCAAAATTTGGTCTTCATATAAGATCTTGTAGTACATTTTTTTTAAAAATATGACTCTTTTTTCACGTAATGTTTTGTGAAATTATGACAATTTTACAATAAGATTTTCCGAACAAAGGACTGAATTTGTTCCTTAAATTTTTTCACAGATTGGGCAAATTACTGGTATAAATATGCCACATATGCAATTTTCGTTCAACTTTCATAATTCTAGAAAATTGCAAAAGTTAGAAATAACGCGATAAAGTATGTGCTATTGTAGCTAAACGAATTTGCTATTGAATTAAAACGTGTTTCAAAACATGAGACAGTTTCGAGCTGCCTGCCCATGATACAATTGGTCGCCGATAATTGTCTTGATAGCTCTATTTCATTCGGTTTCTTTTTTATACAAGGACATGCACCTTCATTTCGGAAACACTCTCAAGAAAGGAATTTTAAAATTACTTAATAATTTTTAATAATTTGAAATACTTTGCATACGTTCAAAGCTATGTAACGGATATTTGGTTCCTAGACCTTGGAAATATATTTTTTTGGAAAATTTGCAAATATACCTGCTTACTGCTAATCACGTATATTTTTTTAGGCATAGGTTTTATTAAGCAACATATTGTAGTAATGAATTGTGTATTTCATTAAAAAAAATATAATTAAAATATTGTTTGATAATTACCAAATTCAACATTTTTAAATCTGGAAATTAAGCGACTACATCCACAAACATTTGGACACAATGATTTTAATGCAAATTTATTTTTAGGTAAATCATTAAGATAAAATTAAACAATAAATCACATAAATGTTACAGAACCTGCATCGTTTAATCAAGTTATGCTGAATCTACCATATTTATTGAATTATCAACATGACATTTTAAAAATGGTAATGGATGTTCTCTACGAAAAGGCAATTAAATCATCAAAATAAATAACCGAACATTCACTTCCATGTTATTAATAAACTATTTTACCGTAACTAATTCTGTTCCAGTTTTCTAAGACAGTAAAAAATATTCTCTGTTATTTAAAAAACAAAAAAAACTTTGCGTTTGAACTTGGCGCTAAGAAGATAATTTACTGAAATTTGTACCTCCACCTTAAAACGAGTAGTTCGAGTTATAGTACACTAGTTATCCTCCAAGAAATTGACGAATATGATATGAATCTTACGCGTAAAAGAAGTGGAGAACTACCTAATAACTGATAATAGAGCAGCAGGAGCCCCCCACACTCCCCCCATGAACAAATGTCTTATCTTGAAGATCTTTTGTATTAAAAGATACAAAAGTTTCTCATATATTAAGAATTGTCTTTCTTATAAATTAAAAAAGGGAACCACTAAAAAATGTCCTAAAATGTCTTTAAAAATACACTATTCTACAAGAAGGATTTGTTGATTTGAGATCGTTTTTGTTTAAATTTTAATCCAATAATTCTATTTACATATCATGTAAACCTTTTTATAGCTAATTTAAATTTATTATTTTTTTGAAGCAAATTAATTTTTTTGTTTTTTTAAAACATTGTACTTTTAATAATGAAAATTAAATGTTAAGAGGTCTATGCTACCTCTGTCATAAATTGTTTTGGCTTTAGCCGTCGAAAGTTAGATTAGCATTATACGTTTGAAATTTCATATATTAAAATTGAAATTCTTTAAGCACCTTTGCCAGAACTGGCAAAACAACTGGAACATCTGACGAGGGGAAACAATCGTATTTGATTCCCCTCTGTCAAACTGTTCGGTACGCCTTCCTTGTACATAAACATCGAAAACTTCTGGCGCAGAGCCGCCCTCAGAAGTAATAAACTTGTACATATTTCTATTTTACTTATTCATAGATTCCACCAATTTTATTTAACCTTTTTCTATACATGACGGTACAAATGAATAAGTAAATTACTGAAAATAGAAGAAACTGGAACCACTACTTTTTCTCTATTTTGTAATTTTATTTTATTATATTGTGAAGTTGAATCTATAAACACAAAAATATCTTGAAAACTTGAGAAAACCCACTACTTAGTTTGTGTCTGCAGGCCTTTCAGAGCCGGAGGTTCCCGCGTATTGCCCCGGCTGGCGCCATTTATTAAAAGCGGCAAGATCTCTTATTAAATTTTTCTCATTGGGGTCAGTATATTCTAATTACGAAACCTCACAAGATAATAAATAGAAGAAGACTTGATTGCACACTGCAATAAACTTCTTCAGGAGAGATAGCAATTGAATTCAGAATGTATGTATATTGTATGCGATTTAAAGTTTTTCACTCGACGGAAATAAGCTCCTCGAGTTCGACCGCCCTGATAAGCATAGATTGAGAACTAGTCTGGCTTAATACAGTTACAAAGACTACAATTGAAATCATAAAATCCCGAAAGCGATTTTCCTATTATAATGACTTACTACTTTTACTTCCTTATTCCCTCGATTCTGCCCAGTCATCTTTTCACATAGTTCTCTCCAATAAGATGTAAAAATAATAATACTCAAATTTGTAATATCTCGACTACGTGATTTCTGACAATTTAAAAATTCATCTTCCGTCGGAACGTATCTTTCCGCCTGCGAAGCTGCCCTAATTCTTGATACTCCCTAACTTTCTCAAAGCAAGTACCACATGCATATGTTGGAAACTAAAAAACGACTTTCCTAACGTTTCTGGGCTAAATACACTAAAGTATTGTTGATTATATTATCAAAATTTGTATCCTCCTGACTGCTTTAAATATACAAACAATGTTAATTTAGAGAATAGCCACTATTTTACTGCATCCACAATTATCCTCTCAGTTTTCATAACTGAATTAAAGACTTTTTAACATTCATTACCTTTATGGCTATAACAAATATAATTGCAGAGCATTGTATATCGCCTTTTAATAGATAATAACCTCCGCCAACTGTAGTACTATTTTAGAGGCAAAGCGGCAATAGTCTCAGATATGAACCGAAGAAAACAAGAAATAATTAGACAAAAATCAATGCATGTCTCGTACTGAGCGTCTATTAGCTTTCAAGCACTTTCCATCTTAAACACAAAATAGTAAATGCCTATTTTATCTTCAAAATAAGATTTGTAATGAGTCGTTTTGAAAATTTCATTTATTTAAAAAAGACATATATAGCAGCCTTACTTGATCCTTATAATAAGACTTATCTTGTGCATGAGAAGAGGACATCATAGATCATTAGCCTATATTTGATATAGCGCGTTATTACTAATAAAAAGAATACCACTTTTATAAAGTACTCTCCTTAATTCAATCACTATGGTCAGTCTTTGTTATTACCCTGTTGTAAATCTCACACATTACACTGTTCAAGATAAAATTTTTTCTAACGTGAAATATTCAACTGACAAATGGCATTACACCTAGAGTATTATGTGAGTCCCTTACTAATATCTATACAACTTCCACAGCAGAAATTTGCCAAGAACTGGAGAAAGAGTGAAACTCATTAGGTAATGACAGTAGAGCTACACCATTAAATGGAGAAATATCAAGCCTCTGAACAGTACATTAATAACTAATAAAACATTTTTCTACCTTATAAATAACTGCTTTCGTGCATTGCAGTAGAAACCGGCCGCACCAAGGCCACTATCCGAATCAGAGAAGTTCCGAGATGCTAATCGTGAATAATCTACGCTACGCGTACTACAACTGTTAATTATATTAAATATACTTTTAAATATATAGTCAAACAATTTATCATCTTGCTCGCCAACCCAAAAACAGGCAAGTGAGCATTCCCGCGCGTCCTCCTTCCTAGTGAACATTCATACACTTTTCTTTTCTTCACACCTTCTTCCACAGCAACTGCGTCTGAATTTATATTTCTATTGCAGCCTTCTCACAAACGACCTTCTTCTACAGCCTCATAATCTAAAATGTTAACACTTCGCGTTTCTTTCATTCCTTGATACAGGTTATTTTGTGTATCAGTCACGTCACACATTAGACCCTCTTGCCATCTTACATTAAGTCAAATGATTCGCCCTTGCATTTCCTCCCCCTCACCTTTTACCAATTTTCCTAACCTCCTAGAGCTAGAACTGTTAGATGCTTTATCTTGTATGTCATAAACTTTTGACTAATTTTGCTTTACACACACACACACACACTTTGATTTATGGTATTGACCAGTTACCTTTAACCAATTTGACTACAACTTATGACTTATTTGCTGTTACTGACCTGTTTACCTGACTGTTTACTGACCTGTTTACTAACTTAACATAAAAAATTACGCGACTTATGTAGCTTATTGACTTATTTTATTTTCTCTCCAGTCCTAGCTCCGCTCAAGCTAACCAGTGCTGTTTCCCACGCCCTTAATTTCCAGTTCCCTATATCTCTCGGACCTTACTCCTAAAATGTGTTCCTAATTCTGTTCATAAATTTAGATCTTTGTCACCTAAAAATGAAAATTGTTTTGGGCCTAGGCCGTTACGTTCCTGTTTGAGGAAGTATATGTGCTGCGCGTGCACCATCCACATGTTTTATTACTCTCCATGTTTCGTTC
Organism: Gryllus bimaculatus; assembly: GCA_017312745.1. NCBI lineage: Eukaryota > Metazoa > Arthropoda > Insecta > Orthoptera > Gryllidae > Gryllus > Gryllus bimaculatus. The sequence continues at coordinate 1,078,427 of BOPP01000021.1, forward strand.
ACATCCAAATTAAAAGTGATGTGATCCAGTGCTTCGCCCTATCACCGCCCAAAATAAAGCTACAACGATGCCAAGATTACCACTTTGCGTGCCTTTAGTCTACGCGTGCATCCACCCGCCAACCCTGAACCGAAGCGTTTATCCCCCTCTTGCGTCGCTGAATTCCGAGAGAGTAGGTATGTAAACTTCGCAAACCCATAATGGAGCCTCGCGTGTGATGGATTTGAAGCTACCAGGGAACGTTTTCCAGCCTGTATGGTCTGCCAGATACTTCTCGTCTGCTTCTTTGTATATCTCGCAAGTCTAGTCGGACAATCAGTCCGTATCGCACAGGTCCCCTATCTGCCACCATTTCTTGAAGAACGTCTCCCAACCCTGCGGGCGATTATTTTTGCGTCTAAGTAGCCTGAGAGTGTTTTAAATAATGTAAATTTTAGACATATAAACAACAATGTATCCAACATCTAGTAGTGCTGTAGACCCCAATAAAATTATGCACTTTATTTATTGAAAATAGAAATTTTTAAATTACACGAAAAGAATTGAATTCATGCCGCGAATTCGCGTACTTCCTCCGCAAGCGAGACCCGTCCTAATGCCCCAACCCCCAAACCAGCCCGTTTCGATTTCCGCACTCACCGGCACGCGCATCTGCCCCTTGCTCCCTACGCGCGCTCTCCGTTATAAGACAGCTCGCTAGGGCTCATAAAGCTGCGTTCAGTCTGCGCCTATGATTCTATATGTCACTTCTTCTAGCAGCGATATCTTTCACCTACCAGGTGTACGTACTTATCTATACTAGTTCTCATTGTTCCTAACGCATGCTACTACCAAAATTGTGCATAGTCTCACCCATATCCGAGATGCTCGCATTAACGAAAATCCCCTCGGGTCCGTACTGTGGCTTGCGACGCGTCTGGTAGTCTATAATAGTCACGTGACAAGCCAGAACATTTCAATACCACCTGGACAACGTCTCTCTTGTAAAAGTACCACTAACCTGGCACTAATTGGTGCAATCGTATAACGATCGCACCTAGACACGTCCAATTAAAGAATTAATAATTTAACTTCGATTATCTTAATATATACATCTTGTTACAGGGATTGCTTTCTAGTATGATGTCATCTAATGTGTAACTGAATAGTTAACCTACACACACATCACCGAGATTCACAGTGTCTGTCCCATAGTTCATAGCTGAGGCACTGCAAATAGCTGAGGGTTGAAACATCAAAGTCAATACTATATTGATGGTTGATGATCGATCTAAATGATAAGTAAGAAGTTCGTCTCTTCATATTTTAGTGCGTCAAATACCTATCTTTACCCTGCTATATTCACATATCTATATCCGAAACCACAAGATACGTTCTAGACACCAACTGACTGTCATAAAAACTGAAGACCATAGCACGAAATGTTACTGATTGTCACGAGCGAAAAAATAATCATCCTCGTGCTGTGTGACCAACGTCAAAATACATCACCTATATGATTAATATGACCTTCAGCTCGTCATCCCCCATCATTTACTTCGGAACAGATTAGAATAAATTTTACGTCCCCGTTTGAAAGTAGATACTTTATTTTCAATATTATTTGATTGACGACTGACCCTCAATCATTAATACCGTCGGCCTTAGACACGTAACAATTTATAAACTGAATATTGTGATACTTTGTTCATCTGCGTTAGTGCTAGATACTCCTATTTGCTCATACTAAAGACGTACTCTCAAAAAACTCTCCGCAAATTCATGAAACACATAAGCACTTATAATAAAATACTATTCTCCATACACATACAATAGTAGAACATAAATGATTATTCATACTGTTTATTGTTGCCAATTATATCAGCGCTTTCGTATTATCTTTTCCCAATGTTCCCTCCGAATAAAGCAATGAATCACTGATATATACCCGAAGTTCTTACAATAAACATTTTATAACCCTGAAAGAAAACTCCATCACTTAATACTCTCCCGTGACTAACCTAAACAATCAGTTAACGAACAGATCAATGTATATTTCCTGGCGCATATGCACTGCTTTATTTCAAAAATGACCATAACGAATATTTGGCCTCTCCCATGCTATGCTAAATATTAATCCACTATTTGCATTTAATTTCTCCGCCTGTTTTTTCTATCTACCCTCGGCCAGAATTTAATAGCCTCCGATCAAAAGCTTACTGGAACGAAAATCCCATACAAGGATGGAACATAAAGAAAATTTATTTCATCAGCAAAAAAAATAGTAATATTTTTCGATTGAAATAAAATAGTGGAGAGAGCTGTTTTATTAGTGGTGAACCATTTTGATTTCAAAATGCTTCGAGTTGCGTGAAAGTTGTAGTAGTGGAATAAAATTTGATTAAAATCTTTTTTCGGCGGTCACAATAGCTTCTGGGCATTCGCGCGAAGGCCATGTTGGAAAAAAATAAATGAACTTTATTCCTGAGCCGGACTAGGCAAATTGGCCCCTTTTCCCAATTAGAAATCATCCAAAATGGCACTAAGCGGATGCTTGGCCCGAATAAAATTACTTGCCCGTGTCCATGCCGCATGCAGCCAGAGAACAGGATGAAAAAGTTGAGACATTCCCCGTGAAAACAGTTTGCCATGTTCGTTATTCGATGTCCGCACATATTTAGTAGTCCGGGAGATTTTCAGGCCTGATCATACATATTACGGAGCCGCTGTATCCGTATTCCTTACCCCATGTCCAATAAATCATTTATAAACAAGATAAACAGAGGCGGGAAAGACATCCCTGTTTCTTCTCTAACGCGATTTTATTTTTTGCATTCGTCGACTCCGTCACCGCACCTGACACCAGAAAATTTCTTCCCATACATGCTCTGCAACACTTTTAAAACTTTACGTGAGGGGACCCCCCAGGGGTTTCATTTTTTTTTTTTTTTAATTTTTTTGCCCATAAAAAGGGTGGGTGGGCTTATCCCTAACTGATAGAGTCAAACACGCTGTTATTTTCAAATCACAAAACCATTTCGGCAATATAAGTGACCCCGTTTACCCACGCGCAAGCGCAACTTGTTTTTACATTAGGTATCCTCTAACACAATTATATAGTCGTTGTTCGCGAAGCCTTCTTTCCGTCCTAAAACCTTGCCTTGTAATTGCATATTTTACCGTACTTTTCCGCCCATTCACTCAGTCGCCCGTGGTTGAGTTATTGTTTTACACAACAGTCTTATTTGCTTCAGCGCTGGCAAAAGAACTAATTCCGCGGATAATTTGTGGGGGCATGTCGCTCCCCTTTTATTCCTTAAAATTGTAGTTGGGATACTGTTACTCCACTGCTTTCTGGATAACGGGTCACGGAATCAGCAATTGCCAATAAACAACATTCCATAATCTCTCTGGGTCATTTGCACAATTCCAAATAAATTGTATGTCGGTAATCCGTTCGCGTCCGCCTGCCTTCTATGGTCCTTATAGAATACCCCCTATTTACTTCATTCCAGGTTAGAGGTTGTCTAATCAGCACACTTCCGGTCAGTGAAATTTACCTTGCCCTGTTTTCAATGGTCCCTACTGCGAACGACGTTCACTTGAAAAAAACGCACCCACGCGTCTGCCGTGAAATTGCCATTACTTGAATTTATTTTTTAATTACGCAGGCGAACATCTGATAAACGTCTACCAATTGATTTACTATAAATCGAGTTACTAGAATGTTGCCTGACATATTCTTGCTTTTCCTCACTATTGCCTGCACGATTTCTTCATAAGTTTCTTAATTTGACCTCATTACTGTCTACAGCGTAATAACAAATAAACCTGAAATTTTGCTAGCTACCCTCTGCC
>BOPP01000021.1:1082288-1140882 GCA_017312745.1 Gryllus bimaculatus
CTTAAGAAAATATCAAAAAAGGTTTTTTTGATAGTATAAATCTATTTCTTATTTTTTCATATTTTTAAAAAGATTAAAAATAGTGTTAAGCTTGACCGAAAATTAAAAGCAATGTTTCTGGCTCTAGGAGGGTTGTGGGTGGTGAGACGGGGTTAAGAAATCTTTCAAAATATATTATGTCTTCATGTTAGAATAAAGTTGTAACTTACCATATGCCATTCTGGATTAGGCCCGAGTTTCTGAAATTCCTTAAGGCTATTATAGTTTCGCGCCTGGTCTCCCGACACTCCTCGCTAAATCATATCAAAAATGCTCATATCAAAAATGCAATAGTGTTAACAAATCCCTGGAAATGCGCATAATAAAGGCGTGAGAGATATTTCAAAAACATTACATGTGTGTAATTTTTGAAAAAACAAAGAAATACATCAACATGAACTTTACGGCATTTAATACAGTGCCTAGTGTGAACTATCCGTTCAAAACGTTTGAAGAAAAAATTGAAGCCGTTTATGAGAAAATGACGTATGAGCGCTCTTGATAATGCGAAATTATGAGCTCATTTTCAAAGAAAACTGTTGAGTTTTCGAGGAACATAATCTGACATTTTTACTGTATTTATACTCATAAATACAGTAATGTGAACCAATAGCCATTAATGTAAATATCAACGACGTGAGTAACAAGTTTAAAAATATACATTTTTGTGATTTTTTAAAAACGAAAGAATAAACCAACATGTAGTTTATGTCACTTTGCAGAATGTTTTTTCCACTATCCATACCAACATTTTAAAGAAAAAATTTGGAGCCGTTTTTGAAAAAATCTTGTTTTTGTAATTTTTAAAATGACACATTTTGCACGCAATTTTGCGTGAAGACTACTAAAATGCTCAAAGAATGTACACGACGTTAATGAAAGAACTCACCATGGAGAACAGATTTCATTTGAAAGAAAAATCTCTATCTTCAATTTTGTAGTTGTAGGAAGACATTGAAAAAAATGCATATTTTTGAAATTTTCCAATATTCGGAGTTAACCGTGAAAATCGGTTCTTTGCCACGTTTATAAGTGTTTGTTACTTTATTCTTACAATAAATTTAAAGAAAAAAATTTGGAGCATTTTTTGAGAAAATTTTGAAAATCTCCGTGGGGCTTAATGTAAATTGCCTCCTAAAATTAATGAATGCCACATCTACCGGGGTTTATTAAGTTTGGAAAACAAATGTACACTAGTTTAGGCTCTAGTGTTGTTCACATACAGCAGACAGACAGAAGTGATGGATGGACGTTTTGTCATCAATCGTTTTTTCGGTATCAAGTATCCACAAATCATGGATTCGGGCTACATCGCGTGTTAGAGGATTTTTTTCTTAATTTAGCAAATGTATTTATCCACTTTTTCGTTACCAGGACCGGCAATGAATTTTTTCTGCCGAAAATCCGCGTTTTTTTTCGTGCAGCGTTCCATAACTTTCCCTGCGCTATGTATATTACTCCGTATATACGTATGTATAGGAAAAAGTAAAAACGAGATGTTTGCTATACGAATGACGTATATTTTCTGACCTAGGGCAGAGGTTGAAGAGTTTCTCGCACTAATTGAGTTCATGATATACGCACTTAATTCTTCCTTTTACTCAATATATTAAACTCCCGACTAGGGTAGTCGGGACGTCGCCTCGGTGACTCAGTATTAGCAATAAATTATATAATGGTCAAATTGTAATTTATCTGGAATTTCATTAGAAGACGATAATGTCAGCTATGCATAAGTTTGATATACTGATGTAATTAAACTCAACAGAAAGACAAAAGTATATTGATGATGAATGATGCGAATAGTTAGAATTTAGTACAGGTTTGCATTTTTGCTAATATACACAAAAATGTATATAAAATATCACCCGTAAGCTGTTCAGCGTTTTTATCTAATTCGATAATTTTAAATTATTCGACCGAATCGAATTAACCGAAAATTCGGTCCCAAAATCTACAAATATAATTGATTCTTCCCTGGATTTGCTTTCCACTTCCATATTTTTGTCCCTAATTTTTGAAAAGATTAAAGCTCCTCAAACTCAGTCTAATTTGTATTAACGTTTATTTCTGAAATTCTTCTATAAATCATTTTGTGTGTTTATGTGAATAAGGTGTTAAGTTAAATAATAATAAGTTGTTTGTCAAATTAATTTGAATATCGGTATTTACACACTTATCAACCCATCTGTGAGAAGTCGAACGAAAGTTAAAAGTGCGCTCATTTTGTAAGCATTACGCACAGTTTGGTTTTCTCCACATTCACTTGAAGTTCTTCAAACTTAATAACTTTGCCGCACAAGCCCCGTTTTTGGAAATTTCTTAGAAACTTCTGTCTTGATCTGAAAACATATATATGGTTCCCCACCAGGAGACCACTGTGCGTCAAATGACACCTCATATATCTCGATGGATACATGGGAAGTGGTCTAACCGAGTGACGAATGAGTACACACGCATAGTTGCAGTTACTCAAATACTATGTAGGGCTAGTTGAATGTGACGTCGCCGACGCTGTTTAAAAGTATTTTCATGAGTTGAAAATTTATATAATTCATAGCTTAAAATAAGTTCTTAGTCTCTGGTTGCATTGGATACACCAATGAATCGTAGTAGCTTATGTTTTACTCCTCTTCAAAAATGTCCAACTCCTAATGGCCTTATATGTTACATCCATAGGGGATACAAACGGGAAACATAGCAATTTCAAAATTATAAACGTTATAAAAATTATAAAAATACTTGCAGGTACGAATGATGCTGAGTGCTTAGAATTTAGTACACCTTACTTTTTTGCAAATATGCACAAAAAAAGCTCATAAAAATCATCTGTAAGCTGTTCTTCTACATCATTCTCTAGTATGATAATTCTAAATTAGTTACAAAAATTCTATCACAAAATCTTCTACAACTACATTTTAGTCTTCCCCAGAATGGTTAAAATTTCCATATTTTTGTCCCCTAATTTTTGAAGAGATTAAAACTCCACCAAGTCAGTTTAACTGTGTTCACTTCTATTTCTGTAATTACTCTATTAATCGTTTTTCTATTTTTTAGGCAATCTATGTAAACATTAAAAGGCGACTGCTTTGTATGTTTATGTGAATTAAGTGTTAGTTATGTTTTAATACGAATAACTTGTTACATTAATTTGGAAATCGGTATTTTCGCGTTTACGAAAGTAAATATGAGAAGTCGAACTTAAGAACATAATGTTCTTCTGTAGTATTACTCATATTTTGGTTTTTTCCCTATTCACCTGAAATTCTTTAACTTCAATAAGTTCCAAGACAATACTGTTCGAAGATTTTTGCAAAAATATTTTTTAAATGCCTTTAGGCGGATGCAAATTAAATGAAATCTACCGCGCGGCGATTTACTTGTCGCAACGTAACCTACATATGTCTATTTGGGTGGCGTTGGTTGAAGCAGAATCTTCTGGCCGGATCTGAAAGCAAATTATCAGTTCCCCACCAGGAGATCGAGACGCATCGAATGTCATCTCATACGTTTGACTGGTGCACGGGAAGTGGTCTAACTGTGAGTGACGGATCCGCACACAAGCACTCACGCATACTCACAGTTACTCAAATACTGTATAGGGATTAGTTTTTTTTCTCAAAATATAGAAAAAAGTAAATCATACATTATATAAATTTGAAGATCTGCGAAATGAAATGTCTAAAAATATTTTTTTAAATTTAGCAGTTGCCCCCCCTTCCCCCTCTGAATCTCGCCTCTGCCGTGATTGCTCATCACGCATGACTTGCGTGCAATCAACTTGTCTTGTCAAGTAACTAACAAGATTCTCATCTGTCTCAAATGTCGGTAACAATCGAATCAACCATGCTACAAAACGATTTATTTCAGTTACTCCTCGAGTTACCAAATATCCGTTTTAAAATGCTTTCTCTTGCCTATCCTGGCTTTCGCCATAACATCTTCTAGACCACGTACATAATCTGACTCTCAAAAAAGGCTACTTTTTTGTCCTCCGAGAAACAAAACGCCTCATACTGTGAGAATTTTTTCTTCTTTTTTTTTCTGCATGTGTATCTGAGATACTCGCAATACATGGATCGTTATTTACATTGCAATATTTGAATAATTCTCAAATGAATCTTTCAGTGTGAGTTGTAATTAGAATTATTGTGACTTGTAATGAGGTAACGCAATGTGTATTTATAGTGTTTCATTTGAGATTGAAAAAAAAAGTTAACAAAAATTTGATACGGTTTTATTTAAGAATTATGTGAATTACGCATCACATCATAGGTATTTTCGTTTTGTTTTTCACATTACTTCTATAACATGAGCACATTGCTAAATACACGGGAGCCAAGTCTAAGCTTCTTCCAAACTCCTCTCCTAATCGGACGATATCCTTGAAGGCTGACGTCCCTCGCGCATAATATATTGCCCGCAACACCCACACGCTTACAGTATCCGCCCCCACCACACTGTTAGCGCCGCCATCTGTCGGCCGCCGAACGATATTGCAGTCCACGCGTACGGGCGCTCACTCGGTAGATGGCAGGTCGGTGTGCGAGGATGACGCTGCTAACGCCGCGCGCGCACAGCAATTTGGATGCGATGGCAATTTAATTGAATTGAGCGGCGGAGTACATGAATCTCGCGAATTAGCATACGCAAACAATTTTCACATCAACTCTTTCCCACGACAGCATTTGCCGAATAAACAAAGGACTGATAAGCAACGTTTTAATTTCGATTGAAAACACGAAACATACTTTTTTTTTAATTTCTGAAAGAAAGAAAAACGTATTTCAAGAAAAAAGTTGGAGAAATGTAATACGAATACGTTTTATTATATCTTGACAGCCAGAACTTCATGTTCTTCACAGTTAAGTAGTAATCGTGTGAAGTAGCCCAGCTGCGTGCTTCAAATACAGTGTTCTATTTAACAAAAATATTTTTTTTAGGAATTCTCAGGGTTGGTCTTGCAAAATACGCGTTTGAAAGCCACGATTTTTATCAAAAAATAGATAATACCGTGAACGCTCTCAAAGCGAATTCTTTCTCCCGCATTCCCTCAGAGCAATCCCAAATCGATCGCCCGCCGTCCGCGGCACAATTACTCGGCTCCACAACAGCGGAGGAGCGGGCGGCGGTGGGCAGAAGGGGTCGCGGCGCCGGCGCCGCTGCAGTTGCCAGCAGTGCCGCCCCCGCACACGCCGCCGCCGCCGTCGCTCGCGGCAGCCGCGGCCGCTGGCGCGCCGCCACCGCGCCTGTGCCAGCCACCGACCCTCCCGCCCGCGCGCCCGCCACCAGCCAGCCGGCCTCCGCTGGCCAAGGACGCCCCGCGCCGCGCGGCACCTGGCGATGCGGGCGACGGCACGCGGCGGCGATAAGAGCGCGCGCGCCCGCACGCCCGCCGCGCGCCCCAGTCGCGCCCGCAGCGCTCCGCAGCGACAGCCCCTGCAGCAGCAGCCGCCTCCCCGCCGCGCACAGCGCCTCCGCCGCGCGCGGCGCCACGCTCACGCTGACGGACCGGCTTGCGGACCTTGGAGGTACGCCCGAGCACGCTGTGCTCCACACCGCCCCCGCCGCTCGCGCGCGAACCCCGGCTCCACCCTGTCACGCGCCCGGCTAGCGCGCGCGTGGCGGCCGCGGTGCTGACGACGCGGCGCGGCGGCCTGCACGCCCCGCACGCGGGGCGGTCGTTATGCCCGGCGCTACTACGGAGCCCCCGCCCCCGGCGCCCGGTGCGCTCATTGATTCCTCGGCGGGGCGGGGCGGGGACGTGGAGGCGCGCAGCTCGGCGGGGGAGGGGGGCGCCGCAGAAGACGGCGGCGCGACGGGAGCAACGAACGCGGACGCGCCGGCTGAACGAGGGCGGAAGTTCGGGGAGCGATGGCACTGCGGGCGACAGGTGTTGGCGGAGGGGCCTCTGCGCGACTTGGTCAAAGCGTGGGTGGCGTTCGTCCTCCAATCGCCAGTTCGATAAGTGGTGGGGCTACTTAGCCTGCCAACGACGTCACTTGGGAAACGTTGGGGGAGGTGGGAAAAGACTGTTCGGCCTCAAACAGGTGCCCCACAATCCCCTTTTTGGAAATGAATGTCGAAAATTTTGTTTGTTATAATTTGCGGGTGCTCAAAATTATTCGTAAGTAAACAGAAACAAAGAGATTTCATCTTAAAATCCAAATAAACAGCACTGAATTTTTTACTACTCTTTGTAACAAAAAAAATGAAAAGAATTACACGCAAATTAAAATGCTTATTTAAAATTCTTCAAACGTAAGAGAAATGAAATATTGTATGAAATATTATTTCTAATTATTAAGAAATGTTGTTTCGATTCAAATGGTTTTGAGTATTCTTGGAAATGTACTGTAATATTATCGTTTACAAGAACTTGAATAACAGGAATGCATCATTTTTGTATGCAGGCATTAACCAACATAAAATTATCTTCTTTACTAGTAGCGATAAGTCTTAGAAATGCTTTTCTTCCTTAAAAATGTTTAACCTGCACATTATTTTGAAAATTTAAGATTAGTTACATTTAAATGGTACATTACATATTATACATATTTAATATCTAATTATATTATTGTTAGTGTTAGATGGACATATTTATTATTCTTGTATTTGTGACACAAACCTTTTTTCCGGCGTGATTATTTACACTGTTATTTTTCAATAAATTTTACCAACAAAGAAATACACTAGCATCGACCGATCAAGTCTGTAGTTAGAATTGCAATCTTTTTACACTAACGTTATTCTGACGGAGTGCTTTTCCTTCAAGGAGTCTTCCTCATTAAGCCAGGGAAGTCCCTCTTCAATAGTGTCGTAACGTGAAATGAATATTGAGTTAAGAAGTTCTAATGGTTTAAAGCCACGCGGGCCCAGTCATTGCATGACTGTAATATCCCTGGATCGATATACTCTTTGGGACTGCATGGGCTCTTGCGTCGGGTAGGTTGCGACGTAATCGTGGCTTTATCAAATAAGTGAACTTGGATAACCAAAGGTGGAGTTTTCAATGTATGTGCAACGACGCCCCTCGCTAAAATATGACTCTTGCGATTCAAAGTTTCTTTGTTTTGTAATGCATGCTTGGAGAACAATCCAGGAATTTACTAATTATGAAATCCGAAATTCATTTCTTGTCAAGCTTCAATCACAAAGTGCTACTTTGAAGACATATTAAATTGACAATAACATTATGTAAAAGATACTTGTAAGTACTTGTTTCAACTTTGAGAAATTAGTAGTTCGTGGATCGTAAACGAAACGCTGAAATTCCTTTATTCTCTATAAAATGAGTGCTGGTGATTACGTATGTTGTTACAGCTCACAAAGAGCTTTTCTTTTTTAAAACGCACGATTTTTTTGCTTAACGACCTCATGTTGATTGTTAATTTTATATACGTATGATTATTTAAGAGTTGTTTTCAATCACTATTGTAATACTCTACATGGGAAAAACATAACAGTCATGACCTTACATTATGTAACATATGGATGAGGAAAAAGGTTTACGTACGCAAATTCTACGTTATAAGAAGAGAGGTGAAAAGAGTGTCATGCTTTGAACTGCGATCCGCATTGAGCTGGTACGTCACTGACACAAGCTCCGCTTAATACATCATTTGAAACACTTCAACTTCAACACCATAGGGTTTTCCAATGATCACTGCTCTATATATCAGTACACTTTCTCCTATAACTATCAGAAAACTATTTTTTAAACAAGCTCTACCTTCTAGTCCAATCAAACAGTGACATATTTATTCTATGTACACTTTCTGAACTTCAATATCAACCATAGCCATATTCCAATCCTGCAAAAACCAGATCTTGATAATTGGAGATGTGTTCTGAAAAACAATTTGGAATAAAAGGGTCACAGAATAGAGAAACAAATGGTCCTACTTCGTTATTTTGGCAATTTTCAGTAGCCTCAGTATCAGGGTACTAATAGATACAATTAAATAATACTAAATGATGATGATTAAATGATGATAACCAGCAATACTAATTGAAATAGGATGGCGAGTTTTGAAACCGGATCCATGAAAACTATAGTCATTTTAGTTTCCAAAAATAACAATTTATAGTTCATTACAACACAGATATGGAGGGGGTCCAATTAAAATTAAGACCAAATTTTGAACCATTTTGAGAAAATTTTGAAAATGCACTAGAGACTTCATGTAAAGTACCTCCAATTTTTTTTAAAATACTTTCAAAATTGCAAAGCTTTGAGACGAGCCACAGTGAATATTCATTTTGACAAAAATTCTACGAACTGTTTAGACGCTAATGTTGTTCACAGGCAGGCGGACGGACGGTTAGACTAAAGGTCAGACGACAGACGGGCGTTTTGAAAGCCCCCTTTTTCAATATCACGGGATCCCAACACGTGTATTTTCATTAAAATATCGTAATCGATTTTTTCATGAAACGGAGTACCTGTTATAATGTAAGTAAATAAATTGCGGGGGAAACAGTTTTTCTGCTTTTAATGCAACGTCATAAAAAGACACAAGGTTAAAAAGAGCCACTTCAGAGATGTGGCGTCTATGTGTCTTATCGTCCAAGTGTCTGCACACAGGTCTTCTAGTCGTACACCATCATGTCGCAATTAAATGAAGACGAGTACGTCTTCTAACGATCACCGATATCTTCAAAATATAAAACGTCACACAACACGACAAAATCCAGAATCTAAGTACCAAGAGAGTACCATCGCCGTCCGTCTCTGGGGGGGATAGGAGAACTTTCGTGAATAAATGAACTGGAAAAACCGCTCTGCAGCTTCGTCTAAAAAAGGAGTGTGAAGCGGCGCGTTGCGAGCTCACAAGACGCACTCATCCGTTCACGCGTGTTCCTCACCACCTGCCGGGGCGCAACGCGGGCCCAGCCGCGCCGCGCCCGAGCAAAAGCTGCGAGAATGGCGACGTCAGAGTGACGGCGCTGGAGAAAGGCGAGGGCGCCGCGACGTCACGATGACGTCGGGGGTGACGTTAGGCCGCATCGACGCCGGTTCGCCTCCGGTTAACCACCACCGCCACCGCCGTCGTCGCCGCCGCCGCCGCCGCGGGCCAAATTCGTGCCGCTTCTCCTATTTTAGGAGCCGCGCTGCGCAGGACGTCAATAATTGAAAGGAAGGCGAAAGCCCAAGTCCACAAATGCTTTTATTGTGAAGCCTGGTTCATACGCGGAAAAAGAAACGATCAACTGGAATAGGTCGGCGATGAACGTTTCACGATTTCACGCTCGTTTCTCACGTAATCCTCTGACTCGATAGATTGTTACCTCACATCACCAAACATCTGCATTTAACGTTGGCCGGGCATATGAATGTATTTTTTTCTCACTCTTCACTTTTAACCGGTTACATTTTTTTAACTTTCATAAGAGACTGCTCTCGTTTTATTTTGTTAGACAGCATTGATATGTAAAGTATTAAACTTTTTTTTTGTCTAAAGAACTTATTATACACCAGAGTAGCTTTTTCGAACAATATATCGATTTTATAAATAATTGAAATTATTTTAATCGCTCTGGTCAACATTCAAAGACTACTTCATTGTAATTTTTCACGTGCAGTCATTTATTAATAATCGTTAAGATATTTACCATTATAATGGTCCCGAAAGAAATTATTCCCTGAAAGCTATGGTAAACGTCAAAATGCATAACAGGCATCGACCAAACCGACTTTACTCTGTTACCGCGAATAACTTGTAAAAAATATAACTCCAGAAAAGTTCTCACACTGATTTATTAGAAAACTGAAAATACCGCCTGGCAGCATTGTTCTCGATCACAGCGGAGGAAAATTCATACTTCCACCGAAATTTGAGTTTCTGTGGCCCAACCAGAAGCTTCTTCCTTTACCAGCTAAGTTACAGATGAGTTCGTCAGATTGGTTATCAGTGTAAATTTGGTTCTATTTATACGTTCTGCCACCAGAGAGCCGGCGGTTCCGCCATTCCCAAGAGAACCCCAGCACGCAATTCTCGATCGCTCCGCCGCAGCGGGAGTTTACGAGGCAGCATCGATTGAACACGCATTAAGATGAGATCGCTCGTAATTGAAAAGATTTTTGATAGCGCGTTTCTCGTTAGGAAAGTGTTTAAAGGTCTTTCAGTATTTTATTTCGTTTGCTCCAATCGCATTTAGGAAAATCCTCTCGAGAGCACAGGAGGAACATTACGTGGGTGTTAATAACGAATCAGGAGCTTAGGAATATTGGCCTCGGAAAAGAAGGTTGATAGGATGGCTCCCGCCGTAAATTGAATTAGTCCCACGAGGAGTTTTCCACGAAAAATCTGAAGTTTTTTTAAGGAACAAAGAAGTGAAAGTAAACAATATAATAACTTTATGTATAGTTGTAATGTTTAATGAATTTGCTATAAGAACATATTTTCTTTATAGTAATAAGTGTTACAGGTAAACAAGTAGATAACCGGTAACTTCAATCTTTATAGCTGGAATTCCTTATCTCCAATTGTGTACATTTTTCTTCACTAGTCCCATGCATATCCGTATTTAATTATAAATAATCTTGATAATATAGATTTTTGCCGATTTGGGGGAATGTTGTTCTACAGTACTCGATTCTAGAGTCTAGAGATGTTTTATAATTTTCACATGAAGATTGAAATACAGAACATCGGCGACGGATAAAGAATAGCCGTTATTGTGGTCCGGCCTAGCCTTAGAGGTTCATAGTAAACTGGGTGAAGCTACTTCATTTCCTGTCCACATACACCGTAAGTTCACATCCGATGTCACCGAATCCGTCGTATCCCATATGTTCCCACGAATTTGTCGCACTTACCCTTTCCGGTAGTCATGGTCAAAGCGATAAAGCATTCCTGCTCGCGTTTTTCTGTTCCAACAAGAGCACTTGAAATAGTTCATTACGCTATGTGTTTATTACGGTCTGATTTTATTTTAACTAAATTCCCGATACCTACATCATATTTACATTATTGACAGTTTTTAAGCTGAATAGATACTTATTACAAAAACCATAAATTAATAAAGTAATAATTAATACATTTCAGCAAACGTAGAATTATAGAAAATACTCCTATATAACTAATAAAATTCTGAATTACACTTTTTTAACTAGCTTTTTAATAGTAACGACTACATTTTTTCACATTAACTTGCCATCGATTTGTTCGTCTGTAACAATTTCTAAAGTGCATTTGCTCACTGGCAAACATACTTCTGTGGCAAAACAATCCGCCTAAGGACTGTCCATTTTATATCATAGCAGTACGATACTTCATAAAAGTAGGAGGCACAAAGTTTATCTGAACGTAGAAAGTGAATCAGCAAGCAAAAACTATCAAAAATTGATCTTACCACAAACTGACCCACACTCGCGAGCACAACATTCAAAAGTTTCATAGCTTTATTGATCTCATCTAACTCCATGCAGAGAGTCTGGGGCTGACAGGAGGCAGAAGATGTCGCGAAGGAACCAAGACGGCTTATAAAGAATTCGTCTGAAGGGAGAACGGAAAACTCTGCGTAAAAATCGATCGACCTGATCATTTCGGAAATTCCAAGAACACGTTTCGAGTTTTAATCACTTGCTCAACTTGTTCACAAGAGCATCACAACCCTGTCGTCTGTCAAGAGCAGTGGCAGCGACGCGGGACGCCGAGAACGGAACTAGGTCGAGGCAAGGGCAGCAGCACGATATTCGCTGATGTTCTTCCCAGTTCTCTCTCGAAATAAGCTCAAGGGTGAAATCATAATCATAAGTGAAAGAGGTCGATTATTTTCCGCATTGTAAACGATTTTGCTTTGTAACTTCTGTATTCATTATATGTCCTTAAAAATGGCTTCTGCTGACCATGTTTATTAACAGACAAAGGATGCTAAAAAAATTCTATGACATTTTGGTATTCTGATCACGGGATCTTTTTTCAAAGCTTGGTCTGTGGGAAAGTTGAACTATGTAGAGTTTAAAAATAGATTAAAATTAATTGTGTGTATATGTATTTGACATCTTAGGGTCTGATTAAAACGACTTTTGGCAGCTAGCGGTGTTTCTAGGTGTGAGCCCGGTTTTTATTTACTATCCCTACGTGGAAATAAGGGAGTCATGTGGCGAGCATAACGTATTCCCATCTCCGCACCTATTATGCTTGGTCTGCCTGAGCTTCTTATTTCATCATATTGTTATAGAAACTGAGGTGATTGTAAAGTAAAGCTTCAGCTCTATTTTTGCCCTGACCGGAAATCGAACACGGAATTGTACGAGAAGCTAGCACCCTGTCTATGAGCCTCCCGAGGGGCATGTTAAAATTATTTCTTGTCTTAAAATGTACACAGAATCAAAAACGTAGAAAGTCAATTGCGTTCGTCAAGTGGTGCTCACCCCTGGCCGAACTTAATAATCAAACCTTCTTTCTATTCCGTGTGAGTCGCCGATCTAGATGCATGCCTAAGTATTTAGCGAATTCTGCTTGAAGTAGGTAAGTATTATTAATTCTGATAAGGGGAGATATTATTTCTTTCTAAATGTATGGAGACATTTGAGAGTATTGACCAGTTTTTCCAATGCGTTTCTAGGACATACACACATAACTACTCACATACTACATCCATTTTGATGTTTAATTTTTTTATTCTTTTAACATTTTAACATTGACATTTTAATAAGTAATCAAAAGAAACGTCTCATATCTGATATTTCAAAATAACACAACGGATTCTACTGATAGTAGGCTTTACAAACGTATTTGTTTCTGAATTTATTTAATTTGCATACCCCAAAATCATTTTGAAACTTCTTTGTATTTTTATTATATTATTATTATTATTATTATTATTATTATTATTATTATTATTATTATTATTATTCTCGTCATCGTCGTTGCAGTGGTCAGATAGTACGTAAAGGTGAAAGTTCAACCTGAATGAAAAGGAGCGTGTCGGCATTTGCTTAACATCCGCAGCTGAATGAGTGAAAAGGCGTGGGCGAAGCGGCGGCGGTGGCGCGTGGGCGTGCGGGGCCGACGCAGGGCGAGCGGCGACGCACAGTGGGCAGTGCAGGGTCCAAACGCCCTCGCAAAACGCACACACTTTTTACCTCTGCACAACATTCGAATCGCACTGAAATATTTATTTAACAATTTGAATGTAATATATCTTTTTCAACACAATTTTTTGTATAATATTAAGTGAATTCCATTTGTGATTATTAAGCGGTGGATTTTGATGACCTAAGACATAGTAAAATTGATCAATAAAATGTTCTGAAAATACTTTAAAAGTGCCCTAAAGACAAAGAAAAATGATGTAAAAAAATTGATCGAAACCACTTCAAATAAACAACTCAAGCCGTTGAATAGGTTACTGATATAATCGAGACATCTTCCTTTTGTTGAAGTGAACTCAGCTTGCAAACGTTTGGTTCTTTAAAAAAACTGACAATGGCGCCGACAGGGGTCATAGGAACGTTAGATTACATAGTACTCACAAAGGCTGACATTGCAATATATGAGCGAAGAAATCGAACAGGCTACTCAGGCATTTTGTGGTCAAATTTATTGCACCTCGTAAATAATTTTTGAAGCAAGTACCATTGAAATGATATTAAAATTTATAAAATCAGCGAAAAATTCATTAAAATGACAAAAAATACAAAACAAATTACATAAAAATAGGTCATTTCGTTTTGTAATAACATAAAATGAGTTTCTATACTAAGCGGCATTGTCCTAAAGTGAAAAGAAAAAAAGTGACATTTCATTACAAACTGTCCCCCTAATAATAATAATAGTACCAGCTTTCGATGTCCTGTATTATGCATTTTCTACAGCCAGCATTTCCAGTGAGACACATCAGGGCAGCTGAAGTCAACGGAAATACACTTATTAGGTTCATTTTATAAAATATTAACTTCTCGAAAGGGTTTTCTTTGGTGGTTTTATTAAAGCCACAGTTATTTTTCACGAAGCTAGAGTTATTATTCAGTTAAAATAAGTTATTATTCTGACACACTATAATTGCATTTGACTGCATTAATTCAACGGCAATACAAACACAACTAAAAATTTAACTACGAGCTTTTTATACAAAATTTGTAATTAATGTGATTAATTATTATTATTTACCAGAATCATACTTTAAGGAATATTTTAGATATAGAACAGTATAAACTATAATTATTGAAAGAAATGATTGTCTATGTGGTTTGATAAAATTATAGGTTCCTCTTGTTAGTCATGCTACCACCGGTGATTGTGAACTCAACGATATATACAAGAACAATGCGAATTTCTGGTGTTTTTAAACAAATAACATATATGATGATCACATATATCCAAGATGAATTCAATATTTATGCTAATAAATTAAACATTACATTGGAAACTTACCCGAAGATAACGTTAACCTCGCTCCGAAACGTCACTAAGTGATGAAATAAAGAATTTGATAGACAAAGATATATAATTTGATTGTCAATAACAAGAGGAAGCTACAATTTACAAAAATAATTGTTTTTCAATTTCTGTCTATTTGAAGTTTCTAGAACCGATCTTTTTTTTAACTTTTATTTTGAGCCGCATTAACATTTACTTTACGAGTATTAGTAAATAAATAAATACATATTAAAAAAGAACGATCTCTATTATAATACATTTTTGCACGAAACTATTTTTGCCCCTTCGCGCGTGTTCTCGCCCGTTGCGAGGCGGCGAGGGCGCGCGTGGGCGTCGGGAGCGCCGAGGGCGGGGCGGGGCGAGCGGCGAGGCGTGGGCGTGCGCGGTGGCTGCAGCAGGGTGGCGGCGGCGCAGCGCAGCGCGGCGCGCGTGGGCGCCCACGGGCGAAGGGGCCAAGACGAATGGGGCAGGCGCCTGCCTCCCCGCAGCGGAGGGATGGACCGCGCCCGCCCACGCGCTGAGCGCAGGAAAGCGATACGCCACGCGCCGCCAAACGCCGTTTGCGTGTTTCTTGAGGCGGTGACAAATGTGGCGCTTCACGCGGGTATGGAAGGAAGTACGAGTAGTTGGCTCTCAGGTGGAGAAGTTTTATTAATTAAATTCTCACTAGAGAAAGGAGAGTCGAACATATCTGCCATTACTCTTAGGAATAGTACTTGGAGGTGCTCGAATGCGTATCACATATCGATATTGCACTATGCAATTTGTCTTGTTTATCTGTCAGTGTTCTGTTATGTTTTCTTTGTTCTTCAACTATTACCTGAATGAGCCAAACAGCTGAAAGTTATTAATCAAGATCTCAATAAAATTGTTAGAACTAATAAGAAAGGATGATACTCTCTCTATTTTACTTCATTGAGGAATGATTGCCTGATTGCACCCAGCGGTAAGGTTTCGCTTGCATCCGCTTACTAGATAATCACCCCTTACTTTTGGTTACCCTAGAAGAAGGCAGAGCCCGATTGCATCCCGAGAGGTGTTTCGGTAGAAGGAAAGAGGAAGCAATGTAGCCAAGTTTCCATTCACGAGTACCGCAAAAGTTCTTGCATCATCAGGAAAACTTAAGCCAGGTGAACAGAAACTCAAGCCAGATGGCAGAATCTTCGGAACTGCGTATGTTAAGTGAGTGGGGTAAGAAGATGGTGGCGATAGAGGGTTAAAAGATTTATTTTAACAAACATTTAAGCGGTGGTTTCCAACATTGGCAGTTTCCCAGAAGGTCATGCACATGCTTCTTGAAAACAGATGGAAGTGGATATATAATAATCCACCGTAATTTGAATCACTTGAAAGATAAAGGTCGATTTTGGAACTTTTGCGAGCTCTTCCTTGTACTTACGAGGAAAACCGAGTGGGACGCGATCAGGTTATGACTTTTTGGAGAGGTAGGTAATACGCTTAAGAAAAGTTGACCGCAGAATGCAATCAGGATATTCCACTACATTGTAGTTCTATAAAACAACGTAAAGAAAGACGACAGATGTCATTTAAAATCGTGCTGAAAAATAAATCAGGTAAACAGAACTATGTATTTGTACCCCAGACAAAAGAACAATACGTTAAGACGCGTGAATGAGCTACGTTCATTTGATTTGAAGTCGAGCATCATAGATTAAAACATCTGAAATCATATTACCTCGTTTTTGTTCAACATTCTTTCCTAGTTAAACTATTGTAGCCTGATCATATGAAATAGAACAGATAAGAGCCTTAAAAAGTCGATGCATTGTATTACGTAAAATAAAGATTTCTCTTCTAGTACATGTACGCATGACCACCAAAGTAAAAATCACACCAAAAAGAGAGAATTACTTTCATGAGTAACTAATGACTGTGTTTCGTACACTTCAAAAAAATTCCAAATAAATTACTTTTTAAAAATTTATTTACTCTAAAATTTATGCTAAGAATTCTTGCGCTCCAGTTAATATTAGAATTATAACTTTGCAAGCCTTTCAATTCAATTTCTTATTTGGCGCAATTAAAAACACGAAGTAGAGCGAAATAGCGTTCTTGGGGAGGCGCCAAATTGAAAATGTCAGTCCGACGTGGGAACACTCGTTGCCTGGAGTGAACACGAGGTCGGGAATGAGGCGCCGTAGTGAGGCGAGTGGGCGTGGCGGCGCGGCGCGGCGCGGCGCGGAGTAACGAGGCTGGCGGGGCAGAAAAAACAAGCAGGGCAGACCGCGAAGAAGAGGCAGCCACGAGGCGACGAGAGCAGAGCGGGCTGGATGCATCGCGGAGCGAAAGTGAGGTGACGGGTGAGACCGATTGATTGAATGATTGATTGAATGATTGACCTACCCGGCGGCTTGTGAGTTTTCCCCGACCAGGTATCTCCCACCATTGGGGCACCGCTCCAACCGGACTAGCTCTAAGCTCCCGTCTGGGAAACCGATTGATTCATTGTTTGATGATTAATCGGAGTTTCCGGGCGCGACTTCTATTATAATTAGTCCCTTAAATTACAGCCCGGGAGGTGCTTCTTTCTTTCAAGCTGTCTATATGGCGCAATCATACATACGGCGCCAACCTACACATTGGTTTGGAACGTCACCCCATCCTGGTATGTCCGCCAGCATGGCATTGTTCAAGCCGACACATGCTCTAAGTTCCCAACTGGTCTCCCGACATGTATGGTCATGTAGGATGAGGAGGGAAGGATCACGGACGGTCCGTGGCCTGTTTGTTAAGGAACTGCTCCGGCATTCCCTTAGTATTGATCGAGGAAATCGCAGACGTATCACCGACCGCTAGAATTCTCCTCCACGCAGTGGTTCTCTCTATGGCTACATATAGAATGTATCTAGTATCGAAAATCGCTTCCGTTGGATCTCCATCCCTAAATGCCCATTCACAAAACAAACGTAAACTTTGCATACCACATAGACGTAAACATTAACATAAATAATAGACTGAAGTGTTCACAATGTCTAACATAAATGCAAGAAAAATAAGAGTTTATATTGGCTGTAAGAATTCTCGTTTACTATTGGTTGTATGTGAGAATCGATTTCGAAGTATCGACATGGTCCATACAGCGTTAGTTCGTCTATCGACATCGACACTCGATTTTGAGTAATCGTTCATTGGTCCATTTCTAATGTCTTACTTAAGCTCAAGTTAACGTCTTACTTGTTATGCCTATGCGAAAGCATTGTGAATGAGTCCGCTTATGAACGTAGTCCTAACTTTTATGTCAAAGGCCATGCTGATGATTACTTTTGCATTGTGAATGGACAGCGACGCTACAGAAGCAACGGCAATTCTGTCTCTAAGCCTTTGCATCCGGAGGGGAAGTCGATTCGTTCCGGGGGCGTGTTGGGAGATGTGGTTAGAGCCGGTTTTGCGAAACTCGGCGTCATGGAGATACATGTAGAGGCAGCGTGTAGGCGTATTTGACTTGGTAGAGATGGTGTATTACGTAGGAAGTTCTCGCAGGAGTTGGCAATGTTAGAGTGGTTGCCCGGGCATGGACAAACTGTGCGGCGAGAAAACATGGAGCAAGATGAGTAAATTAGAGTGGGAGCACGGGCGGCTTCTGTTCTGGCTGAACAGACTTTGACTGAATGATTAAGTGACGTATGCAGGCATGTCAACCGCTATGATTATTAGCCCCATAAGTGTATATAATTTTGTATCTTGAGAGGTGGCAATGTTTTCCCCCCGGTTGGACCCTCAGATACGGCGAGTGAGACTGTGAGATACACGTGGACTTGAGGGATTTCCTTCCTGCATGCATCTCCGCATACACGGCACCGCCCCAGCCGGGACATGCTCTAAGCTCTTCACTGACCTCCCGACATGTGTGGTAATGTAGTGCATGTAAATGTAAGTACGTGTAAGTGAAGGATGCGGCTAGGACAATGGAGAGGAAGGAAAGATCGCGCGCGGTTCGTTGTCCTTTAGTACTGGTCGGGGACTCGTCTGGTGTTGATTGGAGAAACCACGGAAAACTACTGACCGGAGCAGTTGGCCGCTAGAATTCTCCCACAATCAGTGGATGCATCCGAACAAGGTGTATTATCTAGGGTCTACAATTACGCCGCCGTCGGGATACGTGCCCTAGGACCTCCTGGTCAGAGATGCTGCAGAGGCAACGGCAATTCAGAAGACTTTCATAATATGCTAGTGGTAGGATGTGGTTGTTTTTCGTGTGAGACTGCAACCCTGAGGAGTGGTTGGAAAGCCTGGGGAAAGCTGGTTGGCGTAGGGGTGGTTTGGGTGCAATGAGGACAAGCGTGGAGGCGGCATGGTAGCAGAGAGGGGAAGACGGAACGGCGCGTGGAGAAGCAATAGGTAATAATGAAACGTGTGGAGCAGTGGTGTATTAAAGTACGTACATTTATATCGAATTTTTTTTAGAACATCCTCCTTTCAAAACGATAGAGATTATCAGCTATACACTGAAAATGAAAAGTTATGAATACCGAATATACTGTCCTAACTATACTAATTAACGCATTAATGAAGTTAACAAATTGTATTTCAAAAGTTTAAATCTCCTTTGTGCTGTTATCAAAATAACGCTGACTCACGTAATCACATTAATACGACAGTATAGTTTGCAGCGTATTACTTAAGAGATGAGTGGATGGTCAAATACTAAAGAAAACAGAACTGAAAGAGGCCTAATTAGATATCTAAATGTTGAGAGCTAAAGGAGAAAATTCATTTTACCGAAATTCATTAACTCCGCAAAAAACGAATGAATATGGTAACAAACCTAGAGTAAAATCAACACCTTTGCTATGGATGACTTAATTTTGTGAGTTTCTAACCGTTCACCTTCCACTGAAGACTCTGCAAGCCCTCTAGGTTTGATTGATATGGGCGCGCAAACTTCTACGGCCTTTAGACCCGTAATAATAGTGCATGTTATATCCAGCGAGTTGGTGATGTTCCTCCTCCAATGAAAGTGAGAACCTGCGCCGACCTACAGGTCGTCTTGCGGAGTGTTCCACCTCTTTGTATCTCCACCAGAGGGGCACCGCCCTAGATGTAAGCCGCCGACTGGTTTCCCGATGTGTGTGGAAGTGTAGTAGTGCTTGAATCTGCTCGTATGTGAGCGTGTATGAGGGTGTATGAGGGTGTGTGTGTGTGTTTGTAAGAGAAGAGGAGGGGATAATGATAAGGACGTTATTTTCACGTATGGTCCAAGGCCCGTTTGTTAGGGTACTGTTCCGGCATTCCCCTGGTACTGATCGGCCATACGATGGAACTTTACCGATCAGAGCAGTCATCTTCTGTAGGCAGCGGCTAAATTCGTCCCAACTATGCAACTTTTGACGAAAATTCCTCGGAACTCAAACCCTAGGGCCTGTCAGCGTCGCTATAAAAGCAATGTTTCCACTGAGCCATTGCTGACGGTAAGTCCCTGAAGTAGGGCGGGAAGCGCGAGGCGGGGCGAGTGTGGGGAGGGCGTGGGCTGGCGAGGGCGTTGGGGGTGTGCATGCAGGCTCGCGCACGGAAAACATCGGATGTTGTGCAGAGGAATAGCGGGGCGGAGCTGGGCGGGGGCGGACCGATATGACGTGGGAGGGTGGAGGCGGCGTCACGGACGCAAAACAATGACGTCACGGAGGCTGCGAGCCGTTAAAGCGCGGGTGATCCCAGCGGCGCGCAAGAACGGTAGAGGATGAAAGCCTGGCACAATCGCCGCGATGTGACGCGCGACGGAGTGCAAGGGATGAAAGCGTGACGCAGGGCTGCCAAAGGGCGGGCGTGACCTTTGCAGCATATGAGCGATATTGGCACGCAGCGATCGGGGCGGACCTTTGCGATGACGCCTTTGAGCTCCTCGCAACGAAGTCGAGGTTGCATCTCTTTGATTTGATGCTTCTAAAGCTTGGACGCTGGGACTGCTCCGTTGCAAAACGCTTCACCGGTTAACGTGAGCTTGCTGTAATGAGCCATTATGCTGATCGCAATTTCTTATAAACTTTTTTCCTCGGTCGCAATAATGGCATCATTATCAATTGCGCCAGAGTATGGAGTGTCTCGATAGCAACGGTATTATTACATTTCAATTTCTAGTGTTGAATATCATCAATGTCGAACATGTCAAACATCAATCAACGTGTCAAACGACTGTTTTAACAATTTATACCCATCGCCTTAAATGTTAAATATTTCTTTAATTTAAACAATAGTAAATATGTTACAATTTTATTTGTTTGGTGTCTAGAATCACTTCAACTGCAGGACATACTGTAGCTAATTTTGTTTTATTTCAATTTTTAAAAACGCTTAAAATCTTACTGCACGTCAGAACTGACAATTCTGGGCACCTCGTGTCCCCCTGAATCAGTTGCGTGGACTCGATATGAATGCGATATACAGTTTTAACAGATCATACAGCTATTATATCCACTAGGATTGATCTAATACACCGGATTCATTTTGTTTTTATTCGCGAGGAAGTAAAAATAAAATTGTACCGGATAATTGAAGTAATTATGGCCGAATTAAATGTTAATGAAAACACGAACTGGACTAAATTAAATATAACCATTTTGAGAATATTTTCTCGTAATAAGAGAAAAAAACGACGACTCTCGAGAGAAGAGTATTAGTGTTGGTTATTTATTGATTTCAAATAATTCCGAGAACTCCACTAACGATTCCCATCAAAGAACCGTGTAGTTCGATAACCTAAAAAACGATGCATGATATATTGGAATTCTTCGAACGTTTTCAATACATGTCGATAATTCTGTGAAAACTAGGTTACCTGGAATGCTTTTTTATCGTCATCCGCATTAAAATAATTTCTAGTAGTGAATGTAACATGTTTTCACCACATATTGATTAATCATTGTAATAAATAATTTTGTTCCCTAAACATTTTGCGTTTATCCTTTCTGTTGAAGACAGTCTCAGTAAATAAAGACAAATGTTTTAGAACGTAAAACTATATTACTGACCCAATAAAATTTTCAAGTACAATTTATAGTATTTTGTAAATATTATATCAATATACGGTGAAAACCGGTACGTAAACTTGTACAGCTCAATACAGTTCTCTTGCGAATTGAAACTGTTCCGTTATCCTCTTACGGCAGGTACATGCAGGATAATCATTAGAAATTCGTTCCTTGTATCGTCCTGCAAAGTGCTGACCTTCCTAACCTCCCTCACCCCATTTTGCCTGGCGGGTCCCTTTTTTATTTTTGTGTTAGTACCGGTAGTAACACATTCGCGATCTTTCCTTTTAAATAATAATAATTATTATTATTATAATAACAAGAATTAATAATAACAATAATAATCGCATCCTATATTATTTCACTAGTATACTTACCTTTTGCGGCTCTCACACTCAACAAATCGTTACAAATGAGGTTTCTAAAGAAAGAGAATTTCACAGTGACGTGACAAATTGCACGTTGACTTTATGAATATGAAGGATTCTATAAAAAATAACTTAAATATTCATGTTGAATGCAACCTGCAACGCACTGCCTGCATTTGTAGTGTAAAAACTCCTAAACGAAGCGTTCTTAGGTCCTTAATACCTTAAATTTGGAGACCAAAGACCTAAAAAAACGTTCCTCATCATATAATTTACATAAGGAGATCTTTCTGGACAATGTATTACATGTTTGTCATTTCTGCTCTTTTCGATACTACAATACTTATAATTAATGTACTAATAATTTCGATAACACAGCATACTTATAAAACAGTGGCGAGGAGTACTAAATGCCCTATGGCAATGTGTTGATTAGCGACTCTAACGTTCTTTGTGGTGACAGAGAAACACTACGCCAACTTCACTCGCCTTGAGGATTAAACCTCTCTAAAGAGTGAAAAAGAGCAGGCTGAATCCCTTGAGCTATGGTGGAAGCAGTCTGTCTAAAGGAGAGACAACCCTGAACAAAAAAAGAGAGACAAACCTGATCCTCCGGGTTAGGGGTTTGTCCGTCGGTTAATGGGAAACCTAGATGTACTTGCAACACCCGAAGAAAATGGGTGCCGAATCGGCGCAGCCTTTTTTATGTTCTTGGTATTTAAAAAACTGTTTTCTGTGTATTCGTGTTTCTAATTGCTGTAGTTACTGTGTATCCTATTGCAGTATTCGTGAAGACTTTGTCAAAATATTTAATTTGTAGTAGTGCTATACAGAGTATTTTACCTTTTGCCATTAAGCAGTATACATACTGTTTTTAGGAACCCATTTTGTGTTTTTTGTTCTGCGACATCTTTGCTGTTGTAGGCCACTGGTTATTGAACATACGTGAACGAAAGGAACTTCGTAATCACCAGCAGCAAATTATCTTCATTGCACGAAATAATCAAAGACAGGGCCGGTTCCGCAACATACGAAGGTGTGCTGTATCTCGAGGTTGAGAAGGCGCCATAAATCGAGTTTATGATAACTTTTATAAATCTTTTGCGAGTGATCCCAACTACGAGACTAACACTTAACACGATCACGACTTTAAGTCAACTGTGAAGTCAGATTTTACCTATGAAATCATTATAATCGAAAATGTCTATAAATAACATTGGATAACCATAAAAATTATTTTGTAAGACTCCTTCGACAAGGACATTGAATGAACACTGAGTGAAAAACTATTTTCTGCGACAATAACTAACGAAATAAACATGACATATTCAGATGTCCAGGAGTCCAGAAATCCTTCAGACGTCTCAGATCTAAAGTCGAAATGCGCCTGTAGTTTCCGCAGGTGTCGGCACTAGTTGCCAACTTAGTCTGTACGTTGGCGTGCTGTGTCAGCAGCAGGCGGATTAAGGTCACGGGACGTGATGCGCGGCGTGCGGACGCCAGTGTTTTGTTCGTGGAACTCCGCTCAAAGCGCTCGGCCCAACACATCCGGATTAAGGTGTTGGCTGACTACGCAAACGCCCGGGGCACGCTACTTCAGCATCAAGTCGAGTAAACAGAATATCCGATCTTACGAAGTCCATGCGTTTCACGTCACCTTCATAACAACGCTAATAACATGGCGAGAAGAGAAAGTTGCTGTTAGAAGTCCGACTATTGGGTGTAAGGAAGTCATAAAACGCTACGTTATACGACAATATTATAGGTTCATATGGAGGAAGATTTCTTCTAAAATCATAAATTTTAATTAAGATGGAACTTGTCCGAAAGTTCTTGCACATATTTGCAGTACATAAAATGTTAAAAATCCTACTTCTAAGTATATTGTCTATGTCTCCGTCAATGCAAGGTGCCTTCTGTAAATATATACCATAGAATTTTATTTATATTACTGAATTTTATACCATTGAATATTATACCACTGAATTTATCTACTTCATCATACATAGAATGTTCGAGAATGATGTGCAGACTATTACCAAGTACTAGGTAGACAATACAGGACACTTTGAATCTTACTCATACTATAAAAGGGAGACGACTGCTCACTAATGAACCTGGTGACGTGACCTGGAAAAATCCAAATTTCACCTTTTAATTTCTGTGGTTTCCTCATCTTCTCGTTCTCTTTCTTCTTCTTCTTCTTCTTCTTCTTCTTCTTCTTCTTCTACTACTTCTTCTTCTTCTTCTTCTTCTTCTTCTTGGAAAATGGTAAATATTTACTTAATAAAGCACTTACAATACAAAGTCTGAAAGGACTTATAGACTTCGTGAATTACAACTCTGCATCACGAGGAAATCGAAAAAAAATAGTTTTCTAAATTTCATAATTTATGCAATCAAATACAGCACACACCTTCCCAGCCATATAAAAAGTTATTAGCGACCAATAGAAAATATTTTAATCACTCTGCAAAAAGTAAGTAAACGTAATCGCTAGTAAACTAAAATCTATTTTAAACCTACACACTTCGAACTTGATATCAAAATGGTTATGACAGGTCGGGCTATAGGGGCGCTAGTTCCAAATGTCTCCCGTTATATCACAGAGTATCATGTATTGTCTCTATCAACGAGCTAGAGCATACTAGAATATATTCTAGCTCTTTGGTCTATAGTATTTGCTATTACACACCCTACATGGGACTTCACTACCAAGTCACATAAATTCACAACTCTTTGTATGATAGAAGTTCCAGTAAGCATTGCATAATATTGTCGTAATTACCTACTATATTATTTAGAGTATAAATTCACTTGGACTGAGTTGATTATGGTGTGCACATCGTATGAGTGATATCTTGAGGGCATTTGATATGAATTCTAGGTAAGTGATGATTGTTCACTCTTAGATTTAATAATGTTTATTTATTGATGAAGTGAGTAATATTGAAGTTATTGGAAGTGTTGGAAATATTGGATACTGGATTACTAATGATGAATTAATTGCACCGAAGATTTTTTAAATTTATGTAGTAAAAATGAACAGTAAAACTTTATATGACGTACGGGGGGAGAAATACGTGACGTATGAGGAAGATAAATGTGACGTATGGAGGAGATATTTATATTCTTCGACGCAGGGTACAGTTTGTTATAATTGTAAGCGAACCCAAGAAAAAAGTAATAACTGATCAAATTAATCAATCTATATTCTGTTAAAATTATAGTCACAATGTGAATAATTTGAGTTTTTGATAATTTGTTGAAATAATGTGGTTTTGATAATCCGTGTCAATATAATGCAAACCAAATTTGCACAGTGGATGGTTCGGAATCATCAAGACGTGTCTCAACTATGGTTAAATCATACTGAAAAGTAGGGTGCGAATTAACGGGAGGGATGTCAGAGTTCGTCACTCTGACATTTCCGTCACAAAGTGATGCTCTGAGATGAAAAAGAGTATATAAAAATATGTAGAAAAAAAGTACCTAGTAGAATATTTTCCCCATGGGAAAACTATTAATTCATATGTGCTTCATTCCTTATTTACACTTTTAATTGTAAAAATCAAAAAATTCAAAGCAAATTTAAAAACAAGCTTTTCTTGGGAAGTGCTGCGCAAATGAAGATAATCGTCATTTGAATCAACAGTTCCTCGATACGTCCCCTACTTGAGATTTAAAAATCTCTCGGGAGAAAATTGCCGATTCACAACCCGTCAAAAACTCATGATGATTGTAGATGAGAGCCTATATGAGTGAACACAAGAACAGAATATAAGACAAGATATGGAACTAACAAAGTGTCGTCGGCAGTTAACCCTTAAACCGGAGAGATTCGTGTAATCGAATATTCCCTTTTCGCCCTGTTAACGTCCACGGTTTAGTTATGGGCACTAATTTTACTTTTCGATGCCAAACTAGATGTTTTGATCCGGACGCAAAGCTCGCTCCGCACATCGTTGCAGTTTTGAGCGTCCACCTCGTTAAGTGTTTACCTAATAAGGCGGCCCGCGCCAGCAGAGCCGCGTGCAGTGCTGCGGCCTCGGGGCTCGACCTACACCCGCCCCCGCCCGCCTTCGCCTCGCCCTCGCCTTTTCCCGCCTCGCCTGGTCCCCGCCCCGTCCGCTCGCGCACTGCACCCGGCTACGTCCCGGCGGCCGCTTGCACTGGAAACAGCGCACAGTGGGCTTCGGATGGGCGGCGGAGAAGCGCGTTTAGAAAGATAGAAAATGCACGTGGCGGTGGCAAATTATCGTCAGCAAATAATAAAAGTAACACATCTCAAATTTCGCTTTAGATTGGTTACGTTGACCTTTTTTTAACAGGCAATTAGATTCAATTACTCATTACAATGTCAATCGTTTCGATCTTAAACACTTGGATATTTTTAAAGTAGGTGGGTCTTGGAATTTGGAGTTGTGTAGAGTTCAAACTAGATTAAAAAAGAAAATACTAAACGAAAATTGTATTTGACAATAGTTAAGTCATTTTATGCTCGCAATATTGTGCCCCTCCGTTAGCCGTATGTTTGGTAACTTTTAAACCCTGTAAGGTCCATACTCCTATATACTGCTATTTGTAAAGAAAATTTCAATGTTTAATATCGAGACCTCAGAGTAATGAGCCGTTGAATCTGTTTGTTAAATATAATGTCAATGATTGATTGGTTATTTAGTATTTTCGGGCGCGTCAAATTCTACAATCATTCATTCTAGAGGTGAAGTGCATGTTATATCCAGGAAATGGCGATGATTTGCCCCCTCTAGATCGTGAAATCCAGCATCCACCTGCAATTAGGCTTGCGAGGTTTTCCCTCGAGCTGTCTCCTCCAGAGGAGCACCGTCCCAGCCGGAACTAGCTTTAAGCTGCTGGCACATGGTAGAGTAGTGTATATAAATGTGAGAGTGTGAAAGGGCAGAGGGGAGAACAAGGATGAGAAAGGAAATGTAGTACACGGTCCATGGCTCGCTTGTTAAGGTACTGCAGTATGCCTGGTTTTTATCGATGAAGCCCCAGAAACATACCGATCAGAGCAAACGCCCGCTAGAATTCCCCTCCACACAGAAAGCGGCTGCATTCGATCTATGCCAATCAGAGAACCATGTGGATGTAAACAAATGCACGCGGGCGTGCAATCGCTGATTGGCTGCAAGTTCACGACACATATTCTTCCTCGCACTGTAAGCACATTAAGCCTACTTGTAAGAAAATAGTTCCTTGAAATTCAAGTAACTATGTTATAACTATGTTATATACTATACAACACGCGTAGTCCTACGTGGAAAGCAGATACTTAAGTTTATTTACTGTAAATTATATGAGTTTATTCGTGAAATGTAAGGAAAAGCGAAAATAAGCAGAAGGCATGTATCACGCAAGGAGGAGTTTTAAATGACGTACCACGCAACACGTGTGTATATCGCTTAGTGAGATATTAGTTTTGAGCTATGACGCTGTCAGAAATTAAATACCTATGAAGAAGAGGTCAAAAATCCACCCCTGTCGAAATCTAGGATCTCCCGGTTAGTGACATTTTACTAGTCAAAATGTCATAAGGTAGCTCATAAGATAGAAGGTAAATACAGTAATTTCCCTTTTCCTTAGACGCAAAATAAACATTTCCGCTCAGGTTAAAAATGTTCTCCTGCAAAGTGTTTTTAGATGTGTAGGTTTCATCCTCGACGGACGTGTGATTATTTATGCACTTTATGCATTTTTCTCCAACTTTAGGTTTATTCAACGGCGTACGTTTTATTAAAACTCCACACCAAAACGAGCATTAAACTAATTGTTTAAAGACTAATTTAAAATTAATTTCCCTCAAAATTTAAAACTTTTTCAATTGTAAAAAAATCAGACAATTCAATCAGAATTGAACCTGATCTATATTTTTTTTAAATTATTGATCTTTCGGTACACATTTTTAAAAATTGTGGCCGTGTTTTAAGAAAAACTTTTTTTAAATTGTGTTTATATTCAAAACTATATGCAAAAAACTTTTTAAAAAAAAGTTTTTTGGCCTTATTTAAATATATATTTTTGAAGCATTGATTTCATTAATAAGAATTATTTTTCTTCAATATTGTAGTTGTAGGAAGATGCAAGAAAATATTAAACATTTGCAATTTTCGGAAATTCATTCAACGAAAATCGTACTTACATTATTTTGATAAGTATACTTTGCTGTATCTGATAAAAAATAAAGAAGTGAGGCCTAGTGTAAAGTACTCCAAAAAATCGAAATATCCATTTCGAAGGGTACCCACGGATAAGATGGAAAAATACACTTAAAACAAATGACATATGAGTAGATACTCTATAACTCTAACATTAAAATAATATTTTGAAATATTTCAGCCTCCGTCCCAACCCTCTACAGCCAAAAACGTGTTTTTATTTTAACTTTATTTTTCAACGTACCCTTTTATCTGATTGAAAAAAAATATGAAAAAAAAAATAATTCATACTATCAGAAAAACATTTTGTTGACGTGTGACACAAAGTTGACGAAAAATTAAAATTAAAAAACGACTTGACTGTGGAGGGGAGTGGGCGGTAAGACGGAGGCTAAGAGACCTTTCAAAAATATTATTTGTTATGTTAGATAGGGCCGTAATATCAAATAGATCGATAGGAAAATATCAATTTTGGTAGAAATTCTACCTATGGTTTAGCCGCTAGCACGGACAGACGTTTTGTCGTAAACCAATTTTTCGGTATCAAGGACCCACAAAACGTGAATCCTGACTACCTAACATCTTAGAAGAAGTAATTTAGGATCAAGAATCAAGAACATTATAGGATCAAGAATAATCCACTTTTTCAGTAGGAGGTTTTCGGTCGAAAATTCGAAGTGTTTTGCTGCAGCATGAAATACTTTTTCTACACTGCATTAGTAGTTTGCGAGAAAGTAAAAAACAAAAACAAAATATCTGAAAATGTATTTATTAATAACAAATTCCAGACCGCCAGCCCAAACAGGAGAATATTGCCTGTAATGAAAACAATGAAATGTAATCTCTGTACTTTTGCATGATTTTGCATAATATATATTAACGTATTACTTTGTCGAAAGATCGGAGACCCGCAATAACCTCTTGTATTCCTTGTTCAAACAGAATTACGTGCGAAACTCCACACGCGGCTTTCAGCCTATTCTAGCCCACAGTGCAGTGCAGCGGCGGCGGCGGCGAGGTCGCGTGTTACGTAACTGGGGAAAGCGAGGACGTGCGGCGCGCCGCCCGCCGTCCCGGAGGCCGGCACTCCCCTCCTTCCCCCTCTCCCCACTCCACCACACCCCCGCCACTTGCCGTTCTCACCCAATATAGCCGGGCCCTCGCCCGCTTTCGGAACGCGACAGGTACAGACGGCCGCCCTAGACCCCGAATCGAACCGGTAAGCGAGGCCACGAACTCCCTACTAGTACTACGGGTTAAGGCTTCGTCTTACACAGCAGAGGTTAAGACTCGTACGCTCCCAGGCCCTCCGCAAATAAACCCCTTCTCGAACTTTACTACGTTTTCGCTTGGAAATGGGATTATGTGAATAAATTTATTTTAAAAAATAAATACGGCAAGTCAGATGTTATTAGAACCTCGCATGAATCAGCTTCTAATCTTTATTTCAAACAAATGGATAAAATGCAGCATAATAAAATGTTGACATTGTATTCTAACCCTTAAAAAATAAAAGGTAATGACATTGATTCTTCAGACTTCTACATTTTATGAACTCTTTAATTTCTGAGTCTCCACGGAATTGCGGCTTTATAGACTCGTTAGTTACGCATCACGTCTTGTTATCTGTGCTTGGCTTAACACAAATTGAGTGTTTAATACCTACAAGTTAGCTTTTTCCTTGCAACGAGTCAGTGCGTTATAATACCTAACGTCTATGTTTGCTCTAATCGTTTAGCACACAATAACTCGGCCTTTCCAAGAAATGTTGTGCTAACTTAAGCTGAACTTTATATTTGAGCATTTACAACTGAGAATTTTCACTGAGGTACACAGAGCAGGTAACACTACGTCTTGTGTACCTGAATCAAGTACCTCATATTTAATGAGGCGAAGTTCCTCTTTTCAAGACATTTGTAAAATAATTAGACTGATGAAATGTGAGATGTAACAGAATTCCTTCCCAAAAGATACACGTTTGTAAGCAAAGGGTATATTTACTATTTTATTCATTATTTTACTCTCACTAGTATATATAACTTGCTTAATGTAAGGTATATATGTACGTAAACAGCCTACTCGCAATATCCAGATCTCTTTACTTGACGTTTGTATAATATGAAAATGTGTCAGCAACATTGATAAGTCACTTAGGAAACAATTGTAACCACAGCTAATGTTCCGAAAGATTTTCAGTAATATTTGGCCTCTAATCACAAATATTCGTTTTCTATTAATGTTAACACACATGGTTACACTTGTTCACAAGATTTCAATGAAAAGAATTGCATATCCTGGGACTTAACAACTCCATTCAAATAACGCGGCAATCTACATAATTATTAAATTCAGCCCTGATACTACCACCGTTTCCGCTGAGGCTCATGTATGCGGTTGCCCTAGACCTAAAATAAACGATGTCGCGAGGGAGTGATGTCCTCATTGTCTGTGAATAGTGCGTCATAGTAGAAGGCCGGGCCATACCAGAAAAGTAATGTGCTGCTGCAAACCAATTTTGTCCTACTAATGGGCAGTTAGAGCAGCGCATGACGCCAAGTCTTGTCATGACCCATTTTATTACTATTCGAATCGTTACGACACTATCGCGAATGTTGTTTTTATCGCAGCAACATTTGTGTCGCGAAGTAGACCAAGACTATTTGTTGGATGTGCGGAAAAACTCGTCGAAAATGCGAGAAGCAGAAATAGGTATTGGTAGATATCTTTTATGAATAAATGTTTGCAATGACAACAGCTTTATTGTTTCGCAATAGTTTATTTTTGCAGAAGTATATTCAAGCTTATTACGTCACACGTGACAAACGATGATGTCACAAATAATTATTTGAAGAATATATCGCATGAGTAAAATTCGGCAGTGCTATAAAACTGTCGTGTTCTATCCATTTCCAATTTAATTGTGTTACGTGAATGCCAAGCGCAAAGCAGTCGCGTCTAACCTATAAAAAAGGTCGATATCAGACTGCTTCATCACCTGATTAAACGAGAAATATAGGTTGATGAAATCAGGTCATGCAAAGGGCAAGTACGGGAGAATAAATTCAATTGTGAATTTCAAAAATAAAAATATGAGGTTTAAACACAGTACCGATGATGAAATGAAATTAACGTTCCGTCTTTCCAGTTTCGAGAACTTCAATTGTTCACCTGAATGTTACGCCTGCATGGTAACATACTCGCTCCAATCGACGTGTTGCGACTGAATACATTCGAGATCAACAAACCGTGTTGTGCATGTTACAGGTTCGCGAATATTCATTGAACCGCATTAGGAAAACAGCTTAATACGAGAGTTACACATGTTAACCTTAATG
Organism: Gryllus bimaculatus; assembly: GCA_017312745.1. Classification (NCBI taxonomy): domain Eukaryota; kingdom Metazoa; phylum Arthropoda; class Insecta; order Orthoptera; family Gryllidae; genus Gryllus; species Gryllus bimaculatus. Next base: position 1,113,592 of record BOPP01000021.1, read on the forward strand.
TGGAGTGACTGTTACACAAGCAGTAATCTGACCGAGTCTTCTTGAAATCCACATTTGTTCCCGCCGGTTCTCTGTGAGAGGGGCAGGTCTTAGTTGGAACCGCTCGCTTCGATCCTCAGAAGCGCTCCACGCGGAAGCGACGCGAAGCGGCGCTGACTGGGGGTTTCCCGGAAGCTGCCGCTTCCCGGAGCCCGAGCGCGCCGTGCGAGGCGTCCTCGTTCATTCTCGGCCCGCCCCCGCGATCGCCCGGCCGCTTGCTCGGTTCGCCCCGCTCCGTCCCGTCCGCCCCGCTCCGTCCCCTACTCCCCGTCCGCCCCGCTCCGTCCCGTCCACCCCGACTGCCCGTCGCCCCCGTCCCCCCCAGACCGCCGTCCGCCCCGTCGCCCGCTCGCCCGCTCTACCGATCACCCGTACGATCATCAATCACCATACCGTCTTAGGAGCTCAGGCATCAAGCTGATGTCACTGCAGAGCCTCTGACAGGAGATTCAGGGGTTCGAATCCCGACATTGACTGGATTTTCGACACTAGCTAGATAGCTAGGTCGAGTTCTGTTGTTCTCTTGAGGAGAATTCTACGGCTGGCTGCTCTGATCGTAGTTTTCCGTGGTTTTCTCCAATCAACACCAGGCGATCGGGAGCAGTACCCCAAGAAGCGGGCCACGGGCCGCACGCGGTATTTTCATTTCGCTTCCTACCCTCACTCTTACTCAAAACACACCTTACAGCACTACAGTACAGACATGCCGGGAGGCCGATCAGGTGCTTAGAGCTTGTCCGGCTGGAGCCCTCCCTCTGGTGGAGCATACCTGGTTGAAGAAAAACCAACAAGCCGACGGGTAGGTCGATGACGATCTTGTCGCCTCCAGCGAGGGAAGTTCACCGCCAACTCTCGTGGTAAATCGTGCTCCACACTTTTGGGAATAATGAGCTTAGCAGTTGACACCCAGAATCACTAATGAATCAACCGCCGCCGGCCACGTATCCCTCCTGCTCCCTGTTGCCGTCTGCCCCTTCCCCGCCTCGCTCGCCCACCCACCAGCTCATCGCCAGTGACGCCCCCCCTCGATTGCCTGGCCGCTCTCACCCGACCGGAACCTCGTTCCTCGATCGGTCGCCCTCTCAGTCCCCCGTCAACGACAGGCCCCTCTCGGCGTTTCCCCTCTCTCACCCCTCCTCCCCTTTCCCGCACTCTCGACCCCTATGATTGCCTGCCTGCCGCGCTGCGGTCAACAACCACTCCTACGCACAGCCGCGCGCCCAACTCTGCGCCGACCCTCGATCGTCGGGGCTGCAGACGTTGCCACCGGACGGGCTTGCGTATTACGGGCCATGCGTTCGTATTTGCGTAAAAAATACACGATCATTATTTTCAGTTGGTTTCTGAATGATTTTAAACACTGTAGTTTTTCATTACATAATTTTGCTTTTCGTTATCATTATGATCTTTCTGTTAAGACCAGTTATATTAAATATCATTAAATTTCACTGGTCTGCAAAAAAAAATCTGTTTTTCTGTAACAAGAACAAAATACATTGTTTCTGGAAGACAATTTGCCTCTCAATTCCAATCACATTTAAGCATTTTTTTTCGGATTCAGTTTTCACGGGTTCATGCGATGATGGTTTTTGTAACTGCGTACTTCGCACTGTGTATTATACGTGTCTCGCAAAATGACACGCTCTAATTACAACAGATTTACATATTTACCATAAGAAATACAACAATGTGAGAGTTGAGAAAAGGGAAGAGGAGGCTTAGAATTTTCACATGAAACTTGAAATGTTTAGTCACTGTGAATATCTCCTCGTCTTCTGAATGTTCGTCACAGTAGCATTCACTCTCATTCTCTATCACGTTGTCAGCAGGTAGTGGTGCCGGCAATTCTTTATTGAGACATGCAGGCCTTATAGCGATGGTAAATTAGAATATTGCACAGTTTTCTTCGTTTTTTATGTGATTCCAGCTATTTGTGTTAAACAAAAATAACAGGCTGTTGTGTGATCCATGGGATTCCTCTAAATCACAGGAACAGCAAAGGGCATGTGTCGGGCATGAACCTTTTAACCAGCATGTCAGGAGTGTAACACAGAACACACAGCAGATATGGGAGAGCCATTTCTTGTTCTGGTCGCCTACCTTACACCCGAAATAAATTACACTTCCTTCTCAGAGAATTAAGGTTCGGATTTTGCGATTTCAGATTTAATTCTCCTTAGACATAACACAATGTATTTAGGTTATTTACGCAGTTCAAAATTTCACAAACCTACCACAACAAACAATCACATCCAAGCCACTTTACATGCTGTTAGATCTCTCAATGCTGGGACTCAACTGACTAACACAAGGTGATTCTATCTGCTCGAGTATGTTCTATCAGCAATATTGCCAAACCCATTTTCATTTCCTAAAGTGAATTTTCTGAATTCAGTGTCATATATAAGAATTCCTTGTACATATTTTGATGGTTTCAGAACAGTTACATGTGCAAAATTATTAAATACCGCTACAGCAAAATACCCAACATGCAGCATTTTAAAGCATTTTCGTAAATAGAGAGCAGCATGTAACAAGGAAACGGAGCCCGATAAACAAAAACTGATTTCATATTAAAATTCAGTGTCCAAATCTTAGTTAAGAACATCATTCACATTTTTGTTACAAAAATTCTGTTGACCAGTGTTATTTTCTGTGTATTTCCTTAATGTGTATTATCAATTCCGTAAGTTTGCATACAATACTTAAAACTGCTGAATGCAACCGTATACGATCGATCACGAGTATATTTCCGCTTCCTTAATTCTGACAGTGTTTTAAGAAACGTCTATGTCCAGTTTCAAGTCCATAATAGTATGTCATTCAATTTCATTAAGACAATTTACATTCATGTTTTATGCTCTACGAGAGAACATTTGCTTTAATCGTTGAATAGTAGCACCTTCCTGAGAATGATAATACAAGAATTGACACTTTGGTATGTTCAGGCTCCTGGTTTACTAGAGAGCCAATATACGAGTGTGTTAGTAAATTCAAACAGCCGATTTGGTACGCAGAACACGTGCTTCCAAAACCAGTCGCTGCTACGTTGCGGGTCTGTGTAATCTGAAATACGAGATTATGTGTAAACCGATATGTTCGAGCGCTGTTGCTTTGGTTGCCATGGGCGTTATTACTATTATGCTCGTATGTTTGTATGGCCGAACAGCTCTATTTTGACGGTCTATTTGCTTAAATCTTCCGAATGGTTCAATGATACATCTACGAAGAGGGATTAGTAAACTCGACAGGTTCTTCATAATCAATTACGCTTCATTGAATTATGTCATATTTGATTCATATTGAATTTTACATAATTGTAATGATGTTTATGACAACTAGGAATATTAAGTTACATTTTAATATAATATTGCCCCCACATTTCCTGGTGTCGTTTTTGCAAGTGTCCATCACGTCGTATAATTCTGTGTTTTCATAATATTCTCTTAACAGATACTTTCATTGATAACTAAACGAGTTATTTACGTAGTTACCAGTTCACCAGTAATTTACTCAATTTTGCACTGAAATCGCAAATGTAACTACCTTCAAACAATGAACAGACTTGTTCATTTGGAAAAATAAATCCAAATTAATGATGTTTAAATTACAAAGTCAATTGATAAACGTGAAAATAAGTGTGTAAGTGGTGATTAAACAAATCCAATTTTTTGTAAAATATATTCGTATATTTTATGAAGTATTCTTTTAACAAAAAAATTACGAAAATGTTTCATTAAGAATCAAAATATTATAATAAAATTGTCTATCTTTCCCACTTCATTAAAATTGACACTCATATAACCAGATGAATTCATTTTAATAAAAACAAACGACTGTATAGTTTTTCTCACCAGTTGCATCTTCGTAACTTGTCGTTTTCATTACGTCTCACGGTTTTATTAATATTTTCTAACTCTGCAAAGATCTTTCTTCGTAAAATGTTAAATAATAGTTTGGGGCAATGTAGTTCTTACGGAAAGAACATTCGGTAGTGCACATCTAGAGAAACAAAATCCATGCGTGCTGATGCGGTGGAAAGTGAAAAGAGATGCAGTTGATTACACGATGAGTGTTGCTGGTTTTGCAAGGCCTCCTCGCCTCCGACGCGCACTTATCTCTCGCAATGGCCCTCTGACACTGCCCGCACGCTCTTTCCAAATGGCGGCGACCCCCCCCCCGCCCACCAAACACCATACGCACACGCGCGCCGCAGCCACGGGGGTGGACAAAATGGGCCCATGACTCAACACAAAGCTGCGATTTTACAATATATGTATCATTATGAAAACGTACGTAAGAAGTATTATACTATGCATATATATTATATATATATATATATATATATAATATATATATATATACATATATATAAAGCTGAGATTGTTAGTCCCGTAAGTGCAGCGCATTTTTTACTCGAGAGGTGGTGGTGATATTGCCCGTTGGATGGCGGGATCCGGCGCCGATCCTACTGTAGATAAGCTGTTTCTCGACCCAGGTATCTCCACTTGCGAGGTACCACACTCGGGATAAGCTATAAGCACCAGATCGGACTCCCGGCATGTGTGGTCATGTAGTGCATGTATATAGTATATGTGTAAAGGATGAGGATAGGACAAGGAAGGGGAAGGAAAGAACGCGCGCCGTCCGGTAGATATATACTTATCCAGCGTTCGCTATTGTTATTGGAAGCAGAAATCACTAAAATTCACCGATCAGAAGAAGAGCCGGTCGTCAGAATTCTCCTAACACGTGTGACAGAACTCGGCTATATTTAAACATATACGTTATGTAAGTTTAACATGTAAATACTCATATATATGTGTATAATATATATAACTATATCATATATATAATATATATACTAGTATATAATAATATATATATATAATTATATATATATATAAGATATATATATATACATAATAACAATATTATATATATAATACATAAATCTTCACAGATTTCTAACAGCTCAAAGTAAATTCTTTCGCAAAAAAGATTGCTCCCTGTTTAATATCAAATAAAAAAGGTCACAGGGAACATGAAACGTGTACTATCAAATCATTTCTGCTCACGTTTTAAAAAATTGCCTATAACAAGTTATCAACTTCACCCATTTTTCAAAACCTTACTCTTGGTCAATTTATGTTCCTCATCCTCAAATCAGATCACGTTTTCCAACATATATTTTTCGTCCTCGTAAGTTAAAACTTACTTTATTTCGATTTTCGATTTACATAATTATTTTTCAATTACGTAATTAAAGTTAGTGATAAAACTTGTATTAAATTATCGGTAACTATTTACTTGCTTGTTAAATGTTGACATCTTTTATCTAAATTATATAATATTATATTCAACTCCCTGGAAAATTGCAATGCAATTGAATGCTTTGTCGATAACAATCTGATGAGCTATTGACCACCTCTGTAAATGTCAAAAATAGTTTTAGTTGTTTTAAAACAAACAAAAACACTTTTTAGGGTAATCTCTTAGAATCGTATAAATTGAGCTACAAAAATAAGCAACTGCTCTTTGCCAAGAATTCGGGAAGAGTCGTTCGACATCTCATTTGTCTCGATTGGAGCACCAGACGGGGTATAATCCTGAAGAGCAGACGGACGAAAGGACGCAGGATACTCAAATTGTATTCTACAGGGTCTTTAGATTAACTCGCAAACCATGTCTGAGGGTACTTGTTCTTGTTTTGGCAATTTGGCAACCGCGTGTTTTTGTCACCTATCAAGAAAGCCATGCCTCGCACGTCGCGATAGCAAACAGAGGAGGCGACCGTCAGGTCATAAGTTGCAGCAACTAGTTTCTATGTTTTTACCATTCAAAAGCTTATGCGGGCAGGTATGCGGTTCAAGCGGCGTGTGGAGGTAAGTTATGGCTGGTTTTCAATTTATTAACACCAACGTAACAATAATTATTATTTAATGAAAGTCGGCACAGAGAGAAATCAGAAAGATACCTTGTGAAACATTACTGCCAAGCGGTTCATTATTTATAACAACAATAATGTATTATTATTGTTATTACTATTATTGAATCTGATTATTAAGCAAATTAGAAATTCTTAAGAAAATTATTAAAAATACCAATAAAACATAATTCAGTAGTAAATTAATAATTATTGAAAATAATTAATAAAAATGAATAAAATGTAATTTTCTCAAAATGACAGAACACTGACCGTCGAATAAATGCTCAAAGCGACCACCATTTGCCACGAGACAGGCGTATACTTTTTTTAGTGTAGTGGCTGCAGTACGTTGAAGACTAACAAGGACAGAATAAGTGCTTCCTCTTTCTTCCAACTAACATTAGACACATTCTCTCACTCGGAAATGTGAGGGGACGGACTAAAAGTGAAAGGGATGCCAAAGGTATTTCATGCGTTGCCAAACTGCCAAAACAATACGTGTTTCCAGACATGAGTTGCGAGTTAAGCTGAAAACCCTTCATATATAGATTATCCGGGGAGGAAACGTCGAAACTTCGCAAATTACCTCCTAAGACAATTTTAAGCATATTTTATCTAGTAATAAGCAAGTGGGATATTTCTAATGGTTAAGCCGCAATAACCACTTAAAAGTTGGTTTGAAAACATTATTTCTAGACAAAAACTCGCATGAAGAAGCATAGAAACGCTCCATAAACATGTAAGTAGTTTATTATTACAAAAGAAATTAATATACGTATTCAGAGAGAAAAATTATCACTGAAATAAAAAAAAAACACAAAATTTTACAATTCGACTGTTTTTTTCTGTGTTAATTTGTCTTTCTGATTAAATGTATTAATTTCTTTTGTAAATAAAAAATACATGATGTTGCAGTGTTTCTATTGTTATGCAATGCAAAGTTTTGCAAAGAAAACATTTTTTCAAACCAACTTTTAAGTGCTTAGAGAGGCTTAGCCACTCGGAATATCCAAGTAGTTTATTAGATAAAATATTCCTTAAAGTGTCTAAGAGCTTATTTTCGAAGTTTTCATGTTTCCTTCCCGGACACCCATCATATAATGATTTGGAGATATCACACTACACATGGCTTTTCTCCATCACAACAGTGTGTATTTTTACACGCACCCCTAGAATATGTAGTCATTCGTAGCGAGAGACTCACATTTCAAGGCCGACTGTTTAAAATGACACGAGGGTTAAAGAGTGTAAAACATAAATATAATATACTATCATAATTTGACTCAATGAATAGAGATTAATAAAGGTGAACAAAACAGATGAAATATTACTCTTGAGCTTTCTTGACAGAATACATTCTTCAAGGACATTGTAAAGTATTTTTAAAATATCAAGTCATCCTCTGTACCTTTTTAAAATATAGAATCCGGGTCAAATTTTCAATATTTTTGCTCTTCATTTTAGATCTTTTCGAATACATATTTTCTTTCTTTCTTTCCTTCTTCCTTTCTTTCTTTCTTTCTTTCTTCCTTCCTTCTTCTTCTTCTTCAAGTTTATGAAAGTTATTTAATCGAATTTGAGCTTTCTCTACGACTGAGAGACGGTTTCCTGACCCATTGTGAACGGGCTAGTTTTGACGCCCCTGTGTCCCAACGCGCGTCCAAAACGCCCGCTCGCTGTTCTCGCACTTGCATCTGCTCGCACAATATGCATGACGTCTCTCAGTTTCGAAAATACGGAATGAGGATGGATGTCAAATGTGAATGCGCAACGCCGGGACACCCAGCGCGATGTATGTTGAAAAGGAATGCGATACGAGCACATACACATTCATTCTCATGCAGTGGCAGGCGAAATACACAAACGCAGAACTCAGTCATGTGTTTTCAGGCAGCGATATGACAGGAGGAGGTCCGCTGTATCACAACTTCAAACCCTTTGTGCGAATTCAAGGGGTACGTCCGGCATGCAATCTTTACATCTTGTAGGGTCTATTGACTTGGATGTTCAGTTATCTGTTGAATTCAGTCATATCCTCCGTGTCCTTTCCGAAGTTCTTTAACGTAACTCATATGACCAACATTCTCGCAAATTGATATCTCTGGAGTCTATACAAGTACATAACTGTATGCAGAGATAATTGTGGAAAACGGTTCTCACAGCACGTATATTAAATACTCCGGCGGCACACAAACATTCTCATAGTTATCGAGATAAATAATGACTATCCCATATGATTTCATTGTTTTATATTTTTGCAGCAGTTTAATGCTACCCAATTTTCCTCCTCAATAAGTAACACACATTCTCCAAAAAAATGTGTTGGTATACTTTTATTGTTTGGCCTTGAAACACTTCAGTCGTACCGAGGGAACGAATGCCCTTTCATTAATGGCAACGCAACTCAAAATATTTACACTATGCGTATTTCGCAGAATATCTTCAATAGTAAAAAAAAAAAGTTTTAGAATGATCTCAGTGCATTATAAGGCAATCTTGTTTTAAACTCCAACACTTCCAAGCATGCATCGCTATGCACCTCCTTTCACCTTTTGGCACATCGACTCGAGTGACTCATCCACAATGTGTTTGGATACTTGCTTCGCTTGGAACTCACTTTTGAAATGCATTGAATGTGTTCTACAGAGAAAACAAAGGCATGTAATTGAATTATGCACCATGGCACAAACGCCATCTAACTGTAGCATTTGGGTGAGCATTTCAGATAGTAAAATGATTGCATTTTCACGAACAAGAGGAAATGGAAGTGGGAATATTTTACATGATTCTTACATAACTTTTTCAAACTTTTCTCAAAAGTGGCTCCAAATTGTTTGATTAAAGTATGTCGTAGGAAAGCGTAAACACTTCAATCTAGTGGTTCTTCAACAGCACGTATTTTCACATTCCAGAAACGGTTAGTTAATATTATAATACTGCTTTTTTTTGTCCATATTAACACATCTCAGCCAACACTTGGAAAACTCATGACCAACTTCGCATAATATGGCAATAAGCGTGAATATTTCATTCATTTAAAGGCGTTACGTAAACCCAAATTCGACAATCCAAATCATCTCATACCCAGAAACACCGCCCAACAATGAGAAGTTATTCTGAGAATTTCCAACTGCTTTACTTCAGCGTTCTATTCAAATGTGGTAACTCCTGAAAGATTCTAGTAAAAAAATTGCATGAAATTCCAATCTGCAATTTCGAAAATTTGAAAAAATTACGCAAAAATGTTCAGATTTAAAAAAAAACGTACATTGCTTCACATAAAGATTTAGTTTAGAAGAACTGATTTCAATAACTAAAAAAAAATCTTTCCTCAATTTTATATTTAAGCAATGTTTTTTTTTATTCACGTAGATCACCGAAAATGGGATCTGTGCCATTTTTCTAAGCGTCATTTGCTTTCTTCGAGGAAATAATTTAAAGAAAACAATATAGCCGTTTAAAAAAAAACATTTTCAATAAATTACATTAACTTCATGAAGGAATAAAGCGAATTCCACTAGTTTTTTTTCAAAGAATTGTAGTGACTTCTTTTAAATATCCAATTTCTTACAACAATTTTCATTCAAAAATATCTGTCTTTAACATTAAACTTCTGCGTTGTGATTTTTTTTCGAATTTTTGAAAATACAGTGAGTTTGCAGAAAATGAGACCATAACCACTTTCTATACAGCTCTACAACACTGGCAAGGAGAAACTTAGAAAACATTTGGAGAGATTTTTGAGATAATAATTGTTTAAAATTGTACATGGACTTATTTCTTGACGTCTTTTATCAACGGATTTTTTTTAATACGTTTCTTCAATAATGTATTTGTAGCATGACGCCGGGAAAATTGGAACTTTTCTAATTTTCGAAAAATCAGAGATTTCAACGAAAATAAGACCTTGCCAATTCTTTAAGAGTTCTTCACGCTATCCGATTGCAAAGTTCATGCTTTAAAATTGAAGTTGTTTTTGAGAAAATTTTGAAAATGTTATAGAGGTTTCATGTAAAGAAAACCCAAATGTCAAAATATCCATTTAAAATTCACAGAGTTTCTTACGTCGTGAATGCGTAGTAAGGCGAGAAGGTAAAAACAAATATTTAAGAAGATTTCTTTTGAATTTTGAAACTCACAAAAATGACATTTGGATGCAAATGATACGTTCTACAAATATATTACTCAGCAACCTCAGAATTCAGCTCCAGCATTCCCCGAGAACCGCCTGCTCCTCATCTCAAGTTTCCGTAACGTGCCGTGACCCTTTACAAGGCTTGCTCAGGAAGTTCGCAGTCAGAACAATTCCGTGCTTTTGTCTTATTCGTCTTTCTCGTTCTGATTTGACCTTTTCTCTGCTCGCCATTGTGAGGTCTTTCCCGCAAACGGGCTTGTATTCTCACAGAGCCCCTTGTTAGCCTTCGAGAAGACTGTGGGCTGCCCACTCCAACAGCATCATTAATGTCTGGCCCTTCTGCTTCCGGATGGTAGTTTCAACCTGTGCATCCAGCCACATCAGCGTGACTCTAATAGAGATACGACATCGCCAAAAAACATCGATATTCAAAATTAACATATCGATGTTAATAAAACATCGCCCCTAAACCATCGATGTATTTAAATGTCAATGTTTCTTAGAACCTTACCCATAACTTTTAGGTACCATTAATATTCATGGGTGAAGACATTTTAATGGTGGTCACGTTTGGTTATTTTTAAACAAAATTTAACTGACTAAATAAAATCAAGAAATAATCAGGACAATTAACAAAAGTTCTGATTCCACAATTCAAAAATAATACACAACATTTATTGGCGGAACATCTATTTTAATTATTTTTCACCCTTGCTCACTTTGTTCGGAATAATGAGCAATTTATGTAAATCTCACAATTATAATAAAAAGTTTTGATTATGCTGGTACTTTTTTCACTCAAAAATGAAATATCAACCACCTTAACACATTGAACGTAAAACATCGGCTTCAAAAAAAAAAAAATTAAATACATCGACGATTTCATAAAATCCTCAATATTTTGGAAACATGGACATCGATGTCGCATCTCTAGTTAATAAGCGCGACCGAGGTTAGGTTTGTAGTATCGTATCTTATGGAGATAGTGATGCCACTGTTCTCTTTCACAATTAGTGTTCAAAACAATTTTGAAATGTCACACTACAATGTCTATGACAAAAATTACAAAAACATAACGAACAAGAGAACGAAAAAACTTAACTGAACGAAGGTACTCCTAGAACAGACGCATCACGTTACCTCCGAATTTAATTGGTGTGCACGGCAACCCGACCGTGGCTGTTCCAACAACCGTACCTGTCTCTTCTTATATAATTAATTAATTATTCGGATAGAAACAATATTTTGTTGTAAATACTTAACTCGTCTACGTGCCGTTTGTTATATAATAATTGTCTAAACAAAAATATCTTCATAAAAAAATATGTATGATCCCTTACGATACACTATTGTCTTGAAATAGGAGGATGTTCTCAAACAGGGAAAATGCCCTGCATTACAAACTAAACCTAGGTTGCGCTGGCAGACTGGGAAGACTAAAAACCGACCACGAAGGAACGAGGTAACATAATATTTTATCCCAAAAATGCTACTTTTTGTTTCGTCTATAAGGAAGGGCATTTAATAACAAAAGATGCTCTAAGGAGTGTGATTATGATTAATTTACATTCTCAATAAGTGTGTCTGAATATAATATCACGGGAGATAATTGACAAACCTGCAGATGCTCCTTTAATGTTTGTGGTAACCGTCTCGTTTTCTGCTTCCTAATTATGCAATGTCCCTAACATTTAATAGCCAGTAATACATCAGTAATTAGGTCTCACCATTTCGTCTACTGTGGTGACATTTAGTTATCACTAAAACTGTGTAACTACAATAAATCACACACAAAATTTATGTTATGTCTTTATCTCATTTACTAGTAAACTGAAGTAGATAGATAGGTATGTATTATTACTGTATTTTCTGTAGCGGAGCTGCTTCTGAAATTTTGTTTTTATCATTGATAACAAACCATCTTTACCGCCACAATTATTTTGTTAGTTGGAGGAAGATGATAGAAAAAAGAAAAATTCTACGAATTATTTTTCCTTTTTCTCCCAATAGAGGAGTGTTAAAGCTGTAGTATTAACACCCCTCCCTTCCTCCACCTAACAAAATAATTCTGGCAGTAAAGCTATTTTAAAGCTAGTTGAGATTCGTGCAAATGGAAAGGAGGAACATGCAATTATGTACTCGAAAATTGGGATGTTTGTATATGTAGATGAATGGTGGATAAATGTGTTGCCTATGACATTTTGACTATTGCAAGGGTTCAAATTTATTTTTGCACCTGTCTTACTCTTCCAATATTAAAGCCAAATACTTCTTTGTCGATTTAATTTATTCCTCAATTGTATGTAGTTAATTATCATCGTGCACTTTAAAAAATATGAGTAATTGCTGCGATAGTAAGAGCAAGTTTCGGCATTCTGCGCGTGCCCACTACTTTTAACTATTGGTGCTAAAATAGCAGTATTTTCTCGCTCGTACTTTCACGCCAAATGACGCGAAAAGTACTGACATCTTCGAAAAATTGTACATAACCTTATTTCAAAATCGGTCTTTAAGTAAAAGATTTTATAAAAGGAAAAATCTCTATTTCATAAGTAGTTGTAGGGAGACGCCGAAAAAATTTTGAATTGCAAATTTTTAAAACAATTACAGTTTTTAATGAAAATAAAATATGCTCCATTCTCTTAAATGCCCTTTACACTATTCAACAACAAACTTTAATAAAAATTAATGGAGCCATATTTTGTTTGCAAATTTTGAAAATAACCCATGGACTTCACGTAAACACCCCCCAAAATTAAAACATCGATTTCAAGTTCAAGGGGCTGCGACATCAGTCAGATCGATTGGGGAATAGCATTTTTAAAGAAAATCAGCTGGACAGTTTAGCTGCTAGCGTAGTTCAACTGGATTTATCCACGTTTTTGGTACTAGGGCCTAGTAATGGGTTTTTCTGCCGAAGCTTCGCCATTTTTTCGCACAGCATTACATAACTTCCTCTCTACTGCAAAACCGGTAGAGAAAAAGTAAAAATATTAGAGTACATAACCGTTTCACATGTCTGGCATTAACAATCTCTCATACTTTAGGGTGCCGTGTAACTTCATTGAAAAGTTTTATACCCAGCAGTCTCTCTATCCACTACCCCCGTCTGGGATCCAATCTTGAGTCATCTCGCATCGAATGACGCACGCAATAGTCCGATGCATGTAAACAAACCTGCCCCGGCAAAACAAGCAGCCTGCGTCACGGCGCTGCCGGTGTCTTACGTTTCGCGATGTTGGGTGCGACGTAAACAAGGAAATCTGGGCTGCAGGCTGAGCTTGACCCTCCGCCCTCCACGCTGCTCCCGAGTGGGGCGGCTGCCTAAGCGGAGATTCGCGTGCCGGAGAGGTTAAATGCCCCCTCGCCGGCCTCCTTCGGAGTCGCTCCTATACACTTGGGTTACCCAAAGATAGCGGTTGACTTTTACGGCTCGAGGGAAGCGTACGGCGAGCCGCGTTACGTAGTACGAATATAGCCAGCTCCCGCGAGGACACGTGGACTATTTCGAACGAAAGATTCACTTTGAGAAAAAAAAATTACACATCACTACAATCATAAAGCATAGAATAGAAGATTGAAACGAAGTTACAATTATAACGATTTCAATTTACACACGAGGCAAAGAAGCTGTAGTGTCAAAATGTACTGATGTGCGTTTCAAAATCTTACTGGTTACTTCACCCATCTGAAAGAACTTGCCGTCAGGCTTTTTCCTCAAGCATGATCTTTACTACCCGACTGGTATAACACGTATATCCATCAAATGCAAAGCGCAGCCGGCTGAAGTCAGTGAAGGTGACTCACTGACTGGAGAAGCCACTATGATTCTTAGGACGCTTGCGTAACGCCCAGGTCATACGAGGAATACATTAGTTCGTCATAGTCGCTTGATGACCCTTATGGTAAAACATACTAGTAAAAGAAATGTCTACATTCTTCAAGTTGAGCAAACATGGGCATGATACCAATAATATACTTGTAAATGTCATTCACACTTTCAATTTTATAGTTTCGGAAACAAAAACATTGCGTATACATATATACTGAATATCTTGTTGATGATTGTGCGGGGTGTTGGTTCTTGAGGATGGACAAGTAACATTTCTAAATCGAGAGATATAATAAACTATGGATGAAGTAATTCCTCTGGTATTTATATAGTTCATGAGATTTTAATTCTATTTCCCATCACACATGCCAATGTTGAAATAGAGAAGAGCCTGTTAGTTTTCTTTTACTTCACAGAATATAAAACTCAACTGTAAAACTTAAAATTTTCTTTCCTTTAAATACTACTTTTAACAATATTTGTTATATTTTATAGAACGTTTGTTTTTTTTTAAAAAAAAGTTAGGACTGAGATAATACGAGTTTCCCTTGGCAACGTGAGAGAATCCCCATCGAAACGAAAGTTAAAATAGGCCTTTGGAACTGTAATTAATGGAATGAACACTAGTTTCCCGGTAAACAAGGGAGCGGACGAGAGTTCCGTGCGTCCGCAAACCCTGGCGCCCTCTGCCCGGCGGGCCCTACTCCCCCTCCGCCCCTCCGGCGCTCCGCACCCGGCGCTTGGCGTGAGGCGCCAGGGGGTCTGCGCGACGTGTGTGAGAGGGAAACGTGCCATGCTCCGTTTGAAGGGGTCGGGGCAACATATTGATAACCTTCAATTCACTCACCCCAAATAAAGATCTCAGAATTTTCAAACAAAAACAAACAAACAAACAAACAAACAAAAAAACAACAACAAAAAACCATTGCGTTCAAAACGCTGTCAAAACCTATCTGTAGGACGGCAACTTGTGATATAATATGCAAAAGTCGTAACCACTCACAAAGTTCGGTTTCCCAATAAGGATGGGGAAAATAGCTAGGATGCGTTAATTAGAGTATAGAAAGCATTAGGAGGTGTATGTGGTACGGATTAAGTGCGAATCTGGGTTATTCACTGGTTATGTTCTCAATAACTAAAACGGGTGAAAAAAGTCTAAAATAGGAATAGCCAAGAACCATACTTCGGACATTAGGCTGATTTGACCACACGTTGTGACTAGGTTGAGTGATTTACTGTACATTACGGAGACGAAGAATAGCAGACTTGTAATAAACAGGTATGTTTGGGGCGCCCTGTGGTTGATATCAATATTATTCAGATAAATTCCAAATTATCTGCTTATCGATTATAAAACCTTAGCTACACATTTGGCCAATGAGCGATTTAACTGGTCACTGTTAATATTAACCAAATTTCGGTCTTTACGCATGACCACTATCAACAAAATGAGAAATGTATGTATTTACATTTCCCCCTCTAGCTTACAAGAATTACAAAAAAGAACAAAACTTTATGCTTCTACAAACCATGTGCGCGCTCTGTCGCTTCTTTTCACATGGAAATTGTTAGATTCTCATTATCGCGTTACAGTTTCGAAACGATTTTTCTTTGTGGGAGTACACGTTATTACATATAGCTCAATTTCAAGGAAAAACTCAGGACTTTCGCAAAAACACCTAACACGCGTGAAAAACCAGGCAACAAAGAACTATTACTACATAGTCGCAAGTAGTTAAGAGTTCTTTGCCAGTGCTGATACCTCGTCTCATTATATAGTACGTCGATTTACTGGAAAAGGGCAGTTGGTAAAATTGCATGTGTGGTATGATCAAGCCATCTTCGCTCGAACCTCGCTACGCAGTTCTCAGCCGTGAGCACATGACCACTACGATTCCCAGATCTACCGAATGAAGAGGAGGTGCTCAAAGGAGGCGATGGTAAAGCTTTAGAGAGGTGATACAGAAAGTTCAATGACAAAAGCGAGATGCGGCTGCTAGCGTCGCATCATCGTCGGCCGAAACCACACATCCTGCAGATAGCGCATGGCCACGCGTGGTCAGAAGAAGTCGAAATGCGGCCGTATACGAAATGTTTCTCGGCCCACCTTATCCACTGAGGTGACAAATGCCTATCGGACATCAAATGAAAAAAATGAAAGGTACTAACCGAACAAAAAATATACTTAAAGAATAGAACAATGTGATGAAAATAAATAAGTTGACAATGTCGAAAATCTCGGGGATGCGTCACATCACTAAAAGCCATCGAACATGTGCCATTGACAAGATGTCACTTTTTAGCTGAATGAGCAAATCAAATTCTAAAGCCCGGTTGCTCCGATCTGCCGTTTCCGTATTTGCCTCCAGTCAATTTCTTACGAATGCAGGAGCATTGCCACTAACAACGGGCAACGGTCGGAGTTTGATCCTACCTTTCTCACTCTCTCTTGATATCCCATGCCCATACATTCCAAGCCCCGTGAAAGGACCTGAACCTTAATGTGAGTTCGCTAATATCAGATCAACAGTCGAATTAGGCTGTGGTGTCAAAGGCAAAAGATTGACATATTGCAAATATTTTTAAATACACATTTGACATATGCATTATTTTAGAAAAAAAAAATTCAAAATATACTGACATCTGGAGGACGTTTACTGCTAACATACATTGATTCACATTTGAATTTCTTTCGTATCATATTGGTTGGGATATTTCTAAATCTCCAATAAGCAGGAAATGCGAATAATTCAAATTCAAGGCCTTAAACCCTCTCTGGCAAAGCTAATCTAGCAAATGAAGCACAACTGTTGTCGGATTCCCTCCCCTTAAAAATAAAACGAGCGCCCTCCAGGGCATGTTCCGTGCGCCCTTATCCCCCTTCACGCCCTCTGCCCGCGCCCTTCCCCCCCCCCTCCCCTCTGAGCGAGAGTCTGCGTGTGGCGCCGAGGGGGCTGCTGCGTTTCATTTAAATTACGGAATTAATCAGACGCACAACAAATGTTCCGCTCTCGAACAGAGAACGGCATTTCTGCATACCTACCACAATACTCAAAATATTATTCATGCATTTCTAATTAATATGCACATTTTCCTTCATGCATGATAGGTTCATTACATTAGTCGCGAATTAAACAAATAAATCCAGTATTTTTTTTCTGAATGATCGTGAATGTTTCTAAATCCATTAATGATTTCCAGTCTCTTAATCCTTTAGTGAGGTTTCCCTTGTTTTCTTGTTATCTCGGTGACACTACCTGACAACTCTCAAATTAATAAGGTGCCAATATTGTAATATCTTGATAAATATTAAGTATTAA
This sequence comes from Gryllus bimaculatus, assembly GCA_017312745.1. Classification (NCBI taxonomy): domain Eukaryota; kingdom Metazoa; phylum Arthropoda; class Insecta; order Orthoptera; family Gryllidae; genus Gryllus; species Gryllus bimaculatus. The sequence goes on from BOPP01000021.1 coordinate 1,130,847, forward strand.
TTCCTGTTATGAGTTTCCTGAAATTCAAATTCCTGCTGAGAGTAACTCGAGAGAAACTTCAGCACAACGAATCTAAAAAAAAAAGTCTAAGTTCCGCTGAGCACAAGACAGTTTCATATCAAAAACTTACGACTCATATTACGTATCATACACAAGTTATTACATTGTTTTGCGATGTCCCACACGAAATCCAACCGACAAGCATTTCTCTAAAATGTGGCGAACATAATGTGGGTGTTTCATGTTCGCAAGCATTCCTACTACATGCCTACAATATTCTGAACTTGGTCCACAGCAAATTCCTCACGTGTCAACCCGCTCGCTTTCAAACGGGCACTACCTCTGAATTCTGAGAGGTCACGACTGTAGCGCAGAGGATTTTAGCAAGAGACATACCATGAGCCCTGTTTGGAATATTTTCGCAAGATTCTTCGTCATCTATATCGCCTATATTGCACATGCGTATATGATTTCTACATCGTTCTAATATCGTGCGACTGTACCAAACTGTCCCGAAAATCCTTCTTCATGACGGACAATTGGAAGGTTCTTTCCCCCCAACCTCTGGACCAAACTGTCCATTAACCTTCCGCATGACGGACTTATAGAAAGTCCTTTCTGAAAAACATATGAACCAAACTGTTCCAAAACCCCTCTTCATGATGGCCCTTTAAAAGGACCTTTCTCCGAAGCACAGCCGCCTCAAACAGCTGTGGACATGAATAGAAACGGCGGCGGGAATGGTGTCTGCGGTAAACACGACGGGCGCCGTTCGTCCAGGGCGCTTTCCGTCCGCTCCGCGCCGGCCACCCTCTCCCCGCGGAGGCTCCCCCACCCCCACACCCACCGCCCCCGGCCGGCGGCGCGCGCCGCGTGCCGGCGCCGAGGGGCTGCTTCGCGCGCGCGCGCCAGCGCCCCACGCTTCCGGGAACGGCTACGCTGCGCGCCACGGCAGCGGCCACGGCCATGATTGCGGCGGCGGCGGCGGCGGGCGCGACGTCGGCGGCGCGGGGGTGCCGTGACGTCACGGGGCGCCGATGAGTCAGCGGCGTCGCGCGCCGCCGCCACGCGCCGCGCAGTGAGCGCCCGGCGCGCGTGGCGAGCGGCAGCGCACCCAGCGGAGGCTGTGAGACGCCGGGCGTCGCGGCGCCCACCGGTCCGCCGCCGCCATGGAGGTGGCCGAGCCCAACCTCCCGCTCTTCGCCAACTACCTCGAGCACCCGAGTCGCCGCTTGGAAGCCGCCGCCACCGCCGCGCCACCGCACCATGGACGCAAGGTACCCTTTGCGTGCATCGGTGTTGACAGCTTTTTCCTTTCGGTTATTTTTCTAATAAAATCGACCTAACGGTGTGGGTGCTTTTTTAAATTAAATAATTTTTTCTTTTTTTAATTTTTAATTTATTTTATTTTAATTACCGAAGCTCGCCCAAAGAGCTCTCAGGCTCGCTCATGGCACTAGTCAGTGAGAACCAGTACTTCCTGATGGGTGACACTGTAGTTTACACCTTCTTTGAGTACAAGGTTAGACGATTATGTTTCGTTACTTTCACACAATCCAAGGACTCCTGTCAAGTCTCTTGCGAAACAGGTGACCTTAATCATTCGACATTTATTGGCCGTAATACCTACGTTTAACTTACTACATAATGGATCGGTTATGAAACGATAACCGCAAATTTTCTCAGGCACTAACTTGAAAATTAAAGGATTTATCGCTTTTCCAAGTACACAGGTGGTTGATACGAAGATCTACGAGCGGTTCATTTTAATACTCATCTTCACCGAACTCTCCGTGATGGATGTGTCCCCAGTGGGCTCTTTCTCCTCCTCCATCGCCTGCCCCTCCGCCGACCGCTTCCGCGTCGTGGCTCTAGCCTCTGCTGGGGCGGGCCGCTTAGAAAGCCCTTTGTCAACGCGCTGACAGATCGCGCCGCGACGCCGCCGGCCCGGCCCGGCGCAGAGAAAAATCGCCCGGCGCCGGCGTTGGTCGCACGCGAGGCGAGGCACGTCGCCCCGCGGGGGAAGGGCGGCGTCGGGGGCGCGGGCGGGTGGCGAGAGAGCATCGGCGTTCGCCCGGGCGGAAATTGCGCGTTTGGGCGTCGCTCGGCGCTAACGAGGCGTCGCGACGCGCGCGGGCGGGCGGCAGGAAATAGCCGGTGCCGGCGTCGCCGCCCCCGCGTCGCCGGGCCGGCCGGCGCGGCGCGGCGCGGCCGCTGCCGATGATTCCGCGGACGACCTGTCAGTGGCTTGCCTTCCCAGTCGCGAGGATCCGTTGCCACCTAGGACGTCAGGCTGTTCCAACTCAGCTTCCGGGCCGGGCGAGACTCGGCGCCCGCGGACTCCGCGAGTGCAACTGCTGGCATCGCGCTACGGCTCCTTGCTGGCGCCTGGCGGAATCTCGGAATGCGAGTTGGTGTATTCTGTGTCGCTGTTAGCCGCGCAGGGAGAGGTTAGGTTGTGGAAGGGTGGACAGACCGCACATCAGAAAGAAACTCGTGGGATTAAGGGCAGACGCACAGTTCAGGTCGAAAACTCAGTGTTATTAAAGATGAGACTGGACCTCCCGCAACCTACAGTTGGAACAACCTTGTGTCGAAGGATACTAAAGGGTATTGTCGTCGTTTGCGTGTGGATTTAATTGGAGATATCGTAAATTTGGAGTGATAGACATATTCTTTCTTTAGCAGCTCATCGTTGTATTTGTTTATCATTGGGCAACATACTCGACATTGCCGTTGTTGCCGGGACTTACTTGGCATCTTCCGTGTAATGGGTTTTCGTCTGATTATTCCTGCGATAGTTCGTCAATTTTGGTGATTGGTTGGACCCCTCCAGTCTCTTTTCCATTGTTGAGATCCCTGACAGTGCGTTTTTTTACCTGCCAGTTTTAATGTATGCCAGTAGTAATGACGTATATATCTTATACTTGTATGATCGCTTCCAGATTCTTCTTGACGTTTTCCTCGTAACACTGACACTTATTATTCTGACTGATGATGCCTTCAAAGTCGTGTTCTCACGTAGGTCGTTGGAGTATAAAAGGTTACATTGGCGTTCTTCAAATATTGTAGCAGCATTCTTTTTTCCTCGTTACATTGTTTTATACGGACAAACACAGTTTAGGACACATGAATGAAACTAAGGAATAGGGACGTCAGTAGAGTTTAATTTAAAATAATAATTCAAGTGTTTTCTAAATGACGTTTCTGTCCGAGGATATTTTATCCTGTTGCCGGCACCTTCGCCGGCAGTATTCTAGAGGATGCTGGTGCCTTCCTGCCTTGTGCGTGCAGGTGCGATTGTACTTGAGATGGTCACAGAGGTTTTTCTCAGGGTTCTCCTGTTTCATTTCCTTCCTATTCCACATTCCTGCTCCTTTATTATCATTCATGCCATCATCATGCCATTGACCATCATTTGTCAATGACCTTTTTTGGGCCTTTGGTAGAGGCTCATGTTCTTGGAATTTTTATAATTAAATTAATTGCGTTTAGGAAAACTTGCACGGTTGGTGGTTGCAATCGTACTTGGTTGTTGTTGGTTTTTTGTTATTGGTAAAGCTTAAATTCTTGGATTTTCTTTTACTTTTATCAGTTCGGTATAATGCAATGGTTATGAAAGAAGTTGTTTGATATTGATCAGAATACTACCCGCATTGATCCGACACAAAAATGTAAAAAGTTAAAATTTGTATTGGACGACTGATTATCACTTTCGCTTTTATCACTAAGGGACTCGCAAACCTGTGGGATTTTCAAACAGAACGATCCCACCAACTGACGTCACGCCTCAATACGTCTCTGCTTATATTTGATGAGGGGGACGATAAGAATAGGTTTGACTTAAAACCGAGAAACTGCATTTAAAGAGTGATCATCGTTTCTCCAGTCCAGAGCCCACAACTTTGAAATTATTATGTTTATGCGTCAGTATACTTGTCATATATTATATTTATAGAAAATTAACGTTTTACATATTTGTTATTGTACCAAGCGGAAATAGTTTTATGAAAGTTAACTTCTGATTTTGTACTTCGTTTTACCAACTGGCTCTCATCACTTTCCCCCTTGCATCAATTCTGTTTGATTAAATACCTCCTGGTTCTAATAGTTTTTCGAAGCACTATTTCATTGCAAGAAAGTATCTCAAGCGCTCTTAAGGATGGGCACAGAATCTCACAAGTTTTGATTTCTTGATACCCATCGTCCCACCCCAACCCATTATTTGAATCCGCTAATACAGTAGAAAAAATAATTGTATGGCCAAACACTGCGTTGCTGCGACTTTGTGTTGTTGCAGACTTCGCATTCACAAGTGTCGTAGAGAAAATGAAATATCCATAGGTTCTAAATTCAATATTAGTTCTCAAAGGTAAGCGCAATTGATCCGGGAGAATTTTTAAGGAACGGTTTTTTCAGTTATGGTTGCGGTGATTCATTTTTATTGCATTTACTTTGGCATGAAAGAATGTATCTAAGGGTTCTAGAAATTAGAGTTAAATAAAAAAAACAATTTAACTACTCATTCTTTCAGTTTTTACTGATCATTGCGCAAAATTATAAAACGATAGAAATGCCATCTTGTTTCTTGAAAATTCATTCCATCACAAAAATACAACCCGGCATAAAATAATTCTCACTCCCATGTGATGAATTCAGTCACAGAAGTTCAGCCGTAGTTAAATTCTCGTGAAACGAATCCAGAGAAAAATCATGGAAGATTGCGAATACATTCTAAATACTGTCTAAACATAGAACAAAAAGTCAACTAATAAAAGTGGGCCGATTAGATGATTCAAATGAGCAAATATGGAGATGAAACTAAAATGGCCAGCGGCGAGCGCCTCCTGACAGATGTGACCGCTGCGCTGTCGTCCTCCGTGACTCGTCAGGCTCGAAATACTTCGCGCCGCCCGCGCCGCCCGCACCGCCCGCGTCGGTCCGTCGCTGCCCACGCGGCTGCCATGGCACGCGCCGCCCTTGCCGCTCGCGCCCGCCGCCCTTGCCGCCCGCCCTGCCCTTCACCGCCCGCGCCCCCGCCGCCGCTCTGCCGCCCGCATCGCCGGCCCCACCCTTGCCGCTCGCGCCGGTCCGTCGTTGCCCACGCGGCTGCCATGGCACGCGCCGTCCTTGCCGCTGGCGCCGCCCTTGCCGCCCGCGCCCGCCGCCCCGCTCTTGCCGCCCGCATCGCCCGCCCCGCCCTTGCCGCCCGGGCCGGTCCGTCACTGCCACCGCGCCTGTCATGGCACGCGCATTCGCGTTCCGCGAGCGCCAGGACTCTTCCCGGTTGAAGGAGAAGCAAAAGTAGATAACGACGATGAAGAAAAAATCTACCATATACTCTTTCCCTCAAAATGTAAGATACAGGGTCAGGTAATTGCGAAGAGACCAGCCATGAGAAAGACCACGACAAGATGGTCGAAACGTCGGCATCATAGCCTTCGACACCGCGTCACACGGACAGTCAAGATCGTTAGATAATTTCGAGATTTGGTGCTCTATACGAATCGCGTGCTATGAATCATAAGTGATTATTAGCACAAAATTATTAACAAACTATTATTGATATCATTGATGTAATTAAATTTGATTCATAGAAGTTCCTTAATAGTTAAAATACGTACCAATGATCTTGACCATTATAATTGCCAGATCAAGATAATATATTCAGGTGTCATCGTTCATGACGTAAATATGTAATTCGCATGACAGTGAGTGCAAAGAGATGGCTACAAGTTTATTTGTCGCATTCATGCATTAGGCTCCTGCTCCCATTCATGCATCCTGCTCTCTAAATATTTAATCTTTAGAATCAGAGTAAAATAAGATTGTTATTGTAAGAAATAAACTGGTCGACATATTGCCATTCACACTCCATAAAATCAAACAAATGTTAAAAATTGAAACATTTCGCAGATTCTTTTCTTTTATTTCAAATTGCCTTTTTTCGTCCGTAAAAAGTCGTCCTTGTAGATCCCGGAAAAAAAAAATTCACTTTGCCTGGTAGTGTAGTCAGATAGGCCCACTGGGCTTTCCGACGTGGGAGTTGGGTTGCGCCCTCACGGTACACGAGCCAACAGCGCCGCCACCTCATCCGCGAAATGTCTCGCAGCTTCTATTTTCGCCTCGTTGAGGCCGCGAAGGAATTCAGGGAATTTGTGGCGCGACGCAGAACTGGGGTATTCGACATTTTTGCGACCCAATGTATTCGTTGTGAAGTCATAGCGGTCTATTAATTTGGAAAATGCGACCATGCTAAAATTCCATGAATTTTTAGGAAGCTTTTTCTTTGTGACTAACTAATATGTTAGAGACGGGAATTTCATATTGGTCCAGAAACCGGATTTCAACTATGAGTATGCCAATACTATACCTCTATTAAAGTTGCATTAGTAAAGGGACATTTCATTCTCTCAATTCGCTTTCCCATTCTTTTCATCTCAGAGAACAGCCATTTATAAACGCATTTGTCACTTGTTCGAAGTGAAAGAGAAGATTGAATTCTTTGATATGCCGTGTCAGAATCACATTGGTTTTAAATTTTATTCTCTTCGGAGTGTATAAGTTAAGTTTGTGTCTGCGGACACCCGAAACCTATAAAATTTGGATGCAGACTGGAGTTAAAAAGGTGACAAACGACAGGGTTTCTCGAAAACATCCATCATAAAATGGTGGTTTGATATTTCAGGAGAAAGAGGAGTGGGGGAAATCGAGAATAGAATCGCGTGCTTCTAAATTGTATGCGTGACTCGAAGCCTCACGGCGTTTACTCAGAAGTTCCCCTCCCAATTCCATGCTTCAATCGAAAGGTCTGGTGACCTATCCGTATCGAGTAAAGCGAAATGCTCCCTGTGCATTTCTCGGTGATCGAAGCTTTTACAAAAGAAAATTTTATCATACCGGTTTGCAAATCGATGCAAATCAATCATATTTTATCATACCTGTTTGCAAATCAATCATATTTTTTAGCAATTAATTTGACAATCGGGATATGTTAAACAAGAGTGACACTAATTTTTAATAACTTAACTGTTTGTAAATGATTAAACATGTTCATATTATATTGAATGAATAGTTTCTTAATCACCTCGTTCGAAGATATACAAAAACATCATGTATAAAATGTATTATTATAATTCCTTTTCGTACTATAACATTGGATGAAGGTGAAACAAGTGAAACATGTAGAACACCTATAAGTTGACTTTCACCTACCACATGACTTCATCATTACATGACTCAAATATTAACAATATCTCACATACGATTACAAATTTCATATAATAATAAATTCTGTTAAATGCGGGATCTCAGCACTTCTTTCAGCAGGAACCGTTGTTTCTTCCCCGCAAAAAGAAGATAGTTATGTAACCCTACTACAGAATTCATTTCTATTCATTAAGAATGGTAATTCACGCTATTATTTAAGCAGAGAACGTGCTCTTCTTTGCGCTTGTTCAGCAAGTCTTTACGCTCCTTTTAATTAGCCCCGCCTTCAACGGCATAAAAACAAACGCTGAGCGTGCGAAAAGCGTGGAACATATAAATGAGCAAAACATTCAAGGCAGCTGCAAGTGCAAATTACACGGTGCAACGTTGATGCGTCTGACAAATGTGCTCTCTCCGCCGGACAAGAACGCGGTCTTTGTCGACGGAACCAACGCGTAGAACAGCGCGTAACGCAGCGAGGGGCGTCCGGCCGAGAGGCGGAGGAATAACTTGGAGGTGAAACTTGTGCGTGCGACGCTCACGCGTCTGATAACGGTGCACCTCGCCAAACAAGAACGGGGGGCCCTGCTGTCGCCCCGGGCGTGAGGAGACGTACGTGATGCAGCGAGGAGGTACGGGACGAGTAGGGATGGGGGGACAATGAGAACGGCGTGTAGGAGCAATGAAGGGATACGTAGGTGAAAGATGTTGTATGGACGAATGTGTAGGGACTTGACGTGCGTAGGGGAGGAAAGACAGAGACGAGGAAGTGGATAGTGTGGAGAACAAAATTAGTTGATCCCAAGCATTTTAAAATAAATTTTTATCTACATTTTTGAATGGCAATTTATTTTTCAAAAATATGTAGATTTTTTCTCCCCTAGGGTTTTTATCCAGCCGACACACGGTTACCCTTTACGTCCCCACGGGATACAAATTTGACCATACTATAGACACCAACACACATGCGGACTATTCTGATCTGAGGTTATTAGAACGCGAGGCCCCCTGCGACATATACATAAGCGACTAGGGACAAATCGCGAAGGCGGGACTCGAACCTCCGGTCCTTTGGACCGAAGTGCTGAATCGTCCTTCGTCTCCTCGGACATCCAGGTCGGCCAAATGTTTTTAATATTTTAATTAAATGTAATTATTGTAAATCGTTTACTAACGTAAAGTAGTTAACAATATTATTCTTTTAAATTTACGGTGTAATTTTTGCTGAAAAAATTATTGGAGGCCCCAAGCACGTACTTTGTCTGCGTATTCATCCCCTCCTGGGTGTACGTGTCAATGCGGACCGCGATGAAGTATGACAGCGCGCAGGCTAAGCAAAGCAGGGCACGGGCGCGCGTGGCGGGGAGCGCGGCGCGGCGAGAGGCGGGGAGGAGCTGGCTTCGTCGGCGCCCCGCGCACGTCGCGGCGTCGCCGGAAGCAGCACGGGGCAGGAGGCGGCGGCGGCGGCGGCTTCCGCAGCGGCGACGGACACGGCACGCACGCCCCACGAGCGCAGTGCGACCGACTTTTTTCTCATTAACATACCGTGTACACTCTCTGGAACGAATCAAGTAATAAGAGATGATTCCTGTCATAATTTACAAACTTTATTTAATGATAGAGGAATTTTTAATTTAAAATTTTTAAAAAAATTATGACTGGAATCTTTACTTATTATTTGACTGGTATTGATCCACTGGTCTCTAAACGCTCTGAAATAAACTTATTATCAATGAATATCTCCCACTGGCGTAGACATTAGGCTATTTGAGTTTGGTTGATCTACACTTTAATGCATTTATTGGTAAGCTCTTTCCATATAACAAAAACACTATAACGAATTATAGTAGTCGGTTCCTTGAGTTTCGATTTGATGAGTTCTCACCGAAGAGTTACAATATTTTTAAAGCACATTATTACATACACATGTGTATCATTTGTTTCAAATGAGATTGAAGAACACGTAGACACACGGAAGTTGAATATAGAGTTATATGAATTTACCATTTGAAAAGATAATACTCGTAGTATAATAGGTGAAAATATATATGTAAAACATAACAGTGTTTTGAAGGTAAATATATTTTCATATGACGAAAATTATTGTGTAATAATTGCCTGTAAACATGATAAATACATAACAATCCGGGCAGAGCTAAGAAAATTCCACGAGAAAAAATTATTGAAAACCTTGTTCGCAGTATAACAATGTTAACTGTTATTTCGGAAACTGAAACTGATTTCGTTACTATTAAATAATCACGTGTCAGTCTTCAAGTGGAAATGTGAATACACATTTTCCCCTAAATATCTGTATCTAACTAATCTTCGTGAAGTTTGTGGAATCATCATTAAATTAATTTAAAGAAGTTCTAGCTTTACGACATAGTACGTCCACAAATTTTATATATTATTTATGTTCCGTATTTTTCGAGGAATATTATAAAATTGTACAGTGTAAATTGAGATTCGCTCCCTTCGATAAACAATTGACTATTGTTGAAGAATGAAACCCTTCGTTCTCGCCCTAAATTTTATTTAAAGTAAAAATCTTCCTTCTGTGCGAATTAAAAAAGAGTTAGTGCCACGCCATATCATAAGCTCTAAGTCCCATTGTTCGGTGCGGGGCTGTGCGGGAGCGGCGAAAGAGAAGGGGTTGGCGACGCAGAGGCGGCGCGTGGAAAGACTGAAGCGGGGGCGATGCGTCACAGAGCGGGGCAGGGCGGGGCGATGTCAAAATGTTGAAAAGCGTCTGGGCAAGGGACGCAGGGGGCGAGGTGGGGGCGGAGCGGGAGCAGTGCATGGTGGGGGAGGCGCGAGAGATGCA